>CM055820.1:38248221-38265965 GCA_029582265.1 Zoroaster sp. YZ-2022
CTTGATCCTGAAGGCTGTTGTGACTGCAGCATTTTAAAACCCAAAAAAAATTTGGGGATCTTTTTGAGGAAAATTCCCATGGACTGGAAAGTGTAAATTGTAATATATGAATTTTGGGATTCCAACACTTTTTCAGTACAATTTATGTATATCAAAGCCTAAAGAGATTTATTTTAATTGTAATTTTATTTCTTTGTAAATCTCATTAATTAAGATGTCCAAATTCGAAATAAATGTAACTAAAAGCGATATGTGCCTCAGATAGGAGCAATGATTATCCATGATCGCGAAAACGGACAGAATTAGGATTTGCTCTAAGCGGAAAAGCAGGATTTGAATCTGAAGGAAATAATTTGCAATTTTATTGATAAAAACATAATTTTGTAAAATTTATTGGTCCAAAACGAACTGTTGATGATTAATTCAACCAGATTCAACAGATGAGCCACATACCAAATGCGTGCTAGCAAGATTGAAACAACAAATCACGTTACTGAATCACCGTTAGCGGTGACAGACATGGAGGAGACCCGACATATCGCGTAAGCTTTCGGTCAGCGCGCGAATAATCATCACACTACGTGCGCTCTCGGGTGTCTTTTGCAACATCGGCGGGTTTATTTTTCTCCGTTCAATTATCAACCATTATTTTATATCTAACTGGCTCTAGTGAAATATATGTTGTGCTTATTCACTTAAATACAGGTCCAAAACCACCGTAACTATCCTATTTTGACACTAGTTAACGTGAAAAAATGGCGGACATAAATTTCGCTTGCTACAACAATCATGTGATGTGTGTGATGTCGTGGCATATCTGACTGTTGCATGTTTCTTATGTGTGTGTGTGTGTGGTGGTGGCGGTGGCGGTGGCAGTGCAGTATTAATGACTGAGGAAGTTAAATACTACGTCTGTAATAGATCGGCCGTTGATAAACAACTGGCAAAAGACATTTCTAGCATAAAACAACTTGACCCTTTATTAAACAATGCATTATCCTTTCACATTTACAATTTATGTACTGTCTGTATACAGGGTGTATGTTTAAATGCACTTTATGTATTGAAAAAATGTGAAGCGGAATTTTTCAGCCTGAAACGAATTTAAGATTTTTGAAACGAATTTGCACTTTTCTAAACGGAAAATCATTGGCCTACTCAGACACACAAAATTCAACAGATGTTTGATACACATCATCAACGTAACAAGAATATTTAGAAAGTTTATGTAAAACTGATGATTCATGTTTTTTTGAAAACCAATATTTTACCCTCCTTAACCCTCCTACTCTAGCTGCACTTGTGGCAAGTACATGTATGTAGCTACAGAGGTCAAAATCAGTCAAATGCCTGTTTTGACTGTTGGCCCAAATGTTCACACAGGGCACTATTGACTGGTTTTGATTGTCATTTTGAACAATACCAGACAATGCTTTTACCAGTCAAAAACGGTCGACACATGTAAAAAATACTTATTACATGTAACATTTGACAGTGTTTGACTTTTAAGTGCACTAGATATACTTTGGGAAGTACATCAACATTTTGACTGATTTTGACCCTTGTAGTAGTAGAAGGGTTAAGGTTTTTGTTCATTTTTGTACTAATATGGAATGAACAATTAAATATATACTCACCACATTTACAGACAAAAGACCCAAGATCAGAATCAGAAGGGGTTCCGATGATGAGATACTGATGAGTCACCAGAGGAGATATGCAACCTTGTACTTGCATGGGAATTTTGACTCCATCCATGTCCAACACATGGTCAGCCCTGCTAATACATGCTCAACGCCTGTGTCAATGGAACATAATGTAATACTTTCATGATTATCATGTTTCTTTGTAAACTGTAATGTATGATGGGTCAGGGACACTTTAGGTAAACTGTCTTAATGCATCACACAAGAATCAAGATAACCAACCTAAGAATGTTTCAGCTTAATGCATTGTGGCATTAAAAGAAATAGTGAAAATAATAAATTCAGATTGTTTATATTTATAATTCTATAATCTTGGGCGATAATACAATAATATTGCATATCCGATACCATTTTTTTATTCAGTTACAATATCGAGAACCTTTTCAAGTTATCGCATTTAAAAATATAAATCCTTATTAGGTGGGACGATATCACATAATATCGTAACGATAAATCGGTTATGGTTTTGAAGATATCGAAATATAGTCATATATTGACAATATTCGAAAATATCACCGATATCAAATTTATATCGCTCTTTTAGTTAAAATATCGAGAGTGATAAATTGTCTCCAAATTTCATGTCATACGGTGATATCAAAAAGTTATGTTACCGTGAAGAGCTAAAACAGTTTGAAATCACGCGCGCACTGCTCATGTTCCCACTACTTGCAAGTGTGAATGATACCACTGACCTGCATGTACATTTATAAACCACAAGTTTGTTTTCGGACATCATGGTGAGTTCTTTTTATGAAGTGTTTGTTGCACTGGCGTCAAAATCTAAGAACTCGGCTCGTTTTGGAGTGACTGTTTTGGGTACTTCCCTGTAGAACTTGCATGTAAAAGTAGTTATTTCAGTGTCCAATGTCGTTAATGTCGATACATTTTTTCACGTATTTAAAAATCCGCGTTATTGGGACGATAATATCATATATCGCCGATATCATGGCAGTCAATAATCGACCCTAACTATATGGACAGTCTTTTCAGCTTTGGAGTGACAAAAAAATTGAACTACTTTACCATTGGGAATAGAACCAGTGACCTCCGGATTACTAGTGTTTCTCTACCAAAAGAATTATCTTATCGAGCCTGATGGTCACTGCTCAATTGTCAATATCTTTGTTCTAGGGGAGCTACATGTAGTCACAACCTACAAAACCCACATTTCATGTTAAGACAGGAATTGATAATGCCTTGGGTTGCATACAAACTTGCAATGCTAATTACACCTTGGATGTGCAGTCTATCTGGGATCACTCAGAGGAGTGTCTTCTTGATTAAATCAGGTTTTGATATGTACACAATTGTTATCATCAAATCAGTTAATTTCTTATAATGCTTCACAGCCGGTGAGCAAAAGTTTAAAATGACTCATAGCTTGCACTATGTATAACTGCAGACAAGTAATGCACGTAAAGAACCCAGGACACTTATCGTGGAAGTGTAAGGGTTTACCGGTGTTTCTGGTTCACATTGCAAAGCGCTCTTGTTTACAGGTTTCCTCAGGCTTCGAGCTTAGTGCTTAAGTGCGCTTTTCTGAGGCATCCCTTGGTTTTATTACCAGAAATGATAAATGAAATAAATGAAATAAATGAAATGAAATAGGCAACTCCTGATACTGCACCATGCCAGTCAACTCAAACACAACTTGAAATGAAATGAAATTGTCATTCACCTCCTACTGTTTGACCATTTGAAACCATTCAAAATTTCCACTTACCAAAATGCCCATTGGTTTTGTACACACCTGGTGATACCATTTGAACAGTGTTGGTAGCAAGCTTTTACCATTCATATCCATTCAAATGGTTTTGAATGGTGGATACACTGCACCTTGTGTGTTTCCATAGCCGAATGATTCAAATGGTGAATGTACTTCACAGTGGCTTATCATTCAAATGGTTTTGAATGGTGGATACATTACACCTTGGTGTGTTTCACATACAGAAAACAAAACCTGCATCATGTGGTAAAGTGGACTATCCATCATCTCAGTACCCTATGAGTTTAACACATGGTGGCCAGTGTACAAGTAATTGATCTACCACTTAAAAATGACACTAGGGTGTTTAGGGTACAACAGACATGTCATTCAAAACCATGTCACCGGCATAGAGGGTCCATTGATTCACCATAGAAGTATCCAAATAAGGTTTTGTATTAGATGACCTACCATTCCAAACCATTGGGAATCAATACTGTTTTATTTCACCATTTATTATTAATGACACCACAGTTATTGACACCACAGTTTTCACCATTCAAAACCACAAAAGCGAATGGTTTCAATGGTGGATCAACTTGTATAAAAAAGGCACCAAAGTAGGGGGGTTAATGACGTCAAACCCATATTTTTGAAATTATCCAAAATTTTGAAAAAATATCAATTTATGCTTCAAAAGACACTTAATTTTTGCATTAGAATTGTTAAATTTAAATCTCCTGTTTTTGCCGAAAGCCATCATTTCTTTGAGATTTTGTTAGATATTTTATTATTACAATTATGGACAAATGAGTTTTACTTACTCAAACTCACAATAAATACAAACTACAAATTCATTTGAATCCATTTGGCCACAGCTTTAAAGCTTTTTATTCAAAGAGGTTGACCCATCAACCCCCGGATTTGTCATTAAATAGCATTTGATAAAGACAAACAAACACACACCCTGAGATACCCAAGACCTCAGAGAAAACCAGCGGGACCACCATACAGTCCCAACCCTCTGTATCCCCAGACCTGGCACCACTAACCCCAATGGGATAGTTATTAAAACATACATTTAAATGTTGACAAACAAACAGTATAATGCACATTGTAACATCTATGACTATAAAGCATAATTTGATAAAAAACAACACACACCCTGAGATACCCAAGACCTCAGAAAACCAGCTGGGACCCCCCATACAGCTCCTAAGACTCTGTATACCCAGACCTGGCACCACTAACCCCAATGGGGATATTTAAAACATACATTTAAATGTTGACAAAACAGTATAATGCCATTGTAACAAAACTACACAGCATATCATATGGAATAATACAATATGAATAAACCAAGTGTTGCTCCCCCCTAGGAAGCTGCGGTCTGAACTATAGCTCCCAGGGAGATCCTGGCACTATGAACATTGATAACATGTAAATAACGGAGGACTAATCTCCATATTATATTTTTAATTTCTAGGACCAGTAACTGTTTTGCCAGAACTGCTGCACCAAAAGTGGGAAGTTAATGTGCTTTCCCCAAAAACCCCAAACCAACAGCACAATCCCAACTGGTGGTGAAAAGGGGCTGGAGGAGGAAAACATAAACCCTCTAAAACTCCATGGACTTGTTAATAAACAGGGGCTGTGAAAGAATCCCCAACCGCACTGGTTGCTTGACACCAAGCGCTAGTCTTGTGAAGACCGTTATTTGGGATCCTGTTACGCGATCCGCAATAGAAAATCACCCCGTAGCGGGCCCTATACAATTTCAGGATTAGGGCCACTAAAACGGTCTGTCCATTTTGCAATTTTTACGAAACATTCGAGGACATTCAAGCGTGCCACTGTGTGGCGTAATTAGCATAATTTATCGCTCTGTCTGCAGGAAAGGGCTCGGTATGGTATCTGTCGTCTTTGTATGCAACTGGTACATGTCATACAATAGCTAAACCCAAGTCAGCGTCGAGTTAGTATGGTATAGCTGATTGAAAATCAACGAAGGGAGAGCTATTGAACTTGAATGATTTGCTGAAAAAATTATTGAGAAGCTGAAAAGTAAACAAATTACTGCTCTTTGGCAATTCACGGGTAATGATTTATTTATCTATTTAACCACCGGGTTCGAGGCTTACTTACTGCAGTTAGTGGAAAGATAATGCTTTGCCTGTGGATTGTGTGTCCCGGAAGTCATCATCATGATCACGTATCGAAATGGAATTGGTAATGCCTAATGGTAGGCGGTGTTTAAAATCAACCAAATTTAATAGGGCCCTATATTTTGTAAAGAAAATGACTGGGGCCTATTTAGGTCATAACTAAAGGCAGTATTGACCAGAGAATGTTGTATCCGACAGCCACTTTTTAAGGGTTTTTTTGAATTTTTTACAACCCGCGAACCAGTTAAAAAATTGTTCTATTGATTTTGGGGTACGAAAGCGGCTATCTTTAAAAACCCCACTCTTATGATGGTTTTCGGACTTTATTCCTTCTAAAAATCCTCTCCTTCAGAAAATAGGATCTTATTTTTCATAAAATAATAAAGGGATTAGAATGTCATATCCGACCGCAATAATTTTTTAGGGTTTTTAGTTCTTTTACAACCCACTTGTGCACTAACCAAATAATAAAAAATGATTCCATCGATTTTTGGGGGTGCAGAAAGTGAAAACTATCTTTAAAATCCACTTTTATGATGGTTTTCGGACTTGATTCCTTCTAAAACAATACTCCCTTCAGAAAATAGAAGGATCCTGTATATATAGATTGGAGGCAAAATTAAATCGTCGATCCTATTATAATGTAGTTGCCACTGCGTATGCAATGACTGCTTGTTGGTCACTTGTGGGGGTTGACAAGATCAGACTGACATGACTGAGGAAGTTATCATAATTCCCAAAAATACTGGATTTTCATGATAAATATCTTGGAATAATTTGGTATATGACCATCATCATCCATATGTTCTGCCACTTTGCTGGGTAGAGTAGGTGCATTATTGGTTATGTCGAATGATAAAAGTGGTGATCGGATCGACATTCTACCTATGTACCCTCTGCTGACATGTAATATCTAAAGGTTCTCATTGTATTGTTCATTTGTCGACCTATTTTGAATGAAAGTTGGAATGCCTATACTTAAAACTAACAATTGGCATTTTATGACTGACCTGCCAATAGCTCAAATTCAAAGCTTTGTTTCCTACCTGTCCACTGCTTCCACCCATATTTTTATGCCCTATTTACATAGATGAATCCAGTAATAATCATATACTAGCCTCTTATCAATATCAACTTCTCATCAGCTTCAGCCTAATTAATTCCAATAATGTATGAGTGAACCAAGAATTTAACCATTCATTATAGACACAGTGTTAATCCTTATGATGTTTTTGTTTGTTTTATATTAGATTTGTTGTTTGTTATGCAGTCAGAAAAAGTGTTTTGAATGGTTCTTCACTTCACTTACTTCACTTTGATGATTAAAAAAAAATCATGTACTTAGCTTCCCCTACCCACAATGCTTTCTCACCTCGTTTTGTTGGATATTCTCCATTAATTTAATTTTATTGTCATGATAATATTTCATCTTTTGTCAAAATTAACAGGGGGCCATTCATCAAGTGAGAGCTCCATATTCTGGAAGTGTGTTATGGACAGCTTGGAGAAGTGCATTTCCATTTTTGAAAGTAAGTACATGCGTTGTTGCGTTGAGTCACTGGAGGGCGATTGCTGAAAGCTTGGGCCTGAGGAACTAATGGGTCGAGCAGCTCTGGCATCAAGTATGTTGTTATCAAAGCGACTATAAAAAATTTGAAGGCGTCTTTAAATGGATTGCTGGGAGATACGGTCATGCATCAAGAATGTCAGTGATAAACTCTTTATTTTGACATCTTCTTTCAAAGGAGTTACACTCATTCTTTGATATGTATCATACAACACAGAAGTGCATGTAAAAAGTTATCTGCAGCTTTTGCACTAGAAGACCCGGGATATTTGGTGTTTTTGTTTGCTGTGGTCTCCATACTGTGGGTATTGGGTGGTCACCCAACAGATTGTGGGAGGGGCAGGCTGGGATGGCACACAAAATGTGACACTCATTATTTACTATCATAGCACAGAGCTGGTTTGAAACTTGCAATGGAATGAATGGTCATCAAGAACAGTTTTCCATCAAGAAAGCGACAACAGTGACACAGTTAATACTATAATAAAAAACACAACTGCTGTGACGTTTGTTGCCCAAACGTGTGCTTGTGATGGAAGCACATGCTCTGCTAAGTCATATGCCAACCAGCAGACACAGGATACATTGCTGCATGGACTGTGTACAGCATCAGTTGAATGACAAGTTGTGACTGTCTCCCAGAGTAATGTATCCAAACTTAAAGGGGCCATCTACAAGGAGTACAAGAAAACATTGATGACGACAGCCTATCTAACTTCACGTATGAGCTGAAAAAGTAAATGAATGTCATATTGGGGTATTCCATTCAATTAGTTTTTGAACCAATGTGCTTTTAGCGTATAAGGGAAAATCATTGGGCATTTGAACATTGTGAAAGACAATATCTACATGTAACTGAATTTGTTAGAGTTGGAGTCTAACACCACTTTAGAAATTTATGTACATACATGTACATTGCTTTATGAAAACTTCCTGGTTTATCCAGCACAATTAATTTTTTAAATTTTCCTTTTTTGTTTTGAAAGGCATGAATTAAAAATGTCCAAAAGTTGTATAAATGATGAAAGCAAACCTTTTTGTTTTGTTTGTTTGTTTTTTATTGTTTCTGAGCAAGTGGAATACCCTCTTTTGGGGTGGTGTGTTATTCTTTAATAGAAGTGTTCAATAGTATTAAATTTGTGACAATTATTCTTGTACAATAAAACACCACTGCAACAGTCCTTGGTATGGCAAACATTCAATTTACAACCATTTTAAATTGTTTTCCAATTTTGTTAGATACAATTGACATTATACATGTAGTTCACAAAAGGCCCAGTACACTGAATTTTGTGGATCCCATGAGAGTTTTATAGCTTGAGGGGTATAGTTACAGTGGTGTCATAGACACTTAACCTGGTACTTCTTCCACCCGAGGGGTTTAAATGGTTGATTAGCCCTATATGTGCTGTAATGGCAGCAAATTGGGCTGTATACTCCCCAGGGAGCTGAGATGGTTTCAGGAATGAGATTTATGAGCCTTATGAGCAGGGGTAATAATAATATAATGCGCCTTGAGCTTCCCACTCAGTTAGTGGATACCATGCGCTATATAAGTCCACACATTATTATTATTATTATAATGATGGCTCTTTTGTATTTCAGTGTACATTTACTAAGAACTCTATTTATAAAATAACACCATTGAGGTTTTAAATAAATTAAATTGTATTGTTACCAGAAAATATGTCAGATAGAATAAATTCTGAGAATGTTTTGTACTATTACCATCTTATAAAACAAGTATGCATTTAGATAATAATTCATTGAGTTCGTTTTGTTTTGTTTTATTACCAATCATCCCTTTTTAACCCTAACCCCCAGGCCCTTTTAGGTAGGATGCATCCTCAATCACACAAAATGCTACAAAATGTCTTCATAAAATTTGGAAGGTTCCTGAATACTCCAAAAATTACCCAATATATTATGCTGTATTTCGTGTAGGGTGCCCTTGCCTATCCTTTATGAACAAAAATACATGTTTTTGCTTTTGTTTTTTGTTGGCTCAGTCAACTGAAATATTAACTGAGTGTTTTTGCAGTCAAAGTGTCTGTGTCAGTTGTTTGGAAGTACATGTATACCATCTGCATCACCCAAAATGGCGCAGGTTTTATGTATGCATCCTTCCTCAATCACCCAAAATGTGACACCTCATACAGGATTTTTGCAATGACGATGTGAATTGAATGGGGTTAATCGAGACATCGTCAATCTTGGTTTTGGGACAGGTAAAGTGTATTCCAGTCCTGTAGTTTTTTAAAGGGGCATATCCTTAAATATAATAGTGGAAATTTCATCACAATAGGTGCTCACGTTTTTGAGAAAACTAGTGAATAATTGTTTCAGGTTTATGTGACAGTTCAGTCAAATTGTCTGTGCTCAGCCAAACATTTTTTATAACATTTGTTTATGGTGTATAACATTTGTATCTTGACTACAAAATAAATGTCACAAGTATTTTAAATCTTTAAACTTTAAATATCATGTCTTATTTTTTGTTTATTATATGTTCTATGCACAGATACCATACATAGGTTGCATTGTTTTGCTTTTTGAAGCGGGTTTACAAAGAATTTTCTCGTAATCAGCTGGAGGGTAAACAACTTCAGATGGGCAAATTACCTGGTTCAGCTCAGTCAAATTTACCCAATCAAAACATGGCACTATGGCAAATTCATTTGTATTAGCAACTCCAGTACAGAAATTTTATTAATAAAATGCCTCAAGTATGTTGTAAAACGCTAGTCTGTCATTGTATACCCTCATGCTTTTGTATAGCTACAGACAGTGGTAAAATCAGTCAACTGACTTTGTTTTTTGATTTTGAACGTGGATCACTGCTGCAGGAGAATCGTTGACTGGGTTTAAGTGACTCATTATCAACACCCTCAACAATACAATATAACGATTTTTCTGGTCAAAAAATTGCCAACTCATTTTGACCTGTAAAATGTACTGTACATGTACATGTACATTACTTAAATATACAAGCGTAATGAGGTTTGGCGGCCGTGAAACGATTAGCAGCTGTCAAACCTATATAAAATACTATGCATGTCATGCAACAAGCACATACAGTGTATTCGTATTATATGTATAATATGCATATACATTAGTACGTACACACATACACAACAATGTAACAAGTCACTTGAGCTGGCTTGTTGATTATCACGGTGAGCTGTTGCCATTTGTGCGCTTAAGTAGTATTCTCTTAAACCTGAGTTGAATATATGCATGAAAAGGTCACATACCTCGACCATACAGAAACTGGCCAAGAGCGTTACTCTGGACAAAAGGTGGGCGTGACTAGTTTACAGAATAAATAGGCGCCCATGGCGCGCGGTGGTTTATCCGTCACAGCGGATCGAAATATGCGTATAAAATCACGAGTAACGTCTTGCACAAGACTAACCAGCGCCAACCTTTACAGCGGGGCCAGCATAACCTGGTGGCTAAAACCTCCACCAAAGGTTGCCACCAGACAAACTATTGGTGAGAGCCCCTAAACTAAACTTCCCGCCTACGCCCCTGATTGGCTGTACCCATGATCCACCCTGGGCATATAAAAACTTGGCGTGGAAAACGCCCATAAGCCTGCCGCTGGCTAACGAGTGCACAACAATCTGCATGCCCGGTAAGAAAAACCCGATCCGTGTAAGTTGGCATATAGCATTTGATCACTTCGTGATAAAATGATATACACACAAACCGTAATCCGTGCGTGACAGCGGCGTGTTGACCCCAAAGTGGGATTATGTTCAAGGGTTATGAATGGGAGCGTTCTGGAAGTTTATTTTTGGAAAATGATGTAATTGTGAAAAAGTAAGGGTGAAGAAATTTCTAGTATTTTCAGAAGGGGATTAAAACTATAAATACGGGCTGGTAGAGGATTTTAGAGCGGTGCCAGGCAAACCATCAAGACTTGATGAGACTATATCGATACTTCCAGTGTACACCAACTGTAAAATTGTTGTGTATATAATGGGAACGGATACTGATATTTTCAGTTCTCCGGTGTTGAGTGAACTTTATTGTGTCACTGATCTATTAACACCATTGTTGGGGGAACTATAAAAGCACATTGGAACTTATTACATTTATAGAATTATAGTGTGGATACACTGGAAATGAGTCCTGTGGTAACATCATTACATCCCTCTTCTTTTAAAAAAGCTTCTTTATTATTGAAGTGCATAACAATTTAAGCAAACTGGGTTCTCAATTTTTTCTTAACAGTAGTTTTTAAAACACTTAGAAGAACAGGAATCTTAACAATTAAAAACACAACTTTTTGATTAACATCAAATGAGGTGTACTTTAGGTAATTGTCACCTTGATGTACTCTGCATTTTTATTTATTTACTTTTTATTTATTTATTTATTTTGTTGTTGTTGGAAGTATGTTTGCATCACATAGAGTCAAGTTTAGTCAGGTTTAATGACTGTCTGACCATATCTGGTCTGGTATGGTTGTTGTTCATTGGATTTGGGTTTTTGGAATGTTCGGTGTTTTGTTTGTTTCTGAAACATCAGTGATCATCAGTTCAAAAGTAACCTCTTTCTTTCCGCTTTCCCTTTAAGTGGACAATAGTTGCGTCTCAAAGTGCGTCCTGTTTCTGTTTCAACATTATAGGACGTGGCTCAGGTTGCACACTTTGCACTGTGCCTGGGTTCCATTTTGGTTACTTGATCTTGTACTTGTACAGGTTGTCCTATATTAATGGGGTAGTGAATGATGTGCCTTTTTATATAGTTTTGTTTTTGTTGTTCCTGTCTCATTTAAGAACCTTTTGGATTCGTCTCTGTGCAATGTGGTGTTTTGTATTTTATTAGGCAATTATGCGCAATTTCTACCATACAACAATTCAGCTGGGGATGGTAGGTGGTGATCAATAGGGGTTTGCCCTAGGTGCCATTAAGGCCTTCTGGCATCCAGTGTGATTGTTTTGCCTTTTTGATTGTGTTTTTGACTGTTTGTATGTTTCTAAATAAATCCATTGGATTGTGGATATCTGAGGGGATGATGTAGTATGGATGAAGTTCCAGCAGTTTGCTGAAGTCACGGAATGTTGGCTGTTGAAGTGAGGTCCATTGTCCTTATCAGTTTTTCGGTATGCCTTATGCTGCAAATACATTTAAGCAGACAGATGATGGTGTTACTGTTTGGCGACCTTTTGGGATTTGCCGTGATTGTGTGCCAAGTAGTGATCGGCGATCAGTAAATATTCACTATCTGGGCCGAAAATATGTCAGTGGCTACTGTTGCCATGGTCTGAGTGGGTGTTCGTGTGGTTTCATAGGCTCTGGGGGCTGTGATTTGCCTGAGGATTGACATATAGCGCACGATTTAGTTATTTCTTCAATGTCATGGTTTATGTTGTGCCAAAATACACAGTTCTTCGCTCTTAGCTGACATTTAATAATGCCTTGGTGGGCTTCGTGTAGTTTCTCAAGGATTTCTTGTCTTTGGTTTTTGGGGATGATGATCCTCTGGCCTTTCATAATAAGACCATTTTCAACAGATAGTTCATCACGATAAGCCCAGTATTTGCGTAGGGGTTTGGGGATCATCTGTTGATTGTCAGGCCAACCTTGTTGAATAATCTCACGTAGTGCTACTAGTTCTGGATCGGTGTTGTTGCTCCCTGCAATTTTGTCACTTTGGGTCAACTGTACATAATGCATGTACTTCCTCAGACTATTGGGTCCTCCAGGCAGAGGTTTGAAGACGAGGACATTGCATCTGCAGAAGCATCTCCTTTCATGGTTTGTATCTTATTGTGACATCATGCCCGGTCTCAGTGAATTCGCTGTAATCTCGGTGGTGCTGCACAGGTTCTTGATGTGGATCATTTCCCAGGGAGCTTGTGGTCTGGATTGTACTGTAAATGGTTTACCATACACAAATGTGTGCTGAAACTTTTGCGTCACGTATACTGCTAACATTTCCCGTTCAATATTGACATACCGCTGCTCCAGTGTCCAGTTAGCGATTTTTGATGCAAAGCATATTGTTTGGATTCTTGCATCAGTGCTGCACCGAGACAACTTTCTGTGAGGGCATCCAACATGTGATAGTCTCTTTAAATCGGGTCAAAGTATAGCCAGTGACTTCTTCACATATGACTTTCTTTATGTTGTAGAATGCCTTTTGGTGTGCTGGTAGCCATTCATATTATAGAATCTTGCTTCATCAGCTCTCTCAAGGGGATGTGGCGTTGAAGGTTCGGTATGAAGCAGTTGCCATGTTGGCGATGCCAAGGGTGTTGTAGTTCCTTTGCATTCGTTGGTGCGCAATGGCCTCCTGAATTTCCTTTTTCTGAATCGGTTGTACTCCTTTTGCACTGTAGATAATGCCAAGAATTTGATTTGTGATTTCTTTATGTCACATTTCTCGAGGTTGAACACAAGATCCATGTGCTGTTGCAACACTCATGAGTTAGCATAAGTTCTCATCGTGCTGACCTCTGTCTTACCATATACACCAACATCATCTGCTATACTGTGCCTGGGCATTTTCCAAGATTTGATCCATCTTCTGCTGGAATATGTCTTGATGACACATAAGCCGAATGGGAGCTACCGGTGAAGCGGAATATCCAAAAGGGGCTGTTGAATGTAATGCGCATATACTTGACTCATCGTCAGTGAGATTGACCAGTATCCATGTCTGGCGTCGAGCTTGCAGAAAACATTGTGCTTCCTGCGACATGCGTTATCTCATCCAATGTCGGGTTGTGTGGTGATGGCTGCGTTTTATAGCTGCGTTTAGGTCCTTTAGGTCCAAACAATTGTATCACCATTTGGTTTTTCTTAGTCGCTAGGCTTGAGACCCAATCTGTTGAGTTCTGTCATGGGTTTTATTATCCCCATTGATATCATGTCATCCAGCTCTTTCTTAATGTCATCCTTAATTTGTATGGGGCATCTTACGTGCTGCATGGATGACAGGTGGAGACATTGAGGTCTACAACTATGGTAGTCACCTTCAAATTTTATGCCGTCAAACCTGTCTGGATATGACGGCCTGTAAATCCGCTTATTAATTTGTACAAATATTAGGGCATTTAATACGCTTTCACGCTACCAGTTAAGCAAAAGTTTAACTTCATGCATGATGGTAATAAGCCAAGTATTGCTGGATGCTAACATGTTAAGTAAATTCTGTGACTTCACTGTTTCTTTGTATGTGCATGGTATTGTTATTGTACCATAGTGTGGAATTGTTGTTCCATTGTATGCAGTGATATCATTTTCGTCTTTGCATAATGTCTTGTTTTTGGGTAGCCTGCTATCTAACTTCTTGGGGTACATTCTCGAAATATCACGAAGTGGTAAAAATATTACCTTGTGCACCAGTATCTACTTTTACTTTAAGTGTTGCTGGATTGGCTTTGTCCTATAGTTTTATATCTGGGTTAGCGTATACACATCTTGTCTAACATTCTTAGTTTGCTGTTTACATGGTTTTACTGATATGGACTCAAACTGTAGTTGGTCCATCGCATATTCTACATGCTACATGTGTTTCATCACCTTCATTTACAGCATTTAACTTTTTCTGTTGATCGTGCCTTATTCTGTCTAGTTCTACTTCTACATATAGATCTTGATGTCCTTTATATTGTGTTAAGTTTGGTATGAGACTGATTTAATCTACGCCCACATTTGCCAATGGTTTGGTTTACCACAACATCTACATATTAACTTCCATATGCTGGGCATTTAACTGTCGTGTTGTTGACCACACGTCCACTTTATGGGATTTGTTTGTGAAAGAAGTCCATTTTTGTGTTTGGATACTAGCATCAACATTAACTGTAGTACTTGTAAGCTCTTCCATGTGTTGGATAGTAGCTTCTTTTTGTCATGAAACTATGTCCATTGCTTGATCTAGTGTTAGTTTTCATCTTTGTGGCAAATTTTCCTGGACTTTCTTGATTTTTTGCCAACCCCTATAGTTGTTTCTATCAAAGCGTTCTTCACGTTGATCATGCTAAATCTACACATCTTCGCTAGATTTTACATCTGGTCATGAACTCATCTACTGATTCATTTAGTGTTGTTTATACTTTTGCAAGTTCATGGTTCAAGTGGATTTAGGTTCAAAGTGTTTCTCAAACAGCTATAATAGCTTTGGATCTTTTCTTTTGGTTTCATCAAGTTCCATGTTGAATATATCTATACCTTCTTGACCTAACCATAAGTAAGTATGTGGCTTTTCTGGGTCTGTCTTTTTGTAAGTGGTTCTTTAAAAAACAAGCTCACAATATTCCTTGAATTTAAGAATGCAGTGGACTGATCTTGGATGACCAATCCATGTGAGGGTGTTATGCCTGACATCTCACCATTTGACTCGATATGGGGTATTGTTTATAATTAATTCAATTATGCTAGGCCTATACTGACAATAGCAACACCACAGTCATAATCGCCTCATACTCATACTAGTAGCACTATCGAATACATTTTAAACAGTATGAGACATCTAATCTTTGACAGTTTTTGGAAAGAACTTGTCAAAATATATTCAAAAACTTTTAATTTTTAAATTTGTGGCGGTCTTGAGATAGAATATTTAATGTAGCCCAAAAAATGGCGTGTTTTTCAGATTAGAATGTCATATGACAATTTTGTGACAAAATACCATTTCATGTCTCCGATAAGCAAAACAAAAACATAAGATGGGCATAATGAGTACTTATTGAAGAAATATAGAGTCATTACTTCACAATAAATTCCCAAAAAATGTTTGATGACTTTCAAATAAAGCCAATGACAAAATCTGCCCATTGTGCTATATTGCATTTTAGTTTTCTATGGTCCATTGAAAAACAACTAAGTCCACCGGCTAATTGTACAACGCTAATTGGCCTTGTCGCCAAAGTTCTGAATTGCTCAGCAGGCATTGTTGTCGCCAGCGCTTGATCCACCATTACCCGTGCGATGTGTCGGCGGTGATCGGTCGGGTCCCAATGGCAATACTGCCCTTTTCTTCCGACTGACTGGTAATGATGATAGTGGAAAAGTACAACTTTTATTTGACAAAATGTGAAGATTAAATGTGAGCTACTCTACATTACATTTGAAGTAACTATGCGTTTACATTGGCAAAGTTGGCGGTGAACTTTTCAATTTACACACTAGTAAGGCGAACACCCGTGATATCTCGGGAAGCGACACACGGATTCAGAGCGCATGCGTTCTAAGCTTTTCCATGATACCGTCATTCACTGACAGGTGGTGGGCGCCATCCTATTTTTTATATACATTTTGTGACAATTGTTCCGAGCCCGTTTTAGCGTGTAGTTGGGATCGGAAATCAAGTAGCCAATTCGAAGTAAAAATTCAGAGTATTTTAAAATTAAGTCACATTCTTAAAACCTGGGGAAAATGATTATCAAACATATTTCACATAATTCCGAGAATAAAGGTAAAAAAAAAAAAAAAATTAAGCGGACCCGAAAAACAACTTTTTCAGCGTTTCATTTTGTTTCGGTACAACTCCTGAGTCAAGCGAGCGCACGTTCGATAGTACTAATACTAGTCTTATAATCTTATTCTGACTGAATACAAAGTATATGTGTCTTTATCAATGAGTATCTTGACTTGACTAGTCTCGAGGATTGTTCAATGTTCACATCAAGCCAAATGTGGCTGAAGTGTTGCTCACCATTAATGAATTGTTCATTGTTCCTGTGAGTTGAACTTGAGATGTCCTTTTCGTCATCCTGTCCGATCGTCGTATTCACTGACAGCGGTCAGCGTGAGGTTGAGTGAGTCATCGGTGAGCGATTTTCCCTTGAACTCTTGAGTCCTTCGACTTTGGGAGCTTTGTCTTTTGTCTACTACTGAGCCCTAATGCTAATAGGGCCTACTATAATCTTACTCTTAGTCCGGTTTGTAGTACTCAGGAATCGGTGTGCCGTGTTCACACTGTCACAGATTAATCTATCCGTCTGACTTGGTAAAAGGGCGTTTGTCGTGTTCAGCTCATCCGCGATGAGTAGGTTCGAGTCCTGGCTTCATCGGCGCTGATGCATAGGGGCTGTGGTTGCACCACATTATTGGCATTCTTCACTCGCTTGAAGCCGGTATATTCGCCAGCATTGGTGAATCTGGAAGAAGTGCCATATCACTCCGGTAGCGGAATTCATGTCGGCGGCTGCAATGTCAGGCTTGATTTAGCACGGATCTATGCATGCACCACGCGTTGGGCTGGCTGCACCGTTTGTGTTGCAGTGCTGTCCTCCGATGCTTTCGACGTACAGTATGTGGAAATTTCAACATTCTGTTAGTATATCGGCATCTCGTCGTCTCTAGCGGTCCTCTGATGTCTTGGGTGATACCGCTGCCACCATGTAAAGTTATTGTGTATATAATGGAGCGGATACTGATATTTCAGTTCTCAGTGTTCAGTGAACTTTATTGGTCACTCTATTAACACATTGTTAGGGAAAATATAAAAACACATTGGAACTTATTACATTGTAAATTATAGTGTGGATACACTAGGAAAATGGTCTAATGATAACATATCATTACCCATAGGACCTGTGATGTTTCTTACCTGTCTTGGGGGTTTGGGGGTTTGT
>CM055820.1:38266465-38626875 GCA_029582265.1 Zoroaster sp. YZ-2022
ACTTTGGGAATTTACTTGTACCGTCGCAACAAACAACGACGTACGAATAACCGCAAACGACGTGTTCTTGTAGTTTTGTAGTATTAGTAGAGTTTACATCGTCGATCTTTTTAATAATACTTTCAAAGTCGGCGTATATTACAAATGGAACTTTCATCTTTTTATAAAAGTTTTTAAACTTTAATTTATCGTTTTTACCCTTCTCAGGCATTTCGATAGTCGTTGGTCTGCCGTTTATTCCCTTACACATTTTTACGTGTCTTTCTAGATACGCTTCTGTCGAGAAACCCTGTAAACATCTCAAACAAAAATGTTTACGATGCTCGTATTTCGTTTGGTCGAAAAGTAATTTATTCACGTCTTTAATCCAAACGTAGTGAGATCTAGTTCCTTCTTCTTCTTCTTTATGAATCAATAGTAAATTTATACGATCCATCTCTGCCGGTTGATCGCTAATTTGATAAACCATTATCACGTTTGACTCACAACCAAGAACGTTTATCGCTATATTGTTTTGTTTCTCTACTCGTTTAATTTGATTGAGGGGTGTAGGAGCGTCGATATTACTAAAATTTAAACCGTCCTCTTTTGTGTATTTAGAAATTCTTTCTGGATGAATTTTCACGGAAAAAAGAGCGCTGCGCAACGCCCATCGTAAACAATCGTCGTCGTCGTTTTTTACGTTGATGCACGCTCTTTTATTTTTAATATAATCGCATAGATTGATATAAGAACCACCTCTCAGAGGCTCATACTTGCTAATTCTAACGTTCATTCCAACGATGCGATCTATTACCCATCCACTACCTTCTCGCGTATATTCTTCTAAAACCTCTTGAATCCGTGAAAAAACACCATCTAATATATTTATGATATCATGCAAATTAAATAAAACAATTTGCCCATCATTATGAATATTTGGTTCAGCTTCATCCACGCTGTTTGGTTTTACTTTAAGTAATTTAATGCACACGTATATCATAAACTTTAACGATTTAAAATCTACCAAGTCTTTAGTCAACTCGGCGATAATCTTTGGAGTTACAGCTCTCCAAAAAATATTTAAATCTTTTTCTTTGCTGTGATTCAACGGGACCGTCATTAAATGTTGACGTAAATAACTACCACCATTGATTGGTGGTTTAAATCTCAACTCGGTTTCTCTACCTAAAAACCTATCAACAGCGTTAATGTAGTCTTTTTTAATCAATTTCCCTTTTTTTCCAGAACCGTGTAGCGGTAACTCAATATTTTCTACCATTACGCGCTCTCGTAATTCTTCGAAATTTAATTTCTTTAAATTTAATTCTGATAAATTTAATTCATACGATGGTTTTTTCTTTTGGTGATTTAGATACTTTTTAATCGCGTTGTAATAAGAATGTTTATCAACCTTATTTTTGTTGTTTCGCATGAGAATTATTCGACCAATGCGTTGTTGATAGAAAACTTTCAATTCTTTCAATGTGTATTTCGATAAATATTTCTCCGACATCTTTATTATACAACTAGATAATAGTTATTTTATTATCTCACTTTTTAAAGTCACTTTTTAAAGTCTCTTTTTAAAAATGTAAAAACCTCATCGATTTTTGATGAGGTTTTAACGTACCTTTTTTTTCTAAAAAAGAAATGTAAAGAATTTTTTAGAAAAATATCTTTTTTCTAGAAATCAGAGTATTTATTCCGTTTTTTTAAAAAAACAATTCGTAAAATATCCCCTATAGGGATAGGGAAAATTTTGACTTAAAATATCTTTTTTGTCTAAATTTTTTTTTTAAATATCTTTTTCGAAATCTCATATTATTAATTCTTAAAATATCCCCTATCCCTATAGGGAGAATTTGACTTAAAATATATTTTATAGGGGTGTCCTACGTACGCTACTTGACATACTACTATTGTATATATTAACTTTGTGAAATAAACAAAATAAATATGAAAGTTTAATACAATAAATAATCACATAAAACTGGCACCAGGAACACTACAAATATCTTGAGTTGAGTCTACGGCGCCTTTTCCCTTCCTGCGGCTGGAATGCCCTTGTTGCCTTGACTTGTCCAATGACATAGCCCTTCCAGCCTTCCTTGTTCTGTTAAAATAAATTTAATTTTTTTTTTATTAATGGCTAGAAATCTTTTCAGATTTTTCACTGAAAATAAACCCGCACAGGGGACCAGAAGGAAAAAAAATATTCCCGACGTCAATTGGTTAATAAGCAACAGGCTTAGTGGAATAAATAATTATAGTAGATACAAATAGCAGATTTGTATTGCTCTCTGATTATACGGTGAAAGAACATCAGTAACATGTTATATAATGACTTTCTAATTATTATTATTATTTTTTTTAAATTCACAGTAAAACTGCAAACCGCGGTTTTTCCCGGCGGTAAGCCAACTAGCCAAAAATTTAAAACCCCCAAGCCGATCCTGATCTTCAGATAGTATCTACTGTGAATCGCGATTTTGGCCAGCGAAATTGAGTTAATTAAAACCCGCGAATCAAAAAAGGGTTTTGCGGACATGACATGTTCGACGCGACGGGGCAAATTTGTTTATTTCGAACGCTCGTTGCCGTCTGCGACCGGACCCGTATACCCGGTACCCAGCGCTCGAATTAACTTCCGTGCGGGCGGGAAGTTCGAGCGCTGATGGGTCGATCGCATGACGGCAACGAATGTTCGAAATAAACAATTTTGCCCCGACAAAAACATGGCGCATATACCGTGAAAGGGTTTATTTTACACACACACACACACACACACACACACACACACACACACACACACACACACACACCCTCACGCACATTGATTTGTGGGGTATTCCTTTGTTCGTTCTATTATCCCTTTTCCTTATAATTCTCCTGTGGGGTACAAGATTTTCTATAGTTACCTTGTGGGGTCCAATTGTTCTATTGTGTTTTGGACCCCACAACGAATGGTGTGTACGTTCACACACACACACACACACACACACACGCACACACCCTCACGCACATTGATTTGTGGGGTATTCCTTTGTTCGTTCTATTATCCCTTTTCCTTATAATTCTCCTGTGGGGTACAAGATTTTCTATAGTTACCTTGTGGGGTCCAATTGTTCTATTGTGTTTTGGACCCCACAACGAATGGTGTGTACGTTCACACCCTCACGCACATTGATTTGTGGGGTATTCCTTTGTTCGTTCTATTATCCCTTTTCTATATAATTCTCCTGTGGGGTACAAGATTTTCTATAGTTACCTTGTGGGGTCCAATTGTTCTATTGTGTTTTTGGACCCACAACGAATAATGTACGTTCACACACACCCTCACGCACATTGATTTGTGGGGTATTCCTTTGTTCGTTCTATTATCCCTTTTCCTTATAATTCTCCTGTGGGGTACAAGATTTTCTATAGTTACCTTGTGGGGTCCAATTGTTCTATTGTGTTTTGGACCCCACAACGAATGGTGTGTACGTTCACACACACACACACACACACACACACACATTCACGTACCAGTGTTGCAGATCAGAGACAAAGTTGTCAGTGCTGACATGACGTCAATCCTAAACGGGGGACGGACTTTTTTCTTCTTTTTTGGCGCTAAAAATGGCCGGCCGCCGGCAAACAATTACAACGTAACAGACTAGACTAACGTTGGCCCGTTTTAGGCACATTCCTGACTGGCGCGCGGCCGCCTACCCCAATTTCGAAATTCAGCCGAAGTTCGTACGGACTGCAGGCTGCGCTATGGGCACAACATGGACGATACTCTTTCGCGCATGGTTGAACAAACATTGACCGTTATGTCTCAGGCAAGCGGAGGCTTTTGTATTGGGATTATCTCTGTCAACAATGGATTAACTCACCACAGAGTTAATGAGCAAGCCCTCAGCAGATCTCAGAACAGGTACCGAGTTTTAACCACACTTTAACCGAGACAATACAAAGGAATTTTTTAAAGGCGATTTAACCGTGCACTAAGACGGTTAAATTAAGGTTAAAATGTAGGGTACCCATATTTTAACCGTGTTTATTGAAATTTTAACCGAGCGAGATTTTCACAGTGTAATGCCATTGAACTGTACACAAAATATATGCGAGGTGTTGATCTTGCTGATCAACAAATGTGGCATTCACTGTTTGATCACAAGAGTGTGAAATGGTGGAAAAAAATATTATTTGCCCTTCTGGAAACGAGCTTTGTGAATGCCCTTATCATCTATAAGCGATGTCGTCCTGGAGCGTCGATAGACCGAAATAAATTCCGCCTTGACGTGATTTCTTCCCTACTGGAACAGTTCAAAAATAAGCCAAATAAACGGGGATGCCGTGCCAGTAGTCCTGCACCAATGCATCTTGTTGAAAGACATTTTGACTGCCTAAACCCAAACATCATGAAGAATGGCAAACGACAAAGGCTGGAATGTATTGTATGCTCACCAACAGATGGCAAGAAATGCCGAACCACGAATTGGTGTCAACAGTGCAATGTGTCCACAAGTATGACTGTTTTCAGAAGTTGCACACACTCAACAACTATAAATACAAATGTGGCGGGCCTGGAACACATGAGTGAACAATAACTGAACTGAATTTGTTATGTTTTGATGCTTTTCATAGTACATGTACTTGGTTTGTGGGTAACATCATGTGCGTAAAGAGAAGAATAGTTGAAACAAGAATACAAAATTCAATAAGTCACACCAACCTACTCTTACTGAGTGAAATACACGTAGTACACATAAATTGAAAGAAATCCAACCGATAGACAATCAGTTTTTATTACAACAAAATTTAACACATGATGTCACTATAAACCAAATACTTGAATAGTTCATATTTATTATCACATTTGCTCAACTTGAATTGTACTTTTTTCAATGAAAATTGTTTACTTTGTGTGCCTATTCATCCCCTTTCTCATGAACTTTTCAAAAATCAAGTACAACAGTAAAGCGGAATATTTTTGAAAGGTACACAATACTTTATATTTTTAGTTTTAGTCAGACAAAAGTAACAATCACACGAGGCACCAAAAAAAATCTTGAATACATGAAAATCTGATATGTACAGCAGATAACCTGTATGAGATGATAATAAGAATGTGGTGTTTTGTTTCAACTGATCCCTTCAACACATTGCTGTAGATTTGTCAGCAAATAACATTTGAAAAGCGCAAAAACGTAATTATTACTTGGTAAAAATGAATGTTTTATGGCTTAGCTATCCTCAAATTGTCTAAAATTGGTATCGTATTGAAGCCTGAAATGTGCACAATTTGAATATTTTACAAATGTTTGTGTAATTTGATGACAAATTTGTCAAAAAAACAAAATTCCCTAAAATCATTGAAAATATTCCTATAATTTTCAAACATAGAGGGCGCTCTTCAAAATGAGTCAAAATAATAAAACAAATTAAACATTTTTGGAAAGCCTATACTGTCCCCAACAACTTTTGTACACAACTTTTTTTCATAGGACAACAATAAAAATGGGAAACTTCAGCTTGAATGTTGTGTTCTGTATACTTTGTACACACTTAATATAATTCGGTATGGGCAATGAACTGTGTGCAGCAATTCAGTACCGAAAGGGTTAATTAAGCGAGATAGAAGCTTTGATTCAAACATGTTATGTAGTCGGAGCAAAGGCAGGTATGGAAATAAGTTATATTTATTTTCCCCGTTAGGCCGATGTTAGGCCGCCAAGCTCTGATTTGCCAAGCAGGATAAACAACAGGAGAATAGACTTCACGCCAGCATACCTCAAGTCACCTCGTGGTTCGGTAAGTACCATTGAAGCACTTTTGGTTAAAACATCTTTAATTTATAACAAAGTCCTACCTGGGGAACTTCCAGCTTATTACATGTTTGACGGTCATAAGAAAACGGTGAAAATATATTCAAATTGTTCATATTCATTCCAACTTGAATTTTCTTTGGATGAAAAAAAAATTAATTTACTTAACTTATTTTACTACAACGATAGTACCTGAGACAGACATATTCCAAGTGATTTTTGATACCATCATCAACTTTACACAAAATAAGTTTAAACAAATTTGATTAAAATCACTTTCCAGCAACCACCACCCAACTTTGGCCAGGGTGTCCCAGGTGGCCGACGCTCCTCCAAAGAACCCAAAAAGGTCATCCAGAGAGCCTCTCAACCACCCAAGCTTAACACAGCCGGTGAGAAAGCCTGGAAGCCGGACAAGGATGTGCCGGAAGACCAGGAGGAAGCCAAGACATTTGTGAGTAATAGAGGTTACCCTTGGATGTCCAAAAGGCAGAGCCATAGACAGATAGTTGGGGCATGCGGCATGAGTTGTACAATTCCCCAGGATGGGGGAAAATGTCATCGAGCTGCTTAGGATCGGAGAGAATTTTGCTAAGCGAATATTAACCACTCCGATCCACAAAATTCTGTTCTTGAGCAACCTTCAGTACATACATGTACAAGCCTGCTGTCCTTTCCAAGTAATCTTACAAAAATCAACTGTGTGTCACCCAAGGCCACTGTAAATGTTTGAACATGGCCTGCAATGTATCAATGGGAGACCACCTTACCCTGCAATCTCAGTGGTGTGGCAGTGCACAGAAGGGTAACCATATAGGAGGCCACTGGCAACAGCTAATGGCTTGGAGTGGCCTGAATGGGTTGTTTCCAAAATTGCACCGATTGTAGGAGGGTTTTAATGATTAAAAACTGGACCACCGGCCAAAATACACACATTTTGTGTGAAAGTTTGGCTGGTAACCTGCAAAACGTGCTAAGCTGAGCAATTTCTGTTTGCACATTCACTGACATGCGATACATGTTATGTTCGCAAGAGGCAGCTTGTGTTTTTATCATTTCATTATTGAACACAAATACATTATTTACATGAATTTAAAAAAAATTCTTTGTAAACTAAATTAACTGTCCATGTATCTTGTCTCGAACGGCAATTGGGCAACCATGTGGTGAGTTTTCTCCACATGTACCGATTTCAGCGAGTGTTTCAACTCTTTTTTTTAAAATCCTACAGGATCTTATGAAGAAAATGAAGAGTCTTCTGAACAAGTTGACCCCAAATAACTTTTTGAAGCTGAAAGAACAGGCACTGAGCTTCCCCATCGACACGGAGGACAGACTAAAAGGCATCATTGATTTGGTATTTGAAAAGGTATTTGAAACACAGCAGATGTATTGATTTACCTGACGCAAAATCAATGTGAATCAGAAAGAGGCTGGTGTCCATATATAGTCTGGTGCTTGAGGTTGTCAATCGTTGTCAATAATGGTGATCTTAACCAGAGTATAAGTTAGGATGTGGAAGTAAACTAGTACAAATTTGTTATCCTTTGAAAAACAGTGTCCAAATATGAACTTACAATACCTTTGAATGTCATAAGCACCGTCGATATCAAAATATTCAATAATCGATATATCGGAAATCCAATATCGAGTATATTCGATATATCGATTATCCCATGTAAAAGTTAAAGACCATAAATTTAAAAAAAACAAAAAAACTCTTATTTATCGGAAATGGAAACTGCATCAAATATGACAAACTATGCCTTCACAAATTTCCCGAAAGCGGCACCATTTTTGAGCTACACTGTACTAGTTTCCTGCAGGCTGTGAGAAAATAGTCACAAGCTATCTCTCCCATACAAGATTTCTGGCTACGCAACCGGCAGTCCCGGACATCACAGGGAGCCTCCCTAGCGTTACCGACGAGAACATGTGGGAAAATATCAGACAACGGAACTTTTTCAAACCACAAAAAATAAACAAATCAATTCTCACGCCTTTCTCCAGAACAAATTGCTCATCATCTTTATTATTTTCATCAATTACAGCGCTGGGCGTTACTGGCGAGAGAATGTAGGAAAATATATAAGGGACAACGGAACTTTCTCCAAGCCAAAAAAGGGCAGCTTCCTTTGAGGTTCTGCATTAATTATACGGGAGACCGCGAATTTCAGCGAACGCAGAGCACAAAGCGTCGCCGCTCGACATTTTCGATATCATTCCTCAATATCGAAATTTTCAATATTTCGATATGATTAAAAAATTACTATCGGCGATATCGATATCAAAACAATATCGAATAATCGAGTAATATCGATATATCGACGGTGCTTTAGTGTCACAAGTAAAACAAGTAGGACTACATCTTGGACACAGAACAGCTCCTGGTCCATTGATGTTGTTGTATAAGCAGATGTGTCACATGTCTGTACACCAGTTTCAACTAACATTGGCTTCTAAGTACACCAAGTCAACATTTACATTGTTTTGGGGGGGGGGGAGGTCGCCAAATGAGATCTGTCCAAGAATGAAGGTTCAAATCCCCCCCCCCTACATTAGCATGAAGATTTGGTTTGTAGTCTCCATGGAGTTTTTTCCTTGAATATTCATTGAGAAAAATTATTGTCTTTCCACCTTTTGAATTAACAGTGCTAAGAGATCATTGGGTTTGATACAGGCATATTTTGTATTAATAGAAATGAAATCAATACAAAAGTGAATTCAACAAACCCTTTCATCTGTTTTTGTTGTCACTGTACATGTAGCTCCTCCAACTAATCATAATCTCTTTGTCCACACCATGTTTCCTAATATGCCTTTGATTAATTTGTGTTTTTTTGTCAGGCAATCAGTGAACAGGCATTCAGCGAAACTTGTGCTCAATTTTGCCGAGACTTATCACAGGTAAAGTGCCCTTTTATGAACAAAACTGCACACTGTTGTTAATCACACTGTGAAAGAGCAAAGTCTGTCTGTGACTTCAGTGGCTCATTAAGTTTGGATTTAAATCGAAAATGTACTGTTGGCAGAAGGTCGTTTTAATTAGGTAACAACTTATAAGACAATTGTGAAAATTAAGTTGTAATCCTCAAATCAATAGCTTCATGCACGATTGTTTGAAACTTGTTTATTTAAATATTTATTTTATTATTTATTTTTTAACTGAGTTTACGACAACTATTTTGTGAAAAATCTCACTACAAAGTATTTGTTTTCCTTGATTGAATTGATATTCTGATAAAAACAAAACAAAACTCGAAAAACCCAGGCAATACATCTTGTTTGTTGGACATTGTTCATTGTACGTTTTCAAATGGATTAATCCTGAACAGCTGAGAGTACCGATGGGCTCCGGCCAAGGCGTGGTTCATTTCCGCACCCTGCTCATCAACCGATGTCAGAAGGAGTTTGAGAAGGAGAAGAACAACGAGAAAGAGGAAGAAGCGAGGAAATCCATCGCTAAACTGCCGGTGAGTACGAGCATTAAATGGATTTAGAGGGAAGGGTTACTACATTGGTATTTGAAATCTGCAATTCATTTTAATCGTTTAGTTTTCAAGAAATATATCAAGACTTACCTGTGAAAGTTCCATAGCAGTAAGTGTTAACGTTTTTTGTAAGACAACAAAAAAACTGTTTCACGTGTTGTATGTTTTTATGATTTTAATCTTTTTGTAAAGTCAACATTAAAAATACAGTGTTCGCGTACATGAATACATTTCAGATGAAATAATTTCACAGGATGATTGCTTCATGTAATAACTTTACACCAAGTAAGCTTTTTTGATAATCCAGTTATTATCAGTGTTGCACCTCCCCTTTTAACCCTAACCCCCTAGGTATTGTGGATAGGAACCTTCCTTAACCCTAACCCACAAGGTATTGTGG
This sequence comes from Zoroaster sp. YZ-2022, assembly GCA_029582265.1. Classification (NCBI taxonomy): domain Eukaryota; kingdom Metazoa; phylum Echinodermata; class Asteroidea; order Forcipulatida; family Zoroasteridae; genus Zoroaster; species Zoroaster sp. YZ-2022. The sequence continues at coordinate 38,276,155 of CM055820.1, forward strand.
CTAGGAACCTTCCTGAATCCTCCAAAAGGCGCGAGTTAATTAAGTTTCTTGTAGTTGTTACCGATCGCACCCACTGTTGATGAAACAAAGTACTGGCTGAATTCCTACTTGGCAACCTAACGAATTTTCCTATTCGCTGAATTCCCCATTATGTAGGAATTCAGCCAATAAACAAATTAAATGTAGTACATATACCGCGTAACAAATTTTCCTATTGGCTGTCTGCCTTCGAACCTAATTACCATGCACGCAAGCGATTTTAATGTGGGTTTCCCAGTACTGCTTGGTTACCAATTTATACACGTGTTTACAACACGTTTTGGTTTTATGGGCACCAGTGATAAGCCAATTTTGCCGTCTTTTTACTTCTACTGGAATAGCTTTTTAACGTTTGTTTGCATTTATAACAACAGCAAAAAGATTGTTTTTCTCGTCTAATGGTGGCATTTGTTATGCAATTTATTGCCGTGAAATGTCACAGTGATTTTGGGGGCATCGCAGCAATGGCACAAACCGACGACAATTTTGAGGCCTGCATGTGTACTGAGTGTACGTTATCGCTCGTATGCGTGCACCACGTGTTGTGTTAAGTATGTGAGTGTGTACTGTACTGGCTGTGCATGCAGCGTATGTGATCAACATGGCAACCTCCGTGAGGTGATTTTCGTCGTGCGAGATGCAAGGGTTTTTTATTTTTCATCAACATCGGCATTGTTTTTATTAAAAATACGATTTTTGTGTTAAAAATAGTATTTTTGGGGATTGTGAATACGATTTTTTTGTCTGCTGGGGTTGGCAGCTCTGGTGATCTACTATTTCAAGCTGATGAGATATTTTTTTTAAACTTGTGTTGTGAATCAACCATTTTATACAAATACAAAAAAAAAACAGGTTGACCAGCGGCAAGTGGCACTTGAGGAATTGGAACTCAAGCTTATCAAGAACAAGCGCCGCATCCTCGGCAACATTCGTTTCATCGGGGAGCTCTTCAAGTTGCAGATGCTGAGTGAGCGGATCATGCACGACTGCATCTTCAAGTTGCTGTGCTCCAAGGACGAGGAGTCGCTGGAGTGCATGAGCCAACTCATGAGCACCATTGGCAAGATCCTCGACCATGAGAAGGCAAAGGTGGGTGTTTTGGGGGTTTTCCTCCAGATCTTGAGGGGATTCCATTTCCCTCATTTCTTCCAAAACTATTTTGGCTGTTGTTCAAAGGATGTTGTTGTAGTTGTACCCTTACTAGTATGGTATCCTCATCCCATACCGATTCCTGGCCCAAGTAATTCAGTGCATGAAACACTGACACCCAATGCATTGGCTGGTGTGTCTCCCTGGTTAAGACACCCACAAACGTACACTTTTCTGGCAGAGCAACAATTACGAATTGCATCCCCGACTGGTCCAAAGTCAAACAGCCCTGAGCCAAATGTAACATGAGTCTAAGAGTTTCTTTACATCTTAGCTGGAATTCCACGCAGAATTTCCTGTGCTGAATCTGAGCTACTTGAACCTTCACCTTTGATTTGGGGGCGGTTCATTTTACATGATGTCTAATCACAGACCCCTGGCTTAGGAACAAAATAGCTGGTAATATGTAAAGTATGCTTTAAGGGATGGTACTGTTAGCAAAACTTGCTTCTCTGTGTATGATTTTGCTCTTTGAATCAAGATATACCTTAAACAACCAACCGGTGAAAGTTTCAGCTGTATGCAGTGTCTCAGGTCTTGAGAAAAAGGAAAAAAAGGGGGGAAAAAACCACTTTTAGCAGAAAGTTGCCATTATAGGCATGGTTTGTGTTTTCTCTGTTATGAGAGCACTACAGACAGAATTAATGTTGAAAATGATTGGTACCTCGGCCTGTGATTTCTCGGGATTTTCCCTGATTTCAGGATTTTTCCTGATTTCAGGATTTTTCCTTTGCCTAAAAATGTTCTTGAAAGAAGAGAAGTAGCCACCAAGGAAAGAAAGAAGTAGCCACCAAGGAAAGTATCCTGTATTATGTCAAAAACTCTAGTTTCTTGTTTCTGGGGATGTGGAGAGTCTGTAAATCCTTAAAAAGTTAAACATCCAGTACGTTCATGGGGCTTTGTCCTCTATAGACCAACAGCAGACCCAGGCCCCGTACCCATTTTCAGGATTTTTTTAAAACTTTTGTCAAATAACATCTCTGCTTTACCGTCTCGGTAATTTTGTAATCAGGCTTATACCAGTGTTGTACCTTAAATAACTTCTAATGTTTAGCAGCTCAAACGAAATTGGAACCCAACCCAATATTAGATTGGTTGTTGCATTCTCTTTCTGAATTGGTGTGCACCTTGTTTCATTACAGAACCGTATGGACCAGTACTTCACCCAGATTAAAAACATCATCAGCCAGAAGAAGACCTCAGCAAGAATTCGATTCATACTACAGGATGTTGTTGACCTACAGAATGTAAGTTCAGTCGCCATCGTTAATGGGTGGCCGTAGGACTACATACTCATCATTTGAGATTTTGGTGATTCTTAGAAAGTGCTTTGAGCCTCGAGCAAGTAAAAACCCTCAACCTTTCAGTTTGTAATTATAATTTATTCTGACTAGTGGCTGACCATAGGGTTACATATATTCCTCAATAAGATATTGACGGCGTGGAGAGTACGTTGATCTTCATTTACTTGATTCTCTTCTCTTTTTTTTAATGTAAAATTTTTTTTTTTAATTTTACCCCTTCTTTTTGAAACTAGCAAAGGAACTGGATACCCAGACGGGACACTGACTTCAAGCGAGAGGAAGAGCAGAAGAAGATGGAAGGCTTCCAGGCCCAGATGGCTGGACCCCCGCCAAGGATGTCCCGCAACAAGAGGGACCGATCAGAGGATGTTTTTGAGAAGAAGGCAACGGCAACGATCGAGGAATTCCTCAACCTTAGGGATACTGAGGTAAAACCTTTTTATATAATTTGTTTTTCCTTTTCTTTTTTAATTGTTATGTTTTGTTTTGTTTATTGGGGGCGGGTGGAGGTAGTTTCGACTAACCCTAACTCCCTAAGCATTGTTACTGAACAATAAAAATCCTTCAAAATCCTCCAACTGCTTTTGTTGTCTAGGGAGTTAGGGTTAAAGAACTACATCAAAATATATCATGTGTAATTAGTCGTTGCTTGGATTTGTTAATACAAGCTTAAAAATCACCTATTATTCATTATTTTACCCTAAAATTACCTTTTCGTCTGAAAATGTTTCTTCAGTGATGAAAACAAAACACTTTAAAATTAAGTTGTTCATCAAATAATTGTCAAAGGATGGTTTAACATGATTTTTTTTCAATGAGAATTGATTGACCGTTTCAAAACTAGAAAAGTCTCTGTTTATGAATGGTGGATAAGCTGTATTGATCACAACAGTACCTGGTACAGTTTAGATGCAGTACCATTTGACATGCTGGCATAGTACCTTTATCATTCAAATACATTTGATTGATATTGAACGATGAGGCAATAGGAGTGTTAAACATTTGTTATTGTGGTTTTGTATAAATGAACATAAGTTCTCTAGACTTTAATTATAATTTTCCCCTATGTCACCGTGCAGGAAGCCCTGATGTGTGTGTCGGAGTTGAACTCACAGAGTCACATGCATATCCTGGTGCGTACAGCCATGAATTGCTCCTTGGAGAAGAACCCTACAGCCAGAGATTCAACTGGTCTGCTGTTCCACAAACTCATCAAAGCTGGCCAGCTCACGCAGGACAAGTTTGTTGAAGGGTGAGTTTAAAGCCAGTAGACAATGTAGGTTAAGAATGTCTGTAACTGTATCCATACTTTGTAAGAATAAATACATCCAAAAATGTTCAATAAAAATTGTTTAAAATGGGATTTTAAGCTTTGCATAGTGGAGGTCAATTAATGAACATTTATTTCTATACACATAGCAATAAGCATATACAATACAATAATGTAAAGCTATAAGGAAAACGTGGTATGGAGGCATGACCCAAGAAAGCAGAAGCTTGTAAATGGGGATACCGTAATATAATAACACACTTACAGACTTAAAGTAGGATTAACCCTAACCCCCAAGGTATTCTGGCTAAGAACCTTCCTGAATCCTCCAAAATCCAACAGTGCACTTTTGGAAACATGCCCTTATCTTCAAAATGCACCATGCATTTTTGTTGATCTTTCATATTCAGCACTTACGGCCTGTACTTCTTAGTAATTTTGCCCCATTTGAAGAGGTACCAGTTTCCAACAGTGCTGAATTTTTCCAAAAACGTGCCCCATGGAGGATTGTGATGGATTTGGGTTGGTTAGGATTAACCCGAACTCCCTAAGCATTGTTACTGAACAATAAAAATCCTTCAAAATCCTCCAACTGCCTTTGTTGTCTATGGAGTTAGGGTTAAGGGAGCACTCAGAACCAACACTTTTAAGAACTTGAGAGAATGATGGTTCTACAAAACAAACCTTACTTCAACAACCTGTGGAAGTTTTAGTTTGATTTGTCTTTCTTCCTCCAGGGTGAAGGAAGTTCTAGAATTCGCCGAGGACATGGCGCTGGACATACCTCTAATCTGGAAGTACCTCGGGCAGATTATTGGATCCACGTTCCGTGACAACTCTTTGTCATTGAAGGTCCTAGCTGACATGTTGGAACCAGTCAAAGCATTTAGGAAGGCAGGGGACCTCCTGGCAGAGATATTACACACAGCCTTGGAGTTGAACGTAAGTATCATGGCTCGGCATTGCCGAGCGGTCTAATGCATCAGACTTATGTTCCGATGGCCAAGTCGTCAGAATGTGGGTTTGAATCCCGACTCCAACTGTGGTCTTTGTGTACTTCAGCAAGACACTTGACCTTATCATTGCTTCTTTCCACCCACGTATGAAAATGGATACCTGTGAGGGTAGAGATGGATGTTATGTTTGTTTATAGCTGACGTTGCGGCAGCACAGAGCTGTCTACTCCCCAGGGAGCTGAGAAAGTTCAGGGATTGATATTGACCCAATGACCGGGGGTAAAGTGCTTAAGAGTATCACATTCGTGATTGATTTCGCGCTGTATAAGACTCCATATTTATTATTTCATAGCTTGGGTATCGGTTTTGCTTAATTTTGTTCCCAGCTTAGCTGGGGACAAAATCAGTTTGGAGATGAAAAGTAGTGCGATTTGTTATTATTCCACAGTCTCAAGTCCAGGTCCCAAACATTCGAGTTCAAGTTAGAGTCCAAAGGGTCGAGTCCCACCCATTGTACATTTTGACCTGACCCAGAGTCCCCTTAAAATATGACGGAGTCGGACTGAAGTCCTGACTCACAAGTTAGTCTGCAATCTTTGAACCTTCCACTTTAATTGAACCTACCTGGTCCATTTGGTACAGAGTGCTAGTGCAGTGGCTGAGATGTGGCAATCCTCTGGCCTAACATGGGACATGTTTCTACCAAGTGGAAAAGATGTCAAAGAATTTGTAAATAATAAGGTAAGACACCAATTAGCCCATGGAGCGTGAAACAAAGCCTCACCCCTTGCAGTGAGTGGACACCTTGGGTTTATTACCCAGTTACAACTTTAACCCTAACCTTCCCAAATCCTCCAAAATCCTCTTGGCCAAAGTGAAGGATTTTTAAGGATTGAGGTTATTATAGGCATGCTTGTCTTTCCATTGTACATGTACATCCATGTTTGTTGTAGTGATTGCAAGGTCAGTGGCTATGGGCACTGTTTATTGCGCCATGCATGCAGGGAGGATCCCTGGCCATGTACATGTATCACAGATTAGAAACACGTGTGTGCATACATGTCATGTGCGCATACATGTCATGTGCTTGCTGTACTATTGAAGGATTTCGGAGGATTCAGGTTATGTGTAAGCAAATGGGCCTAGGGAGTTAGTGTTAATCAAAACAAACTCACTTGAAGATGGTAATGGTACCAAACATCCAGAGAAATGATTCTATTTGACTTTTATAGAATTCGTTTTTAGAAAATGTGAAATGTATTGCAAATCTGAAATTTTCCATACAAAAGTATCTGAATGCCGTTTTATTTTATCTTGTAAATGACAACAAAATAAGCTGAAATTCACTGCACATGTTGGTATCTATACATACAGGTTCATTCTTGAAATATAGATGCATTTAGAGACATTTTACCAATTGTGTACAATTCCTTAACCTTTTGCGTACGGTGCAATATTATGGACCACTGAACAGTTCGCCGGTATTTTTTACCGAGTGAGGGCAGTGTGGCCAACCAAGAAACATCTGGGAGGCTGGGGATCACTGGGTCGAACCCGCCCGTGGATATAGGGGGCTGGTATAATTACACTACGCTGTTCAGCCAAGCGTATAGACTGAACAATAAGCGGGCAAGCTAAACCGGGCATACCCTATTCATCGCACGCGAAGTCCTCACGTTGAAATTGAAAGGGCGTTGTTCCAGAAGATTAAATTTCTCATGTTATTATTTCAGCAGTAATACATTTTAATAAAATTTAAATAAAAAGTGATGGTATACAACACTGTATTATTGCCACTGGGAAATGGTATCTAAATTCATCTAAAAGTTCCAATTCAATTCAATGAATGCATATAAACTTCACAAATTTATGAAGTTATTTTCAAAGTTTGAAATTTTGTCGTATGGTTTTTGCAAAGAAAATTATCTTTCTAAACCTGCCACCAGAGGCTACTGTGAAAGGTGATGACATCATCAGTCATATTTTTGAAAAGGTCAGATGTCAGTAGTAACTTCATCCACTGAAGGCATGTTGGCTGCAGACCCTATAATAGTGCTTCAGAATATTTTTTCACTTTCTGTTTTGGAATGGAGGTCAGCTTTGGGGTAATGTCTGCATACAAACTCACATAATTCAAAATCTTTATGAGGATGCAAATATTGTGAAAATATCTTTTGTGGTTCGTGAGATGTAATTTTTGTTTTTAAATGTTAAACTTTGATTTAGGTTAATTTGGTATCTGATGTCAGCATGAAGTCACAACTTTACCAAGAACAAAGTATGTGTTAAGTTTTAAGGTTCTGTGAACTCTGCAACTATGTTTTTGTTTCTGGATAAGTTTCACGAAGAAGAAAAAGGTTATAAAAAAATATATATATATAAAAATGAAGGTGTAATTCTTAAAAACGATAAATTATTTACCTTCCTGGTACTGTCCACGTTACAGAAATTAAACTTCACATTATCAACTGGCAGCAGTAGCAGCAGTAGCAGTGGCGATGCCAACGCAAACATCATGTCTGACGAGGAGTGGGCCTCGTGGATCAAGCGTGAGCTGAGCTGCATTCTGGCCAGTAGCCATAACATCAATGATAAAGTATTTGATTGGATTCAGGTAAGAGGTTTAACAGTTGAAAGCTGTTATGCACTTGCCTTTGGTAAGGGAGCGTCTCAAAACTCTGAATGTTTCTTTCGGGAACATGGTGCTTTCTTGAGAGAAACTTTCAGTTGGAACAGCTGCTGTTCCAAATGAGAACGCCTGATATTCCCAGCGTGGGTACCAGTCAATGAAATGTTTCCAATGGAACATTCCTTTTGGGAACACAAAGACGTTCTCCGAACAAAACGCTGCCCATTTCCCAGTGAGAACAGCGTGCATTCCTGATCAGAACAGGCGGTGTTCCCAGTGGTGTTCCCAGTGGTGTTCCCAGTGGTGTTACCAGTGGTGTTACCAGTGGTGTTCCCATGCAGTGGTGAACGTTACCAGTGGTGTTAGCAGTGGTGTTCCCAATGGAATCTTCCAGGCATCATGAGACGTTCCCTTAGAAACACTGCTTCTAAATAAATCCTTACTTTCTTTGAATCAAGCAACCAACCATTGAAAGTTTCAGCTTAACCCATATCCGCCTAACCATGTAAACACACAAAAGACTGTATGTGCCTAAGCCCCCGCACAGAGATACATTGTTTTCGCACACAATCAGAAAGATTCCTTATTTAGAGAATATTACAATCACTGACACGGACACATTATATACTGATGGAAAGAGGAGAACATGCACTTTATTATGATGTCAGACTTGTCTAATTTCATATCTATAATCATGAAATACAGTCATCAGAAAAACGTAGTAAATTGGAATTGGACAAAAACACAGTACAGAAAATCACGTAGGTCGGTGTTTGTAGCGTTTTACATATCTATGGGTTATCACGTAGATCGGCGGATATGGGTTAATGAAAATTGCATTCAGATTTGAAATATCCATTCTAAAATTTTTTTTTTTTTTTTTTTTTTTTTTTTTTTGTCCTTGGACGAAAATATTTCAATATGGAAATTGTTTTACTAAATTTACTGACATCATCAACTTTACACCAAGTAAGTTTCTTGTACAACTATGATTATCGTTGTTTTTCAAGATAACCAATATTATAACCATTTCAGTTTGCGGTAACACCATGTGTTTATCTCAACTGTTGCTAAGTGAGGTACAGGGTTCCATTTTTTTTTTTTTTTTTTTTTTTCCTTGGACAACTTTTTTGTTTTTGTTTTCTCGGGCAACTTGTATCTCAATTGTTGCTACATGTAAGTGTGATGATGGTTCAGGGAGAAACATCGGTACTTCCCACAGGGTTTAGGTTCTTGAATCTGTTATTTCATATGCTTATCCATTCCTGCATTTTTAGTGCACCAATAATCTTGTTGTTTATTACGTTTTGGGGAAGGTATTGAATGTTTAGATTGGTGAAATTCTTGCGTCGGGATCGAGATAAACAATTGATTTAATTTTGCCCTACACCGACGTGTGTATAGCACTGTATGCTCAGTGCTTTCCGAGTGTCTGTGAAAAAACTACACAGGCGACTCGGGCGGGATTCGAACCCACGACCTCCTGCTTACTAGTGCAGACGTCTTAACCTCTCGACCTCTTGAATGTTGGCAACACTGCTTTAACAAGTATGCATACTCTCTGTGAATCAGTTGTACCATATAAAACAGCCTAACTGTAAATGCATGGTTTAGCTTATTCACATTGTGCCGTTAAAGAGAAATGAGGAAAATACATTTGTATTCATTCTAAAACATAATGGCAATTTTCATGTTTGATTTGAAGTCAAAGTCAACTCGGATTGGTTTAGGTCAATCAATACAGTAAAATCGGCATCTGACTACTGGTGACGGCGTGAATGTAACATATTGAAATAATTATTCTGTTTTCTTCATCTTTCTGCAGAAGAACCTGGACATATCGAGCCCTGATAAGCAAAGGCTATTTATACGTGCCTTAGTAACAGTTGTCGTGCAAAGCACAATACAAGGTCAGTGATTCTAGAACAGCATGTCAAGAATGACTTTTATCTCTTTTTAGCATGCTCGTAATGCATCACAGAGTCCTTCCATACCGTATACTGTATGGTTTAGCATTTCATACTTGCAGTCTGAATCGGAACATTGTTTAAATTGTCAGTCGCATGTACAAATGGAAGATGCATCCATACTGTACAGGGTTCAAGAAGTGTATAAAGAAATTTATCTGTGAAAGTTTCAGGTCTACAAGTCTGCGTATAATTGGGGAAATGTTTTTGCACTTTGTCAATAGCAAGGAAAGTACCGATTTCTCATACTGGGCAGGTCAGTCCAAAAGACTTGCGCAGTGACTTATATGGCAATGATAGAATCAAAGCTGATGAATTAGGTTAGTGTAGTGGTTCTTTCCTGGCCTTTCACCTCTGTTGACCCAGGTCCAGGGTACACTCAGACCTGAGCTGACATGTGGATTGGGTTTTCACTCTCAAGTCCCCTACCTCATTACGTATGTTTTTCCTGTATTCTTTGTGTGGGGTTTTCCCTCTCACATCTAAAAGCAGAGATGCCAACATTTACGATTTGGGCGTAATTTTTTCGATTTATTGAGTCCGATTACGATTGTACGATCCTTGTATCAATTTATGGCCAGCCGCGAAACCAACGATGTAAAGAACCACATGTGTTTACGGCACGCGCACAGTAGTTCATCAGCCGTTTACATAACGAAAACCTTTCGTTAGGCGAATTACTTTTTTTCAATTTGGAAAGTTGGCATCTCTGTAAAAGTGAACATAGCATCATCATCATCATCTTCTCTCGAATAAAATTTGTATCAGGCTTACTAGATAAACCTGCTTTAGACACTTTTGAGGAATCCTTTGTGTTGTAGGGCAAATTCCATGGTTATTCACGTTATATTTTTTTAGGTATTGGGCCCCAGTCTTAATGGCTTAATTTTTAAACTAATATTCACACATCAGGTTTTACACTGTAGTTGCATTATACCCAGATCTTACTCGGCACGAAAAAAAAAATCAGAAATTTGAAATATGTATGCTTTATCAGAGAAAAAATGCTGGTTACTGTAAAGTTATTTATGTATATAATGGAGACGGATACTGATATTTCAGATCTCAGTGTTCAGTGAACTTTATTGTGTCGCTCTATTAACACCATTGTTAGGAACGCTTAAGCACATTGAAACTTATTACAATGTAAATTATAGTGTGGATACACAAGAGAAAGTAGGTCCTAATGATAACATCATTACATCCCTCTTCTTTTAAAAGAAAGCTTCTTTATTATTAAGTGCATAATAATTTAATCAAACTGAGTTCTCAATTTTTCTTAACAACAATTGAACTTTTGAAACACTTAGAAGAACAGGAATCTTAACAATTAAAACATAACTTTTGATTAACATCAAATCAGTGTACTTTGCATTAATTGTCACCTTGATGTACTCTGCATTTTTTATTTATTTATTTATTTATTTTTATTTATTTATTATTATTTTTTTTTGGAAGTATGTTTGTATCTTATAAGTCAAGTTTTGTTGGTTTAATGACTGTACGGCCATATCTGGTCTGGTATGGTTGTGTTTCATTGGTTGGTTTTGGAATGTTCGGTGTTTTGTTTGTTTCTGAAACATCAGCGGAATTATCGAGTTCAAAAGTAACACTTTTCTTTCCGCTTTCCTTTAAGTGACGACGGTGGCGTCTCAAAATTCGTCCTGTTTCTGTTTCAACATTGTAGGACTGTGGCTCAGGTTGCACACTTTGCACTGTGCCTGGGTTACATTTTTTGGTTGCTTGATCTTGTACTTGTACAGGTTGTCCTATGTGTAATGGGGGTAGTGAATGTGCCTTTTTATCATAGTTTTGTTTTTGTTGTTCCTGTCTCATTTGGAACCTTTTGTGGATTTCGTCTCTGTGCAATGTAGTGTTTTGTATTTTTGTTGGCAATGTTGTACGCAGTTTTCTACCATACAACAATTCAGCTGGGGATGGTAGGTGGTGATCAATAGGGGTTGCCCTAAGTGCCATTAAGGCCTTCTGTACATCAGTGTGTGATTGTTTTGCCTTTTTGATTGTGTTTTTGACTGTTTGTATGTGTCTCTCGATAAATCCATTGGATTGTGGATATCTGGGGGATGATGTAGTATGGATGAAGTTCCATGATTTGCTGAAGTCACGGAATGCTTGGCTGTTGAAGTGAGGTCCATTGTCACTTATCAGTTTTTCCGGTATGCCTTGCTCTGCAAATACATTTTTAAGCAGACAGATGATGGTGTTACTGTTTGAGCGACCTTTTGGGATTTGCCGTAGGATTGTGTACTTAGAGTAGTAGTCGGCGATCAGTAAATATTCACTATCATCGAGGAAAAATATGTCAGTGGCTACTATTTGCCATGGTCTAGTGGGTATTTCGTGTGGTTTCATAGGCTCTGGGGGCTGTGATTTGCCTGAGGATTGACATATAGCGCACGATTTAGTTATTTCTTCAATGTCATGGTTTATGTTGTGCCAAAATACACAGTTCTTCGCTCTTAGCTGGCATTTAATAATGCCTTGGTGGGCTTCGTGTAGTTTTTCAAGGATTTCTTGTCTTTGGTCTTTGGGGATGATGATCCTCTGGCCCTTCATAATAAGACCATTTTCAACAGATAGTTCATCATGATAAGCCCAGTATTTGCGTAGGGGTTTGGGGATCATCTGTTGATTGTCAGGCCAACCTTGTTGAATAATCTCACGTAGTGCTACTAGTTCTGGATCAGTATTTGTTGCTCCCTGCAATTTTGTCACTTTGGAGTCAGAAAATTGTACATGACGAATGTGTACTTCCTCCAGTTCTATTGGTCCTCCAGGCAGGGGATTGAGACGAGACATTGCATCTGCAAGAAGCATCTCCTTTCCTGGTTTGTATCTTATTGTGACATCATACCCTTGCAGTCTCAGTAGGAGTCGCTGTAATCTCGGTGGTGCTGCACCAAGGTTCTTGATGTGGATCATTTCCAAGGGCTTGTGGTCTGACTGTACTGTGAATGGTTTACCATACACAAATGTGTGAAACTTTTCGCATGCGTATACTACTGCTAACATTTCACGTTCAATATTGGCATAGCGCTGCTCAGTGTCAGTTAGCGATTTTGATGCAAAGCATATTGGCTTGCTGCACCGAGGCCTTTCTGTGAGGCATCAACTTGTATGATAGTCTCTTTCTATTGGCATGCTGCACCGAGGCCTTTCTGTGAGGCATCAACTTGTATGATAGTCTCTTTCGTCGGGTCAAAGTATGCCAGTGTGACTTCTTCACATATGACTTTCTTTATGTTGTCGAATGCCTTTTGGTGTGCTGGTAGCCATTCGTATTGTCGATCTTGCTTCATCAGCTCTCTCAAGGGGGATGTAAGCGTTGAGAGGTTCGGTATGAACGGTGCCATGTATGTGGCGATGCCAAGGAATTGTTGTAGTTCCTTTGCATTCGTTGGTGCCGCAATGGCCTCCACAGATTTCACCTTTTCTGAATCTGGGTGTACTCCTTTTGCACTATAGATAATGCCAAAGAATTTGATTTGTGATTTCTTTATGTCACATTTCTCGAGGTTGAACACAAGTCCATGTGCTCGTGCAACACTCATGAGATTATGTAAGTTCTCATCGTGCTCGGCCTCTGTCTTACCATATACACCTACATCATCTGCTATGCCTACTGTGCCTTGGCATTTTTCCAAGATTTGATCCATCTTCTGCTGGAATATGTCTTGACTGACACATAAGCCGAATGGGAGCCTCGTGAAACGGAATCTCCCAAAGGGGCTGTTGAATGTAGTAAGCATACTTGACTCATCGTCGAGTGAGATTGACCAGTATCCATGTCTGGCGTCGAGCTTGGAAAACATTGTGCTTCCTGCAAACTTGTGCGTTATCTCATCCAATGTCGGTGTGTGGTGATGGCTGCGTTTTATAGCTGCGTTTAGGTCCTTTGGGTCCAAACAGACACGCCATCTACCATTTGGTTTTTGCGAATACGCTAGGCTTGAGACCCAATCTGTTGGTTCTGTCATGGGTTTTATTATCCCCATTGATATCATGTCATCCAGCTCTTTCTTAATGTCATCCTTAATTTGTATGGGGCATCTTCGTGCTGCATGGATGACAGGTGGGACATTGGGGTCTACAACTATGTGGTAGTCACCTTCAAATTTGCCTATGCCGTCAAACCTGTCTGGATATAGACGCTGTAAATCCGCTTTTGTATTAATTTGTGCGAATGATGGGGCATTTGTCGCTTTCACGCTGCAGTTAAGCAAAACGAGATTTAACTTCATGCATGATGGTAAGCCAAGTATTGCTGGACCTTCAACATCAGCCAAGTAGAATTCTGTGACTTCACTGTTTTCTTTGTATGTGCATGGTATTGTTATTGTACCATAGTGTGGAATTGTTGTTCCATTGTATGCAGTATCATTTTTCGTCTTTGCATAATGTCTTGTTTTGGGTAGCCTGCACTATCTAACTTCTTAGGGTACATTCTACGAAATATACGAAGTGGTAAAATATTACCTTGTGCACCAGTATCTACTTTTACTTTAAGTGTTGCTGGATTGGCTTTGTCCTCTAGTTTTATATCTAGGTTTGCGTATGCCTCATCTTGTCTAACATTCTTAGTTTTACTGTTTACATGGTTTACTGATATGGACTCAAACTGTAGTTGGTCCATCATGTCTTCTACATGTGTTTCATCACCTTCATTTACAGCATTAACTTTTTTCTGTTGATTACGTGCCTTATTTTGTCTGGTTCTACTTCTAGATCTTGATCGCACATATTGTGTTCGTTTGGTATGAGACTGATTATTTAATCTACAAACACTTTGCCAATGGTTTGGTTTACCACAACATCTACATGTGCTTCCATGTGCTGGGCATTTAGCCTTATCGTGTTGTTGACCACACCGTCCACACTTTATGGGATTTGTTTGTGAAGAAGTCCATTTTTTGTGTTTTGGATACACAGCATCAACATTAACTGTAGTACTCGTAAGCTCTTCCATGTGTTGGATAGTAGCTTCTTTTGTGCGAGCTATATGTCCATTGCTTGATCTAGTGTTAGTTTTTCATCTTTAGCCAACAGAATTTCCTGGACTTTATTGATTTTTGTACCAACCACTAGTTGTTCTATCAAGCGTTCTTCACATTCGGTCATGCTAAATCTACATCTTCTAGCCTGAATTTTACATCTGGTCATGAACTCATCTGCTGATTCATTTTGGTGTTGTTTATACTTTTGCAAGTTAAAACGGTTCAGGCGGAAATTGGATTTAGGTTCAAAGTGTTTCTCAAACTTCGCTATAATAGCTTTTGGATCTTTCTTTTGGTTTTCATCAAGTTCCCATGTATTGAATATATCTATACCTTCTTGACCTAACCATAGAAGTAAGTATGTGGCTTTTTCTGGGTCTGTCTTTTTTGTAATTGGACCTTTAAAAACAAGCTCACAATATTCCTTGAATTTAAGGAATGCAGTGGACTGATCTGTGGATGACCAATCCATGTGAGGGGGTGTTATACCTGACATCTCACTCATTTTGGCTACGTATGGAAGTATTGTTTATAATTAATTCAATTATGCTACTTGCTATAGGCCTATACTGACAATAGCAACATACAATTCATAGGCTACTCATACTATTACTAGTCTTATCTTATTCTGACTGAATAAAGTATACGTGTCTTTATCAATGAGTTTCTAGTCTCAAGGATTGTTCAATGTTCATCAAGCCAATTGTGGCTGAAGTGTTGCTCACCATTAATGAATTGTTCATTGTTCCTGTGAGTTGAACTTGAATGTCCTTTTCGTCATCCTGTCCGGTCGTCGTATTCACTTGACAACGGTCAACGTGAGGTTGAGTAGGTACATCGGTAGACGATTTTCCGCTTGAACTCTTCGAGTCCTTCGACTTTGGGAGCTTTGTCTTTTGTCTACTATAATCTTAGTCCGGTTTGTAGTACTCAGGAATCGGTGTTCACACTAATCACAGATTAATCTGTCCGTCTGACTTGGTAAAAAGGAACGTTTGTCAATGTTCAGCTCATCCGCGATGAGGCAGTTCGGAGTCCTGGGCTCGATTTCACAAAGCACTAAGATTCATCTTAAGATGAGTTGTTAGTATTACCATAGTGATTTGTATTGTGACATCACACTTTGCTAAGCAATTAAGATTGATACACAGTTAAGATCAATCTTAGCTCTTTGTGAAATCGGCCCCAGGCTTCATCGACGCTGGTGCATAGCTGTAGTTGCACCACGTTATTAGCATTCTTCACTCGCTTGAGGGCGGTATATATGTCGCCAGCATTGGTGAATCCGAAAGTTCTAGAAATAAGTGCTAGTGCCGTATCACTCCAGTAGCGGAATTCATGTGCGGCTGCAATGTCCAGGCCATGAGCACGGATTTATGCACGCACCACACACGCGTTAGGCTGGCTGCACCGTTTGTGTTGCAGTGCTGTCCTCGCCTCCGGGCCGTATGCACGACGTACAGTATGTGGAAATTTCAACATTTTGTTATTGTACGTCGGCATCTCTCGTCGTCTCCTTAGCGGTCCTCTGATGTCTTGGGTGATACCGCTGCCACCATGTAAAGTTATTTATGTATATAATGGAGACGGATACTGATATTTCAGATCTCAGTGTTCAGTGAACTTTATTGTGTCACTCTATTAACACCGTTGTTAGGAACGCTTAAGCACATTGAAACTTATTACAATGTAAATTATAGTGTGGATACACAAGAGAAAGTAGGTCCTAATGATAACATATCATTACAGTTACTGACGTGTATTTTGTTGCATTCTCTTATATACCGAGACGCAATAGAAACTTACCACTTTTTCGACCTTAAATAATCAGTAATCACAATGCACAAATGTAATATGTGCACTTATTTTGGCAACGTGACCCTCTGACGTTTCGCGGTGAAGTGGATACAGATGGGATCGAGTTACAGTGGACAAAACGTGGACATTTCCTCAATAAAATGCCAACATTTCTCATCCAAATTGTTGTGTTGTCTTATTTTGAACCATTACAATTTTATGCTATTCCAAAACAAGTGGTAAGTTTCTATTGCGTCTCAGTATATAACAAATTCCTGAAACTATATATTTTTTTGTGCCGAGTAAGGGCTGGGTGTAATGCAACTTCAGTGAAAAAACTGAGTGAAATATATATGATAGCATTAAGAGTGTACCAAAAACCTCAAAAATGTAAGGTGAGAAACCATGAAATTGCCATATATAATAGTAGTAGAGCTGTATTGATAATACTTATTTGTCCGTCTTGTTTGTCATAGGGGAAGCAGAGAGCTGTAGAATGAACCATCATCTACTAAACGTCCGAACTGCAATTCTTAAACGTTACATCAATAACAACAACAATCTAGAATTGCAAGCACTGTATGCCGTGCAAGCCTTAAACCAACATTTGGAGAATCCCCCAAGTAAGTACACAAACACACACCCAGTGCAAGCTGCTGTCGTAGGTTATAACAATTAGGCCTGGGCAAATAATGAAATTTACTATTCGATCATTAACCGGTAGATATTTCTTCTAAACATGTTGGCCAAGGCAAAAGTGATTCATTCTTATTCATACTATATACATGTACAATGTATTACATTTACTCTGAAGCGTTTTAAACATCGGCCAACCCATGAACTGAACAATGGCAAGACTGTTACATATGACGCGGCATGCCTCTGATACCAGCCTTCAGCAGGTAACAGTCACAGCCGGCCATCCAGCCAGTCATGTCGGCTTCTTCAAAGGCATTACTCGCGAGTACTATTCACGAATACTACAGCCAGCCATAGTCAAAACAGTGCACTTGGCAGCATTACTCGCGAATAGTAGTCACGAATAGTTAGCAAACTGTTCACGATCGCAAGTCGGCTACCTCAAAGGCATTACTCAGGAGTACTATTCGCGAATACTACAATGCGTAGCACTACCAGCAGTGCCTAGACAAAACAGTGCAATTGGCAGTGTTACTCGTGAATAGTAGTCACGAACAGTTAGCAAACAGTTCACGACCGCAAGTTATGCAGTGCAAAGGCAATACATTATTACTTGTGAATGGTCATTATTCACGAATACATGTAGTTGCAGGTATTCGCTCTCCCTGTTAATTCTAATAATAAGTCAAGTAAATTAAGCGTGCAGAGGTTATAGTCGGTAATGCCTGCTGCCGAGGTACCTGTCTTCTTTTGATTGCCCAAGGCCGGCCCAGTATGGGACAAGTCATTCACACTGTTAGCGAGGGACCAGCTCCACTTAACAGTTCGTGTTACTTGCCCACATTCACAAGGAAGGTTACTCTTAATACCTGTAAAACTTAAAATAATCACTGTCTTAAATTTATCATCTTTGCAGGATTACTGGGACTGATCTTTAATGTGCTCTATGACGAGGATGTCATACCCGAAGAAACCTTCTACGCCTGGCAGAAAAGTACCGACCCCAACGAGACCCTTGGAAATGGTGTAGCCCTCAAGTCGGCCACAAGTTTCTTTGATTGGCTCCGGGAGGCAGAGGACGAGCCCGCAAAGTAAATCAATCGCAAAAAAATCTTCTCAAAAAGATAAATACTCGGAAAGATTAGTAAGACTAATTGCGGTGACACCATGTAGAATCTCAATTGAGTAGTAATTAGTTCTGAAAAGAACTGGGGGTACAACTCGACGTTTCGATCAGTATTCAATTTGACGTGAGGGAGAAATGTTACGAGATTCAGTGCCAAATACTAATGGAATTTCTTTTATAAAAACTGTAATTACCAAACATTGAAACCTCTTGGGCATAAGTTGCTGTATACTGCAAGTCAAGTTTGGGTCTTCATTTGTCAATATTGGACCCTTTTGGAAATGTTAGCAAGACCACACCCTATCTAGATTTCTGACCCAATGAAAAGTCAAGACTATTTGATCTGTGACAAAAATTAAGTATGACTAAGCACAGCGGTGCATTTTGTTAAAACTTTTAGTCAATCAAAGTATAAACCCACAAACCATTTTTTTTTCCAGTATGACTGAAGCCAGACATCATTTTTTTATGAAAAAAAATCAATAGTTTCAAAGTAATTGCAGTTATAGTTTTTCTTTCCTGTTTTGAGAGCTGGGCTACTTATAACAATTTAAATGGTTCCCTATCGTGAAGTTAGATGAAAATAGGTGGAGGCTGTCGACCAGTGAAGTTTTGTGGCCGTCTTCACTGGTACCAGTCTCCTCTGCCTTTGCATTTGACGGGTAAACGACTGGGCACCAGTATTTTCAAAATGGCTGAATTTTTGTGATTGCTGATCGTTGTCAAAATTAAAACAAGATTCATTTAATTTGCTTAAAAAGCTTCTTGAATACTGATGAAGAGAAAATTTAGAGAAAAATAGGGAGGATAATTTTTTTTTTACAATTTTAAAAGTAAGATATGACGTATTAATCTGCAATGTGGCATCCCTTCAAGATTTTTCTATTTCTAACAAATTAAAAAAATGTAAAAATACCAATTTAAAAAAAATAAAAAATAAAAAAAACATGTTTACCTTTCAGAAATAAAAGCTAAGGTAGGAGTCAGGTGATTTCTGGAATTGCTGCATTATGTAGCAAATATTTAATTAATTTTGTTTTCAGTAAAACATTGACACATATTCTCGTCAAAAGTTTAAAAATCCACTTGTGATGTTTCGCCCGTAATGTATATGACAAGATTAGGATTTCTGGAAAACTTATACCCAGAATGAAAAATGTCCCGGTCCCAATGATATCCGTTTGCACAGTAGTATATTAAGGTATTCCTTGTCTTATAATTCATGAGTAGGGGTGTTTTAGTATCCAGGATCGAGCATCGTAAAGGGATTCTCCACTGCTGTTACCAAGTGCATGTTTTTACTATTAATGAAGACATTTCTCATCTTTTGGTTTTACACTCTGGTAGCCGTAATATTTGTTGAGCGATCCGTTATTTATGGTTATCAAATTATTTTCTTGAATTGTGGGAATGGTACCATAAGGTGTTTGGATATACATGTACTAATATATATGGTAATGTTACTTTCTTTAAAAAATTGCACATTTTGCCTTTTCCTGGGAATGCCTCGTTTTTGATTGGAGGTGGTAACCAAAATGAATTGGCGATTTTTTTTTTGATTTTTTTTTGATTTTTTTTTTTCGTTATGAAAATATGTTAGGTGTCACTCCATGCATTTAACCATTAAGATATTACTATACAGAGATGCTACATTTCCGGATTTTTCCGGAATTCCGGTTTTTTTTTAAACCTCCGAAAAGTTCCGGAAAAAAAAAAATAAAAAAAAATAAAAAAAAATAAATAAATAAAATAAACAAATAAACAAATAAAAAATGGTAATAAGGCAGACTGCAAATAGAAAGAGGCATGCAGAGCAGCAGACAGCACCCAAAAAACAAAAAAAATGAACTTTTACTTCTATGCAACAGGTAAGCAATGGTAAAATTAACTTCCAAAAAGCTTGAACTCATGCATTTTCTGTCCTAATTTGTATGTTTTATCCTGTGAAATATATGTTCTAGAAGGGCCTCCTAAGGGTTTATTAAGCCTAGAAACCCAGGAGCTTCGGGGACTTCGCCCCCTCGACCCCCCACCAGGGGCGTTGCCCCTGGACCCCACCAGGCTACGCTTCGCACAAGTTTACTTTCAGGATTTTTTTTGGTCTGCCTGTATCATCTCTGACTATAATAACTAACCTTTACCCTTTGACCTGTGGTATACACGAGCAGGTCATGCACTTTTGATTCCATCACATGGATTTCAAAACGCAAATGAAATCCCCGCTAAATGTGTTAATAAGTAGCACGGAAAAATGTCTTAACAATTTACTACGGCAAATTTATATTTAAATATAAAAAAGCAAATAAAAAGGTTCAGATAAAAGTGCTGCACAAGAATGAGAAGAAGAAAAGAAAACAATGGATATATTATTTTAGAGTTTTATGCGGGTTTATTGTTTGCTGTATTTCCTTTTGTCACTTTCTTAAAATCTGATTGTCTTTTGTCTGTTAATTAATAATATACATATTTAACTATAATAACTGCATAAGATTTCAGACAGGGATGCCACAGTATATACACACTGCAAGTAGAGAATGTTCTTGCAAAAAAATGAAAGAATTGTTGACGTCAAATAAGCTTTATGATGTCAAACCTCCGTTAATAACAATCTCCGAAGATGCTGTTTACATAAACAACAAATTGAAGGAGAATGATTTTGCTTCGGGTGAATAATTAAATCTAAAAATAAATATGCAATTTCATTTTATTGGTGTACAAGAACGAATGATCTGTCATCTTTTTTTCTGTGGAAGATGCTGGCCCGAAAAAAAGAGTACATGTATTTCAATTTGAGAAGAAAAATATATATAAAATATTAACACAGTGTCGATGGTTTTATTTTTGTTAATGTTTATTTTTGTTTAATCGCATAACAGTTAACATTATTTTAGTTAAATACTGATCCATTACTAGAAGACGTGTTGTTTTGTACGAACCTGAGAAGTAATACAATCATTAGTTCCTTTTTACCCAGAAAATTTATTTTTCAATTGTTTCGTTGTGTACGATATAATTGTTTACAAAGTCTGTGTGACCTTTGACATTCTTTACAAGAGGTTGAGGGTTCCGCGGGATGCGTGTTTTTTTTTTACACCGCAGCGACGGGTTTTGTGCAGTAAAAGTGCCAATTCCGGTCTTGAGAGAGAGACTACGAAACCCTAGGCGCGCGACGATAGAAAACTCCAAGCTGCAGTCGACAATGGCGCTCTGCAGTGGAACTCATGGAGCCATTCCCTCTCCGTTGATGGTAGGTTTTTTTTGCGTGTCGAAATTCCCTTCGCGCGCATGCGTGCTGAATGGGTTCATAGTCTTGACACAAGGGCAAAATGCGTACAAAACCCGTCGCTGCGGTGTAAAACAAAAATACGCGGGCCGCGCGTTCGCAGCCTAGTATTTTTTAGGAAGTTGGTGGCAGCAGACTAGATTTAAGGCCGTGTCCGAATTACACGTTTTTAGCTACAGCTATGGCTATTAGCTGCAGCAGCAATGTTGGATCGAGTATTGGAAGAAACAGTGATCTCGCCGTAGCCAAAGCCGTCATTTTGGAAACGGTCTACCAGTCTTTTTCAGTGTCCTTTAATTTATGCGCATGCTCAGTAGTAAGCTGAATAATAGATAAATGGACACCTCGACCCCAGGGCTTGCAAGCAGCCTCGTACCCACTGATCTATCGACATGGAACTGGACGATTTCAATATCTTGGATATGCAAATTAGTTGATAGTCTGCGTTACTAATAATTTCGGTATGAATCTTCTTCTTGCGTATGTCTTTAGATCCTCAGCTCGGTTGTAGCAAGCCATTCCAGGGTCTCGTCGTCCAGGTTCGTTATGCCAAGGTCGCCATTTGGTGGCCGGTGTTTGGGACAGCTGGTCAGGACGTGATCTACAGTCTGTAGGGGGTCTCCACATTCACAGTGGGCGCTGTCCGCAAGGCCCCACCGCTGCATCGATTCTCCGAAGCGTCCCACACCTGTCCTCAGGCGGTTGAGGGTTGTCCACTGCCTGCGGGGTAGGTGCTCGCCGGGGACATCTGTGGGATCCTCAATGTAGCGGTGGAGTCTGGATGGTACTGCTGCTCTCCACTGTTCCGTCCATCTGGCCTTGACCCAGGAAGCTCTGCTGGTGTAGTGCTGAGCAATTCCTGGGCATGTATGGCAAATGGCTGGCGGGATTTGAGGCGCTTGCGCTGCGGTCTCTCCGTGATGGTCTTGTGGAGGAGGTGGGATTCACTCCTCTGTGCCTTCTGAGCAAGAGCCAGCATGGCTCCCTCCCGTCTGACCTCGGCTGGGGCGATTCCAGCTAGGACAGGTAGTTGGTGGGTTGGGGTGGCTCGTAGGCATCCGGAGACCGTACGTAGGGCTTCATTGAGGGCAGTGTCGAGCTTTTTTACGTGTGGACTGCGGCACCAGACTGGGGCACAGTACTCAGCAGCAGTAAAGACCAGGGCCTCGGTGGAGATGCGCAGTGTCCTCGTCGTGGCTCCCCATGTGGTACCGGCTAGTCGACGTATAAGTGCAGTACGGGCGGTGGTCTTTGCCTTGGCACTGTCCAGGTGTTGCTTAAATGACAGTGTTCTGTCTAGCTTTACGCCGAGGTACGTAGGGGAGGCTTGAGACTGTAGCCGGGTGCCGTCAGCCATGATGTTGATCTGGCGTGACGCTTCCCTGTTGTTGAGGTGGAACATTGTAGACACGGTCTTGTCCACACTGAGTTTGAGGCGCCAGTTCTTCAGGTACGAGGACAGGGTGTTCATGTCCTCCGAGAGGCCCTCCTCCACTGCCTGCCAGGATGGTTTGCTGAGTAGGATGGCCAGATCATCTGCATAACCGTACTTCCTAGATGTTGTTGGGGGTAGGTCATGGATGTAGATATTAAACAGCATAGGTGCCAACACTGAACCCTGTGGGATGCCGTTCTTGAGCTTTCTCACCCTGCTGCTTTGGCCGTTGTTGGTCAGTAGCCGGAAGCTGCGGTTGCTTAGCATCTCCATTATAAAGCTCACCATATGCTTATCTGGGATGGTCTTCAGTAGCTTCAGGTGTAACCCGCGTAGCCAGACAGTGTCGTAGGCGGCTGTAAGGTCGAGAAAGACGGCACCAGCCTTCTCCCCTGCCTGGAAGCTGTCCTCGATGTCTTGGCACAGGAGGGTTACCTGGTCTGTTGTTGACCTGCCACTTCGGAAGCCAGCTTGTTCTTTAGGTAGCTGGGGGTCGATCACTGGGGTGATACGAGCCAGGATGAGGCGTTCCAGGAGTTTGAATGGGATGCAGAGCAGTGAGATGGGCCTATATCCCTTGGGGTCGTCGCTTGGCTTGTTAGGCTTGGGCAGGGCGATCACCTTGGCACGACGCCAGATCTTTGGCAGCTTTAGGTGGCGAAGGCATGCGGAGAGGAAAGAGCAGAGCCAGTCGGTTGCATTCTTCCCTTGGTGTTTTATGTACTCCGCATGGATACCATCTACACCTGGGGCCTTGCCAGTCTTCAGGCATTGGATGGCCTGCTCCATTTCTTGCGCCAAGAAGTCCATGGATAGATCGGAGTCACATCCTGGGGCCCTGAGCAACTCGTGGATTCTTGCAGATGTTGATCTGGTGAAGGCCTTATCGGCATTGGGGAACCGGCCATTACTAAGCAGTAGCGATGCGATGGAGTTTGCTGTGATGGGGCACTGTGCTGGGGTTGTTGACCTTCCTGTCAGCTTGTTCAGGGTCTGCCACGCCCGGCGGCTGGAGTGTGTGAAGTCGATTGACTCCACAGTCTCTGTCCAACGTTGCCTGCGTTTGTCGTTCAGCCTGCTGAAGAGCTCGTCTGCTGCTTTGTCCCTGTCCTCGTTGTTCTGTGCTTCTGCGTGGGCACGAAGTAGATGTTCACATTCGTCATCCCAGCAGGGGACATAGGCTTTGCGAATGCCGCGGGGGATGTTTTTCTTAGCAGCAGTCAGAAGCATCTTACAGTATGACTCGTAGGCTTCGTTCAGGTTGTTGGAGCACGGGGGTGGTAGACCAGCAGCTGCCCTGTTCACGTGCTGAGTGAAACGCTCCCAGTTTGCTTTCCGGAAGTTCCATCTCTTGGCATCCCTTCCTTGCACAGGTTGGATCACAGATGGGATGGTGATGAGGGATGATCGATGGTGTGACCGGGGAAACATGTCCAGGATGTGTCTCACTGGAAGTGACTGGCTGGTGGGCCATTTAGCAAAGGCCAGGTCTGGGTTGGTGTAGCTGTTCCAGCGTGCAGAGTAGAAGGTGCAGGGCTCCTTTGGGTCGTATAGGAGTGTTGCATCAACCGTTGAGGCCCATTCTACCAGGGAGTCGCCATCAGCGTTGGGTCTGCTGTACCCCCAGTCGGTGTGATGGCTATTGAAGTCGCCAGTGTACACGGCAGGGGTTGGGACATCCGGGAGTGATGATGGGACCAGTCTGCTGGGAGGTGGTTTGTAGACGTTGACGATGTTAATGTCTTGCACTTTGGTTGAGATCCATTCTGTGTCTGCGCCGTCTGGGGATTGTCCTGCAGCTGACCAGGCCATGTCATCGCGGACAAATGTGGCGATGCCGTGGTGTTTATCGGTGGTATGTCCGGCCAGAGTGTACCCAGGGACCCTTAGGATGTTCCTGTTTTCCGCATGGGTCTCCTGCAGGGCGATCACAGTCACATCATTCCTGCTGGCTAATTGCTCAAGGATGGTGGTCTTGGCAGTGGTGAGCCCTTCGACATTGAGCTGGAGGAGTGCTAGCGCTAGCGCTGGGGTCCGTAGACGTTTTGAAGACATTGTTTTCGCTTTAGGGCATGCAACCTTGCAACTACCCTTTCGCTAATCACAGGGAGGGCCACGTGGAGGCTGTCTTCTCCCCCCCCCCCCCGGTATGAATGATCACTTATGTCTTATTCGAAGTAAGTGTTTTTGCGTATCTGTTTAAATAACCAATTATCGTCACTTTCCCACCAGGGTTTAATAGTGTGACAATAAGGTAGGCCCTGGGAGACCAAAACCGGAGACTTTTTTTCTTCTATTTTTGCCTTATATACGGTGCTAATTTTTCTCCAAAAAGATGTTACAATAGTTTTGGATTTAATGCGTCACCTTAAGTTAAAGTCAATGTCGGCTTTTTTGTTAAACATTTCTAATTCTAATTGTGCAAAATTCAAAATATAATGTATACACTAAGAACTAACAGAAGTGGTAATCGGGATTATTCAAGTACGCATTCATATGTTGCCCCAAAGAAGGATTCGGTAAACAACTAATCAAAAAGCCGAGTCTCTATAATGATACGTGTATAAGTACTGAGATAAACTAAAGAGTTATACATTATTTATATATTGCGATGTCATATCATCGACGGCGTTTTCGCATGGACCTGGATTTTCTTGATGTGGACCTGGACGACCCTAGGGTGAATAGTACGACAGGAGTAGAGTGAGTGAACCCATCGAAGCTGGAAGCAGCCGTAATAGGAGTTGGAGTGCTAAAATCGTCACCAATCCTCCACCTCTGACACCTGCAGTTATGGTTGACCAAACAAATGTTTGCTGTGAAGTTTTGCCTTGTAAGACCTTAAACACGCTGGTGAGTCGACATGCCAAATTATAATTATGGAAACAGGTCAACTCGTACTCCAACCAACTTGTGCTCATTTTGGTCAACTCGTACTCATCATGCCAATTACTCGTACTCCAACCAACTCGTGCTCATTATTAAATATATTCTGAGGGAGGGGGAATGGGGACAAAATAATAATAAAAAAACATTATCATTGGCCGTTCCTGCCACACGAACATATTCCTGCGGCGTTCGACAAGTTGAGACGGAGAGTTGAGCATCAACAACTACTCACCGAGCTCTTTCACTATGTGGCAGCCAAAGAACTGGTCCATCTTCAATCACAGCGTACGGACCAATACGACGTCGAAGGATGGCACCGGAGATTGAACGTCAAGGCTGGCCGTTCCTGTCTACAATTTTACAAGCTAGTTCCTCTGCTTCACCAGGAGGCACAATTTGTCAACTTGCAGTTGAGACTTGTCAAGGAGTCCAAGATGTGCCGGTATCAGCGGAAGAACAGCCGCAACATGCAAGGGAGGATCTTCAGCTTGTGGGAGAATTACTTGTCGGGGAACTTGAAGACTTCAGCGCTACTGGCTGCGTGTACGTGTAGTCACCTCAACGGACCAGCCAGTCTCTAAATAACAAAACCAACGGCCCTTTTCAGGGCCACCACACGTTCAAAAGAGAGATTACATAACATGTCCTTAATTAAATTTATTCAAATACATGTAATATCATCCAAGGTTTTTAAAATTTACGGGTAAAAATTTTCATACAATTTTAAAGCCTGGGAAACTCAACTTACTTAATTTATTCTAATAATATTTTCTAAGGTTTTCAAAAGTTACGGGTAAAAACCACACTCCAAAATTCAATTTTTTTTAAATTTGATTTTCTTAAAGTTTGGGAATTTTCATATAATTTTAAAACTTGGGAAACTCAACTTACTTAATTCATTCTAATAATATTTTCTAAGGTTTTCAAAAGTTACAGGTAAAAACAACACACCAAAATTCAACACCAAGATTCAATTTTCTTATACGAGTACGAGTTGGTTGGAGTACGAGTTGGTTGAAGTACGGGTTGGTTGGAGTACGAGTTGGTTGGGTACGAGTTGGTTGGGGTACGAGTTGACTAGAATTCATAATTATAGTGCTGATTCTCAAAAACAACATAAGGGGTAAGTCTATGCTCGTTCAAGCCTCCGTTTCGTTTTACATGAAATTGTATTGGAGAAAAAACAAGATGGCTGAGCATGGCCATAAAGGTCTATAGAAATTGACCAATACAGTCTTCGAAATGTTCATAAATGTGTATAGGCATACATGTAGTTATTCTTTTCAAAAAAATTAAGCCATAGACGATGTGACCTGTGACATGTGACCTCGGCGGTATACGCACTCATCCTGTGTTGTTTTAGGTGTGACGTCACAGGTCAATGCTTCAAAATTATTGAAAAATGTTTCAGCCAGCCAAACACCAGAGTCCTCCTCTATAGGCACTGACTCTGCAACCTCCTCCGTCTGTTTCATCTGAGATCTTGTCACTGCACATTCGGGGAAGATTTCTGGGAACTCCTCCAAAGAATGAATTTCCGGCTCATCCACAGGTTCACCAGGGACAATAGGGGATGCCGACACTTTACCTCCCGCAACGTCATTACCTAGCAAAAATCCGACACCTTTCTTTGGTAGACTAGGAACAACTCCAACATCCACAGGGCCAGTAATCAATTCACATTTCAAATTCACCCTATGCAACGGGACAGGCATAAAATTACCCCCAATACCTTGAATTAACATTTTCGCATTCAGCGAACTTTCTGGAGACAATGACAACACATCCTCCAGCATCAGTGACTGTGACGCGCCTGTATCCCTTAGGATAACATCTGAACTGCCGGTTTCATCAGACACACACGAAACATCACCAAGATAAACAAAATCTTTGTAGACCTCATCAACTTGGTTGATTTCATCAAACACCTTCGAAGAAGAAACACGGTTGCCATTGGCCTCACCGGACTTCCTACCAAGTAGAGTGTCCTTACGGACAAAAGCGACAGGCTTTTCAGAACGCTCTCGCTCGTCAGCGATGAACTTGAAACATCTCGCCTTCGTGTGGCCCTTTTTGTGACAGTAATCACACGGAGGAAAAAACTTCTTCTTTTGGTCCTCCTTGGCTCCACGTGGTGATGAAGACTTCTTATTCGATGGATCAGGATTTCCAGTGCTAGACTGTGCCTCGGGACCTACATCCACAGGGCCAGTGATCAATTCACATTTCAAATTCACCCTATGCAATGTCATTTTAGGCCAAAAAAGCAAAAAAATTGATTTTGTGTTTTGGCATAAGACGATTACAAGTCTAAAAACTCGCTTTTGTCCATAAAGGTCCATTTACTTCCCCCATCTGGTTGGAGAGGTTGTTGCGACATCTTACGTCAAGTTTCGTGCAATTATATGCGTCCGTTCTCATTTTAGGCCAAAAAAGCAAAAAATTTGATTTTGAGTCCTCCTCTATAGGCACTGACTCTGCAACCTCCTCCGTCTGTTTCATCTGAGATCTTGTCACTGCACATTCGGGGAAGATTTCTGGGAACTCCTCCAAAGAATGAATTTCCGGCTCATCCACAGGTTCACCAGAGACAATAGGGGATGCCGACACTTTACCTCCCGCAACGTCATTACCTAGCAAAAATCCGACACCTTTCTTTGGTAGACTAGGAACAACTCCAACATCCACAGGGCCAGTAATCAATTCACATTTCAAATTCACCCTATGCAACGGGACAGGCATAAAATTACCCCCAATACCTTGAATTAACATTTTCGCATTCAGCGAACTTTCTGGAGACAATGACAACACATCCTCCAGCATCAGTGACTGTGACGCGCCTGTATCCCTTAGGATAACATCTGAACTGCCGGTTTCATCAGACACACACGAAACATCACCAAGATAAACAAAATCTTTGTAGACCTCATCAACTTGGTTGATTTCATCAAACACCTTCGAAGAAGAAACACGGTTGCCATTGGCCTCACCGGACTTCCTACCAAGTAGAGTGTCCTTACGGACAAAAGCGACAGGCTTTTCAGAACGCTCTCGCTCGTCAGCGATGAACTTGAAACATCTCGCCTTCGTGTGGCCCTTTTTGTGACAGTAATCACACGGAGGAAAAAACTTCTTCTTTTGGTCCTCCTTGGCTCCACGTGGTGATGAAGACTTCTTATTCGATGGATCAGGATTTCCAGTGCTAGACTGTGCCTCGGGACCTACATCCACAGGGCCAGTGATCAATTCACATTTCAAATTCACCCTATGCAATGTCATTTTAGGCCAAAAAAGCAAAAAAATTGATTTTGTGTTTTGGCATAAGACGATTACAAGTCTAAAAACTCACTTTTGTCCATAAAGGTCCATTTACTTCCCCCATCTGGTTGGAGAGGTTGTTGCGACATCTTACGTCAAGTTTCGTGCAATTATATGCGTCCGTTCTCATTTTAGGCCAAAAAAGCAAAAAATTTGATTTTGAGTCCTCCTCTATAGGCACTGACTCTGCAACCTCCTCCGTCTGTTTCATCTGAGATCTTGTCACTGCACATTCGGGGAAGATTTCTGGGAACTCCTCCAAAGAATGAATTTCCGGCTCATCCACAGGTTCACCAGAGACAATAGGGGATGCCGACACTTTACCTCCCGCAACGTCATTACCTAGCAAAAATCCGACACCTTTCTTTGGTAGACTAGGAACAACTCCAACATCCACAGGGCCAGTAATCAATTCACATTTCAAATTCACCCTATGCAACGGGACAGGCATAAAATTACCCCCAATACCTTGAATTAACATTTTCGCATTCAGCGAACTTTCTGGAGACAATGACAACACATCCTCCAGCATCAGTGACTGTGACGCGCCTGTATCCCTAGGATAACATCTGAACTGCCGGTTTCATCAGACACACACGAAACATCACCAAGATAAACAAAATCTTTGTAGACCTCATCAACTTGGTTGATTTCATCAAACACCTTCGAAGAAGAAACACGGTTGCCATTGGCCTCACCGGACTTCCTACCAAGTAGAGTGTCCTTACGGACAAAAGCGATAGGCTTTTCAGAACGCTCTCGCTCGTCAGCGATGAACTTGAAACATCTCGCCTTCGTGTGGCCCTTTTTGTGACAGTAATCACACGGAGGAAAAAACTTCTTCTTTTGGTCCTCCTTGGCTCCACGTGGTGATGAAGACTTCTTATTCGATGGATCAGGATTTCCAGTGCTAGACTGTGCCTCGGGACCTACATCCACAGGGCCAGTGATCAATTCACATTTCAAATTCACCCTATGCAATGTCATTTTAGGCCAAAAAAGCAAAAAATTTGATTTTGTGTTTTGGCATAAGACGATTACAAGTCTAAAAACTCACTTTTGTCCATAAAGGTCCATTTACTTCCCCCATCTGGTTGGAGAGGTTGTTGCGACATCTTACGTCAAGTTTCGTGCAATTATATGCGTCCGTTCTCATTTTAGGCCAAAACAGCAAAAAATTTGATTTTGTGTTTTGGCATAAGACGATTACAAGTCTAAAAACTCACTTTTGTCCATAAAATTTGAAATTTTCCATGAAGGTCCATTTTCTTCCCCCATCTGGTTGGAGAGGTTGTCGCGACATCTTACGTCAAGTTTCGTGCAATTTTATGCGTCGGTTCTCATTTTAGGCCAAAAAAGCAAAACATTTGATTTTGTGTTTTGGCAATAAGATGATTAAGTCTAAAAACTCACTTTTGTCTATAAAATTTGAAATGTTCCATGAAGGTCCATTTTCTTCCCCCATCTGGTTGGAGAGGTTGTAGCGACATCTTACGTCAAGTACATGGAACTTTGCAACAATACATTTACAAAACCACCTACATGTACATTGCCACAACAGCACATAAATACAAAATGTATGTAGTCAGTTTGAATGCCATCAGTACTCATTAATGCTGACATATTATGATTTCATGTATATTGATATATAGGCCTAATGTACATTTATATGTTTACACTTTTAAACCTAATACTATATTATGACTGTGTATATTATGTACACATACTGTAAATATATCTTGCATATACTTTTGTACATTTTAAATACATGTAGTGTAGAATACAATAATGTTTTAATCTGGACCTCTTGGGAGACCAGTACTTTGTATTGAAAGAGATATCCAGAATAAAGATAGAACAAACAAACAAACAAACAAAACTACAGAGAAAAATTGCCCAATGTTGCAATGAATACACATAACCATTTTTCTCGAGATCTTTTTTCTAAGATGAATGTTTGGACTTGCACATAATGTAACATCATGTACCAATTAATCTTTTCTGAATTGATAGTTTCCCAAAGTTCTTTGGAGCTATACATTACTCCATGGTTCAATGTAACTACATTGTACTATAAGACACTTTAGTTTCTTAATCCCTACTTTTGCTGCATATCTAATGAAGTGCAAACATCATTGTTGCCTGGTCTTACACATCAGTGAACAAAGATAGGAAGCTAACCACTAGTTTTATTGTACCCACATGTACATTGTATTGTGCTCCATGAGCTACATTATGCATCAGCACCAGTCCATGTTTGTTTGTTTGTTTATTCTATCTTTATTCTGGATATCTCTTTCAATACAAAGTACTGGTCTCCCAAGAGGTCCAGATTAAAATATTATTGTATTCTACACTACATGTATTTAAAATGTACAAAAGTATATACAAGATATATTTACAGTATGTGTACATAATATACACAGTCATAACATAGTATTAGGTTTAAAAGTGTAAACATATATCAATATACATGGAATCATAATATGTCAGCATTAATGAGTACTGATGGCATTTTTAAAAATATGTGTAGTCATGGTTCTAAAATTGAGCCGAATGTCATTTGACAACTTATTCCAGCGATTTACAGCTCTAAAGTGGAATGACCGTCTACCTGGATTAGTTTTCCATGGTGGAAGAAGTAAACATTTAAATGTTTGACTCCGTGTACCCTTGGAATGGGCATAATCACTGAATAAGAAATTTGACGATAAATATGAAGGTGCATTGCCTTGTAAACATTTAAATGTTGTGATAAGAAGTTGGTCATTCCATCTTTGTTCTAATTTATTCCAGCTAAGTCTAGTCATTAGATCGTTAACTGAAGTACGACTGTCAGCAGAGAGCACTATTCTGGCAAGCCTATTATGAAGAATTTGATAAGAATTAGAATATTAAGCATTACAATTGGCACGAAATAACTTATTTTGAGCGAACGAAATGATTTCAAGAGCACGAATTGATTTCGTGAGCACGAAATGATTTCGAGAGCACGAAATGATTTCGAGTGCTCGAAATGATTTCGAGAGCACGAAATGATTTCGAGAGCACAAAATGATTTTGAGTGCACGAAATGATTGAGGGCACGAAATAACTTATTTCGAGTGCACGAAATGATTTCGAGCACACGAAATGATTTCGAGAGCACGAAATGATTTCGAGAGCACGAAATGATTGAGGGCACGAAATAACTTATTTCGAGAGCACGAAATGATTTCGAGTGCACGAAATGATTTCGAGAGCACGAATTGATTTCGAGAGCACGAAATGATTTTGAGAGCACGAAATGATTTTGAGAGCACAAAATGATTTCGAGAGCACGAAATGATTTCGAGAGCACGAGATGATCGGTTAAGAGATCATACTGATGTTCTGTGTCTAGCACAATTCTGGATTATCAAATTATAAATTGTAATCGCCCTGTCATAAATCTTTGTATCCTCAATGTACCCTAAATGACGCACCAAAGGTTATATAATCAACTGGACGGTAACTTACAAATGAAATTAGCAGTTTTGGTGTTTCAGTTTGTTTCAGTGAAGGATTCTCTTGTAAAATGCGGAATTTCAATGCATGATCATACGCGTGGACGTCTTGAGCGCCGTTTTTTGAGACGCACAGAATTGTAGTCATCAGAAAATTTATGTTGGTATAATGACTCACCCCAAACTGTTAAAGTTTATGGGGGCACAGAAAATGCACCCAAGAAGAAAAACAGTTGAATCATGCTTCATCTTATTCCAGATGGTTGTAAAATTGTTTTTAATCTTGAAAATAAAAATTATTGTTTTCGATTTTTAAAATAAAATGGTATAATTTGGAGCTCTCAAAACTTTTAATCAATATTCTTGAAAGACCAATCAAATTGAAGGTGGTTAAATTTTTTG
The DNA here is from genome assembly GCA_029582265.1 of Zoroaster sp. YZ-2022. Classification (NCBI taxonomy): domain Eukaryota; kingdom Metazoa; phylum Echinodermata; class Asteroidea; order Forcipulatida; family Zoroasteridae; genus Zoroaster; species Zoroaster sp. YZ-2022. Next base: position 38,308,858 of record CM055820.1, read on the forward strand.
CAAAAAGTACTTTAAAACTTTGAAATGTGTAAAAATGCTGTTAACATTTTGTCAAATAAAAGATTTCTTTTCATAACCATGATATTAATTTTTTTATTTTCTCAATAATTTTCCACTACCGTCGAAATAAACACCAACAAATAGTAGTCTTCGTTCGCTTCTTCTATAAGGAATGGGTCCATTTTGAATATCAGTATTTCTTTAAAAAGTCATTGCAAATGCAAAGCATTCATATATTTTGGTTTCCACAGACAACAGCTTGTTGACGGCATAGAACAATAAAATCGCAGGTGTTCGTGAAACAATTTTTTAGATCATGTAAATCTCTTACTATTTGTATCTAGTAAAATCAGTGGTTAAACACCTTTTTCCACTTTCACAAGCACTAACTTTCCACTAAATCATACAATTTCACTATAATTTTTATTTCTGTAACAAGCACGACTTAGATAAGTTAATGCAACCAGTAATACGCCATAATTTTGTAAGTTTTCCGAGAAATGCTAAGCCAAAAGTAGGTGCGTCATTTCACGAGTGCGGCGAATTACCTACATTGACGATTACAATGTGATCTTGATTCTTGTGATTTGTTTTAATGATATAACTGCAAAATATTGCTTGATTCTTTATTGTAAATAACAATCGTGTATAGTAAAATGTCGTAAGTGTCATTTTGGAGCAGCAAAGAAAGAAAAGTAATTTTTTCCGAATTAAAAATACTGAAGTGTCCTTAACTTCCAAAGTTGTTTTCAGTCAATCAGCGCGCGCACGGTCCGGTGGTGCCTGCTAGAGTGCTAGCGTAAATATATATAGCAGCATCATGCAGCGCTGTGTGTAGTCTGTACCGGGTCGTGCTACGTACATACGTGAAGACACGCGGTCGGGGCTAGACTTAATCTAAGGCATCCTACAAATAGGGGTGCTTTTTTAATAATCTGTTGTATATTTTTAGAAATACACGTATATTTTTCCAAATTAATGAAATTCGATTCCAAATTACTTCATTAACACATATGATGCAATCTAATGAAAGTATATATGTACAGAGTGTTTATAATAGGGCAAAAACTGAATGTCTCCGTAAGTTACTTCTCTATCTGCGAGTAGTATACCCACCCAAAATCGACCCTCCCTTTACTCAGACATGACAACCCCCACGGTCGTATGGAAATGTCCACAACCTTACCAGGGCCCCCTCAACCAATAGCAGTGCGTAATGTATTCCTAGGTAAAACTTGTAGCTTTGCATGGTGAGGATGATAAGTAAGACCATTCTCCTGAGGACGATCAGAGCATACTGATCGAAACGTCGAATTGTACCTCCAGTTCTTTTCAGAACTAATTACTACTCAATTGAGATTCCACATGGTGTCACCGCAATTAGTCTTACTTAATGTATTCCTCTGTACTTAGACTCGGAGCTACGGCGGGTGAAAACATTAAGGAGACACAAAATTGTCTCCTTAATGTAAGTGTCTCCCCAATGTACTTCTCTAACCACGAAATGTCTCCCTAAGGTGACATTCACACTAATATATATATATATATATATATATATATATATATATATATATATATATATATATATATATATATATATATATACAGTGCGTATCAAAAAAAAGGTAATCCGAATTCAGGGCGTTAATATGCCAAGGTTATTTAGTTTGACAATTTACATGTAGTGTACCAAAGAAGAGGAACTCCTCAGCTTTCCATCGATACCTAGTGTATCGATCCATTGCTGTCACACATGGCCGAGTACATTGTTATTGAAAATGGCAAATTCAAATCGCATTTTTGCAAGTTTGGGTAATCAGTTCAAGGCAGTCTGAAATGGACGCATCACTTGACTGCCTAGATGATTATGTAAGATTTTTAAGCTGGTGCGGTAATCGTCTGTTACGACATCCTTTTCTTCAAGTTGGGTATTTAAGAAGGGCCTGGGTTTAGGGACAGGTAGTTGGAAAGATGGTACAACTAACGACTGAACAGCGAGTTTTCGTGATTACAACATTTCACCAAACTCACAGTTTGCAGCAAACTCGCGATGCTTTCAGGGAACGTTTCCCAGAACGGGACCCCCCAGCAGACAAAACCATCTGGGCGAATGTTAGAGATCAGAAGGGAACATTGCAGCAGTAAGGCAGCAACTTTTGGAGCATCCTAGGGACACCAGCGCAAGGCGAAATGGGCTGAGATTGCCTTCGGCGACATTCAACAGAATCACGAGATTGGACCTCCACCAGCATCCATATCGGATTCACATCCGACATCAACTTACGCCAGGAGATTTTGCTAGAAGGCTGGCGTTTGCCAGATGGTTGATAGCCCGTACCGAGAGAGATGTCAATTTTCTGCGGAATCTCGTAATCGGCGACGAAGCTGCTTTCTCCATGAACGGCAAGGTCACTATACGCATAATGTTCTTGAATATGCACCAGCAAGACACCCCCCAGAATTCAATGTTGAGGTTAACATGAGTCGACAAAAGTGGACTGTTTGGTTAGGACTTTGTGGAAGTGGTCAGCTGTTCGGACCGTTTTTCTTTCAAAGGAATGTCAATGGTAACATGTATCTGCAGATGCTCAATGATAACGTTTTACCGCAGCTGCAGGAACACTTTGAGCGACAGGTTCGTGGGGTCTTCAGACAAGTCTGGTGGGCCCAAGATGGCGCCCCAGCACATCGCCTTATCGCTGTCCGAGATCGTCTGAGGGAACTCTTTGGCGAACGAGTCATCGCCGTCAACCATGAGGTGGAATGGCGACCAAGATCACCTGACCTCACACCATGTGACTATTTCCTTTGGGGACATTTGAAGAACAAGGTGTTTGCAACTCCTCCCCGTGATCTTGATGAATTGCAGGGCCGTATTCGAAATGAAGTGGATGCTTTACGCAATAATCCGGCTATGGTGAGACGAGCAGTGCAGGACATGCTCCGTCGCTGTCAGCTTTGAGTCGAAAGGGGAGGTGGACATGTTGAAGGTGTGGGTGCATAAAAGGGCAATGTTAGAAGAGATTCTTCTTGAATAATGTCCAGTCATTCCTAAAGAAAATCTGGTTTATCATACTGACTTTCACTAATTATCCTGCCTTGCACTGATTACCCAAACTTGCAAAAATGCGATTTGAATTTGTCATTTTCAATAACAATGTACTCGGTCATGTGTGACAGCAATGGGTCAATAAAGGTATCAATGGAAAGCTGAGGAGTTCCTCTTCTTTGGTACACTACATGTAAATTGTCAAACTAAATAACCTTGGCATATTAACCCCCTGAATTCGGATTACCTTTTTTTTGATACGCACTGTATATATATATATATAAAAGCAACTGTGGACAATAGCCACATCAGTATATGACTAAAGTCAACTGATGGTTCACTGCAGACCAGAGTGAACAAAAAGAGAAGAAAGAAACAAATATGTATATCGTCCATGTACGTAATTCGCCGCACTCGTGAAATGACGCACCTACCTTTGGCTTAGCATTTCTCGGAAAACTTACAAAACTATGGCGTATTACTGATTGCATAAACTTATCTAAGTCGTGCTTGTTGCAGAAATAAAAATTATAGTGAAATTGTATGATTTACTGGAAAGTTAGTGCTTGTGAAAGTGGAAAAAGTTGTTTAACCACTGATTTTACTAGATACAAATAGTAAGAGTTTTTTTCACGAACATCTGTGATTTTATTGTTCTATGCCGTCAACAAGCTGTTGTCTGTGGAAACCAAAATATATGAATGTTTTGCATTTGCAATGATTTTTTTTAAAGAAATACTGATCCTCAAATTGAACACATTCCTTATAGAAGAAGCGAACGAAGACTACTTAATTCGTTGGTGTTTATTTCGACGGTAGTGGAAAATTATTGAGAAAATTAAACATTAATATCATGGTTATGAAAAGAAATCTTTTATTTGACAAAATGTTAATGCAAAACATTTAACCACCTTCCATTTTATTGGTCTTTCAAGAATATTGATTAAAAGTTTTGAGAGCTTCTCCAAATTATACCATTTTGCTTTAAAAATCGAAAACAATATTTTTATTTTCAAGTTTAAAAATAATTTTACAACCATCTGGAATAAGATGAAACATGATTTCACTGTTTTTCTTCTTGGGTACATTATCTGTGCCCCCATCAACTTTAACAGTTTGGGGTGAGTCATTACACCAACATCAATTTTCTGATGGCCACAAATTCTGTGCGTCTCAAAAAACGGCACTCAAGACGTTCACGCGTATGATCATGCATTGAAATTCAGCATTTTACAAGAGAACCCTTAACTGAAACAAACTGAAACGCCAAACTGCTAATTTCATTTGTAAGTTAAACGTCCAGTTGATTATATAACCTTAGGTGCGTCATTTAGGGTAAATTGAGGATATATTGTTACATATACACACAAACCGTATGTGGAGATAATCCGTGCGTGACCGCGTGTTGACCCCAAAGGGGGCGGGATTATGTTTACGGGTTATGAATAGAACGTTCTGGAAGTTTCTTTTGGAAAATGATGTAATTTAACATAAATTTCTAGAAGTGAAGTGAAGAAGAAATCTCTAGTATTTTCTAGAAGGGATTAAAAACTATAAATACGGGCTGGTAGAGGATTTTAAACAGGACTTGAGCAAACCATCAAGACTTGATGAGTCTATATCGATACTTCAGTGTACACCCCACTAGGACCTGTGATGTCGCTTACGACTCGTCTGTGGAGTGTTTTGAGAAAGTTCGTCTGGACCGAGTGAAGTGTCTGAGAGCTGAATTTAATTCCGGAAGAGACATTTTGTGAACTAAATCTACAGTTCAGTATTTTTGGGATTTCTTCTTTCCCATATTTTTGTCACGGTAGTCGACTTGTGTCCCCGTGGTTCCGTCTATTTCCGGCCGTTTGTTGGAGGTGAATTCGCCCCACGTCCAGCTCTATTTACACCGTGTCAGAGAACTGTTTTTGTGTCATTTTTGCTGGAGCCTGCTCAGTCCTCGCCCGTAAGATCTTCTTCTTATTTGGTATACGATCTTTTCTTAATGTACACTTGTTTACCCTAATCATTGTACGCTTGTTAAACCCATCGATATTAGAAGCAGTTGATATTTTCATTATTAAATCACTTTCTTTGTTCTTTATGTGAGGGGGGTGATAATGAGAAAACAAAATAAATGAAACCTCAAAATCGGTGGGTTCGGATTGACTCTTTTATTCTGTAATTGGAGGTCGGGAAGACAGTCGACCTGCGACGGAGGCGAGAGAATGGCATGACCAAATAACAATTAACAATGACAAATAATAGAAAAGAGAACAGAAAAAGAAAATCATTAGCACAATAAAAACCAGGCCTGTGAGTGGGGTTTGATAAAAAAAAGAGGAAAAAAGAGGAGAACCTAAAAAAGACCCGGTGTCAATGGAGAACATCGTGAGTACTAAGTAGTAATCATGCACGTGTCACGTAGTGCACACACATGGACGTAGAATACAAAATGGTGGTTGTTGTGGTGTGTCGCGCGTGTAGGCCGTATAATTCCTTGGCTACGGCCGGAAATAACATGCAAGTCTATGGGAATTGACCGCAGCCGCTAGCTATTGGCTTCCGTAGGCACACTTTCCAGCCATAGCCAACGAAGTAGGACACAGCCGAAATACGGTGTGACGATCAGCCATACCGCTGGTTCGCGCGCTCTATATCCAACAGGCGGTATCTGGTGTGGGAACCAACGCACGGATCGCCGATCGAGATCGAGATCCGCGTGAAACAATAATTACACGCAATGCGCAATTTACAACAAAATAAAAAACGGAATTTTTTTTTCGGGCGGATTTAAAAAAAAGCGGAAATTAAAATCGGGAGAGGAAATGAAAAAAGCGGAAATCCGCTAAAACGCGGAGATTTCACAGGCCTGAAAAACGAGCAGTTTGTGTACACCAAAATCTATCCAATATAGTGAAATACTTCATATGGAGGAGACATAATACATCTTCATCACAAAATATTTAGCTAAAGTACTAGTGAGCACTAATATTCGCAATATTGTGGAACAAGGTCTGATAGATCTGTAAAACAATAGTATCCAGCAGTAAATTTACCACTCAAAACAACCACAGGGAATTATCCCAATCATGCAGTCTTGAAAACCTCAATAGGGCCTAATTATAAGAAATAAGCACATTCTAAAAAGTCAATGCTTATACAATAATTTTCACCAAATAAATACACCTTGGAAAGCTTGGGAATAATTAGCTCACTATGCCATTTTACAAAATGTGATTGTGGTACCATACTAACAAAGAGGGCGCTGTTGCTGCATAACTAGACCATGGGTTACCATTAATTTATCAAGATATGCTCACATTTCTCAGTCTTAGATTGTACACAGGCCCGGATTAACCACAAGGCTAATAAGGCTATAGCCTTAGGCCCTCGATTATTTTAGGCCCTCCATTTCAGACAAACATTTTCAAATATGCCTGTTTTTACATGAACGAAACTATAATACATGAACGAAACCAGCGCGCCTGTGAAGTTGCATAGTCAGATACCGGTTTCAAAGAATCGGCGATAGTCAGATACCGGTTTCAAAGAATCGGCGATATTGTTGTTTGAACATCGGAACTAGACCGGGGCAGTCGCTTGCTATAGCTAGCTACGGTGACCTGCTATAGCTACGGTACAATCTTTGTGTACAAACTCTGTCACAATCTATAAAATCGCTGCCAATATAGAAGTTAGAGGGTCGGTAGGGGTGAGTTAAACATACTATAAACACCGATGCTTCGGATATTGCTAATTTAGACAGTTATTAACCACCAATTTGTGGTTTTCGTATAGTTTTGCCAGGGACATTCATAACGTGATTATTTATGTGCACGGTATTAATGTGTGCACCGGTTTTGCGATGGATTGGTTTGTATATAGCCTTATACAGTTATATGGAGTGACACAGTCATGTCATAATGTGGTATTTGATATTGGGAGTCAACTGCTTTCATCAATGCCACTGTATTAAACGTACCATGTGCTGCACACTCGCTCAACCTTGTTGGTCAATCTGCCGTGGATTGTTGTGTTGAAGCAGTTTCATTTTTTGGATTCATCCAGGAATTATATAACTTTTTTTCTGCATCAACCAGCCGTTGGAGGATACTTACAGAATCACTTCCAAAGGGATGCTCAGTGCCTAAATCACTCTCCCAGACACGGTGGAGTGCCAATGCTAAAGCGGTAAATGCACTTGTTCTGGGATACCACAACATCCTTGAAGCACTGGAGAAAATAAATTGTGATGAATCACAAAAATCAGATACCAGAAAAGATGCAAAGAACCTGATTGATGTGATGTACACTTTGGAGAATGGTATTTTATGTGAGGTCTGGAGTGACATCCTTCAGCCATTCAACAAATGCAGTCTAAGCTTGCAAAGCGCTCAAATTGACATTGCCACTGGTGTAAGCCTAATGAAGAGTTTGGAAACTCTTCTTCAACAAATTCGGGACACATTCGATGTTTATGAGGCCCGCGGGATGAAAAGAACTGATAACGAGGAATACAAATCAGCCAAACGCCGTAAGAGACGAAATACATGTGACGATGCAACCACTCACACATTCAGCGCCAGAGAGGACTTCAGAGTCAATACCTTCACCACTATCATTGACAAATTGAAAAGTGAATTAGAGCGTAGGGTCAAGAAATATGAGTATATTGACAACATGTTTAGTGTGTTAACAAAGGTGTCGCCTGATATGTCCGATGCACAAGTGAGTGTAGGCATAATAAATCTGTGTCAAAATACCCAGATGATCTACCAGTAGATTTCACCAAGGAATTTCAGCAATTTCTTACTTTTACGTCCTTCTCAAATATTGAGAAGAAAGATGACGAAAGCCAAGCTGTCTGGATGTACAAAATTATAATTGACTCCAACATGATCGAATGTTTCCCAAACGTTGAAACGGGATTACGGTTGTATTTGTCACTGATGATCAGCAATTGTAGTGGGGAACGCTCATTTTCTCTTCTGAAAAGGGTCAAAAACTTCTTGCGATCGACCATGAGTCAGGATCGTCTGACTGCCTTGTCCCTGTTGAGTATTGAGAGTGAAATTCTAAGATCATTGAACTTTGAGGATATCATTCATGAGTTTGCCACAGCCAAGGCCAGGAAAATGCACATTTAGGTTTGAAACTTTAAAAACATGTGTAGAATATAGTCTCTTCAGTCGCTACCCACTATAGTCAGTAGTCATGGTTTGTGTGACTGAATATGATGAACTTATATGTTGCATAATTTAGGCCCTTCCCTCTCATTAGCCTTAGGCCCTCCATACCCTTAATCCGGGCCTGATTGTACACCTATACTTGTACTGTAAAATACCTATTTCACAGGGTGTATAAACTCACTTTATATAAATAAAGTAGTGACTCATATTGATAACCACACGTGTACTGGCAATACGGCATGGCTCTATGTACGACGCCATGACAGTTCAAGTTTCATAACTTTAAATTTCAACTTTTCTCTACTGAAAATAACACATAATCCCAAGCTCCTACTGGACTCATTGATAAATCAAAATGATGCTCGTTATATCCGGTTTATTACTTTATAGTATATATATTTAATTAAATCCTACAAAAAGAAGGAAATTTACCTGTAATTGGAGGTCGGAAGACAGCCGACCAGCGACGGAGGCGAGAATGGCATAACCAAACCCCGCCGCATGGTGGCGCCCTCCCAACTCCCCGTCTGACTGTCAATGCCCCAATGATGTAACATCACCGCCTCCACATCTTCTCCCTCACAAAATTGTCGTTGCCACAACGACAAAATCAATCCTTAAACATTGAAACTTGAAAACACTAACTATTTTATAACAAGTTAACTGTGAAACACAACACCTTTAAGAATGTCAAGTATCTACTTTAAAACTCATCCAGACTTCTTAACTTGTCACTTTCAAACTTGTAATTAAGAAGTTACATGTACAAGCTAAAATGCATACAACTATCACACTAATGTGATTAATTAAACAATTAGATCGAAATGCCCATGGGTCCTTTGGGCTCTCTCACTAATAACTGTTCTTATTCTAGAAACAAGCAAGGCAAAATCCTGTCACACAATACAATTCAGTTTCTGCATGTAATTGGTGACTGAATCAGTAACAGGTCATACCAATAATTAGTCTGTATCTGAGCTACTGAAGTCCACCTCACTAGTAGCTGCCATCATATTCTTCACTTGAGTCAATAAACGCACAACATTAGAAAACTGGTACCTACTTGGGGGTTTTCCTTTCGTCGTGCGATTGGAGCGTCTGGCTCTCCGTGGTGCCTCCTCAGCTCGTGTGGCCCAAGGGGTTGTCTCAACACTCTCAGTCGTGTCGGTAGGTGACAATAGTGCTTCTTCCACCAATGAGACTTCACAGGCAGTTCTGAGGATAATGTTCTCACCTGGAGCAGAGAGAGTCAAATCCACTGCAAGGGGCTCATCCTCCATCCGTTTCTCTGTGGTAGTCAGGCAAGGGGGGTCATCTGCAGCAGATAGGGGTGAATCCACTGCAAGGGGCTCATCCTCCATCCGTTCCTCAGTGGTAGTCAGGCAAGGGGGGTCATCTGCAGTCAAGTCAGTAGTGGCCCCCCTGCAGCCCACTTAGCAGTAAGGTCACTCTTCACGCGTATGTCCACACCAGCATCAGTAGGTTTGCGTGACAAGGCAAGTTCTGGCTCATGGGTAATAGGGGGTGGCACGAGAGAGTGGGAAGATGGCTGTTTTGTGGGAAAAGTTAGTGTCACTCTCCAATTATCATCACTCGTTGAGGACGAGGTGGCACCATCAGTTGTTGTCATGTCGTCAGTGCTTGGAACAGGTGGGGGTCTGGCATCCCAAGGGCAATGCTTAAGCTCACAGCGATGTAACACTTTTTGACGACCAGCAGAGTTTCGCACCACATAAACTGGTTGGCCTTTAAAAGGCTGGCCTACAACCATGTATGGGTCGGTCTCCCAATAGTCTTGTATCTTTGCTCTTCCCCTGTGGGACCGGTCTCGAACCAATACAAATTCTCCAGTGCACAGGGGTCTTTCAAACACATCCTTCTCAAATGCAGAATTTCTCAATTCTACCTTCCTGTCCAGATTGGCAATAGCACGGGCCCGCGCCTTCTCAAGATGCTCACAATGCTTCCTAGCGAAAGAGCCTGCACTTGTGCTATCAAGCTGAGGGCGATCCACTCCAAGGAGAAGATGTTGGGGTAAGCGGGCGTTCCTCCCAAACATTAGGTAGAAAGGCTCATAACCTGTACCAGAGTGTTTTGTGTTATTGTAAAACGTAACCAAATGAGGAAGAGAGTCGATCCATCTTGACTTCTTATGGGTTGGCAGGGCAACGAGCAGGTTATGGAGTGTCCTGTTGAAGCGTTCACACTGCCCATTGCCCTGGGGGTGATACGGTGTGGTGTGGGACTGTCCAATCCCATACAATGTGCAAAGTTCTTTCACTACTTGAGCAACAAAGCACTTTCCATTGTCTGAGTGCAGACGCAACGGGGCACCAAATGGTAAAATGAGATGTTTCACCAGCATTTTGGCGACGGTCTGTGCGCATTGGTCTCTTGTAGGGATTGCCCAAGTGTACTTTGTGAATACATCTGTTAGTACAAGCACATTTTCATATCCGTCAGAGGACTGCTCAAGTACAGTAAAATCTATAGCCACTACCTCAAGTGGAGCTGTAGCACGTAGTGTTCACAGTGGTGGTCGAGTGGAACTGGTGGCACTTACTACACCGCATCTTTCACACTGGTGGCACCAAGTGTGGACGGAGACTTCCATCTTTGGCCAGTAGAAGAGGGGTTGTAACAGCTTTAGGGTTCTCTTTGCACCAAAGTGCCCTGCATTATCATGAAATAGCATCAAGATCTCCTCTTGTAATCTAGCGGGAACCACCAAACGCTCGCACATACCATCTCCTTGTAAAAGGGAACGCCGGTACAGAACATCATTTTTGAAGGAGAATTGGCTCCAGTGTTTGAGAACTGAAATAACATCCTTAGGTTCATTCTCCCTCTCTTGTCTCGATGGTCGAATTTGTCTCTTTATGTAGGGGATGAGCCGTTGGAGGATGAAATCTTCATCTTGCAAATTTCTCAGCATCTTTGCGGAATAGCCTGGTATGCTTTGGCTGCCATCATCGGTAGTTACTTGGATTTGATGGGCCAGTACTGGAGGAAATTCTGTAGTTACATCAATTGGCCCACACATGGCACGAATGGTACAAGATGATAGCTCGGCATTGGGGACAGATGGAGAAGTGAGTGCTCCATCAGCTGTTTGCGTATGTAGTCGTGAAAGGGCATCTGGTGCTTGGTTCGTTCGTCCAGGTCGGTACTCTAATCTGAAGTCAAATGCTGACAACTGCTGTACCCATCGCATCTCAGCAGCACTAAGGTTTGCAGTATCCAGGTATTTAAGGGGGTTGTGGTCAGTGAGAATGACGCATTTGTTTCCCATCAAGTAGTCCCGAAACGCCTGACATACAGCCCAGCGCACGCCTAACAACTCCAACTTAAACGCTGAGTAATTTTTGTCATTCTTCTCTGCTGGTCGCAGTGATCGTGATGCATAGGCTATCACTGACTTCGAGCCATCAGGTAGTTGTTGTGAGAGCAGGGCACCGAGCCCTTTACTGCTTGCATCTGTTTCCACTGTAAATGGTAGCGAGAAATCTGCAAACCTCAGAACAGGAGCTTCTGTCAGCCTTGACTTCAGAGACTGTACAGCTGAACGCGCTGCCTCGTCCAGCTCTATCTTCCTCTGTCCACACTTGACCTTCCCTTTATGCGATGTCCCTTTAGGTACTTGAGAAGTGGTGCAGTGATGCTTGAGTATCGGTATATAAACTTTCGAAAGAATCCTGTGAAGCCAAGAAATGACCGCAATTCTGTGACGGTTGTTGGTTCGGGCCAGTCTTTTACTACTGCTACCTTTTCAGGGTCTGGCTGTACTCCTTCTTCTGCCACTATGAGGTGACCTAGATATTTCACTTGAGTTCTGAAGAAGTCACACTTCGAAGGTTTCAGCTTTAACCCGTGTTCTTTCAACCGCAAGAAAACCATTTCCAGACGCTGTAGGTGTTCTTCAAAGTTAGTAGAATATACTATAATATCATCAAGGTATATCAGGAGACTCTGCAAGGCTTCATCTCCAAAGCATCGCTGCATCAACCTCTGGAATGTCGCTGGACTGTTGCATAGCCCAAATGGCATACGGGTGTATTCCCAGAGCCCGAAAGGTGTGGTGAATGCTGTTTTTTCAATGTCACTCTCTTTCATGGCTACTTGGTAGAACCCTGATGTCAGATCCATGGTGCTGAAGTACTTTGCATTTCCCAGGGCCTGGAGGGATTCATTGATACGTGGCAATGGAAAAGCATTCTTCACTGTCACACTATTTAGTCTCCTGTAATCAACACACAAGCGTATTGACTGGTCCTTCTTCCGCACCACCACAATAGGGGATGCCCATGGGCTGGAGCTCTCTCGAATGATCCCTTTGTCAAGCAGTTCATGGATGTGTGCCCTGACCTCTTGGTATTGTGATGGCGGGAGTGAACGGTATCGCTGTCTAATAGGGGAAGTGTCACCTGTGTCAATGCGATGTCTGATAGTTTCTGTATAGCCCAAGTCGCCATCTTTCTTGGAGAACACGCTGTCATACTTCTGGAGCAGCTGTTCAAATCTTGCCACTTCTTCATGTGATAATTGGTCTCCCAACTCCAGAGTATGCAGCAACGAGGGCATTACATCTTTGTGAGATGCAGACACAGAAGCGCAATTAACTGGATTCTGCTTCATACTGTGCTCCTCAGCCTTACCATCTGGTGTTATGGGTTCCCCATTATACAGTGTACCGATGCAGGTATGTCCTGGAAGTGAAACATCTTGTTCCGTGTCGTTTGCCACGGCGAAGGAGAACCTGCCTCCATGGACACTGACTAATGACCTTGTAAGTTGAATACCACCGGGGAAGTTAGATGCCTCATCAGGTTCCATCCAACACTGCTACATACGCCCCATTGTCTGGACCAGGGCTGGCTGAGGCTTGAAGAATAATCATCTGTTTGGCGGGAAGCATTACAGGTGGGCCACGAAGGAGATATGCTCTACTGATCCGGTTTTGGTTCGATGTGAAATCTACACGTTTTTTCACCGTATACATGGCCCTCTCCCACACTTTGTAGTTGTCACGTGGCCGAAACTGCTCCAGATGTGTCTGACCCTGGGAAGTAACTAAATTGTTCCAACATTCTTTGAGTACATTCATCCCTAGAATACCCGGTGCCGAGTTAGACACCCGGGAGTCCTCGATGACTAGCACCATCCTGGATGGAATGCTGTTCCCAAGTACTGTAATGTCTGTTTCGAAAATGCCGGTGTATGGTATGGAAGAGCCATTTGCTGATACAAGCTGAAAATACTCGGGTACGCTCGCCAACTGTATACCTCTCGGCTTGAAATGTCTAATGTAGTAGTTGTTAGTTATGGTAGTCACCATAGACCCAGTATCTAAAAGACAAGGAACCTGCTGTTCACCAAATGCTGCATTGACAGTAAAACAGTCAGCTGTTGCTTTAGAAATAAATTCTTTTGCGTTGCAGTCTAAGGAGCCTTCACTTTCCCCCCTGGCTGCTTGGCTCGAAACAGTCGAGGGAGCTAGTTTCCCATCTCTTTGTTGTGGTGGCTCTGCCTGGATCCATGGTCTGGGTATGGTTGCTGGGGAGGTGTTGGATATGTCCGGACACTATTTCTGGGTAGACGGCGAGGGGCTGGACAATTGCGAGCAAAGTGTCCCAATTGGTCACAATTATAACATCTCGGAGGGGGCGGAGCTTGTGGTCCATTCTGCCAACGTCGATTTTCACTCGATGCCTTTGGTGGGTACTTGTTGTATTGGTTTATACTTGGCTGACTGGTCAAACAATCCAACTTCTCCATGACTTGCCTCATCTGGGCCTCCAACCGAGCAACTGAGTCATCTTTTTGAAGTTGGAGTGCCGATGTGCTTCCATGGGGTGCCAGTTGATTATGAGCATTTTCACACTCAGCCCTCTTGACCGCCCAATTCTTCAAATCACAGAATGTGGTATCTGGAGTGCGATCAAGGAGGTCTCTGCAAGAATGACGAAGTCCCTCCATCTCAATCCCATCCACAAACTGCTCTTTGATGATTACCTCTGGGTTTTTGTATAGTCCCGGGTCCTTCTTACTCAACCGATGAAAGAGTCTCTCAAGATCAATGGCATACTGACGGATTGACTCACCCTGACGTTGCCGACGTTGTAAAAACTGGCGCTGTAACTCCCCACTCGTAAGCGGCTCTCCATATGAGGACTGGAGGTACTCCAAACACTCCTGGACACTTTTTCCCCCAGAAAGAAGAGACCGCACCTCGATCTTTGGGCCAGCACGCAGATAATCAAGCAGAAACTGCCCCCTCTGGTCCTCCTGCACGTTGTATCTATGGAAAGCATTAGTCATGGAAGTCACAAACTCCTCCACTGAAATGGACTTACCAGACGAATCATCACGGCCCTCGAATGTAGGTAGCTTCCTGTCAGGTGCCATCACTACGTGTGTTAGGTGAGACTTTGAAGGAGACGTCTGTGGTTTTTGTTTTCTTATGACGACAGAGTAAACATGGCCGTCCCAGCCATCGTCAGGGGGAAGAACCATACCGTCCGCCTTGTGTAGCACCACCTCTTCACCATCGCCGTCAACATAGGTGAGACCTATGGCACCCTCAAAGTAGTCTTGGAGAGACTGTACGGGAAGTTTTCCTTTCAGCAGGGAGAACCGAAGGGATTTGCCACCATCCTGGCTGACCTTGACGGTAGTGCTCATCTCAATAGCTCTCCATAGGACCTGCAGCACACTGGACTAGACTGGACTAGACAGATTTGGATGATACCACTCAATGCCTACAACGTCGCTTTCAGTGCTTTGAAATTACAGTAGTCAATCCCACTTCTGACACCTGTGAGGGGGGTGATAATGAGGCAACAAAATAAATGAAACCTCAAAATCGGTGGGTTCAGATTGACTCTTTTATTCTGTAATTGGAGGTCGGGAAGACAGCCGACCAGCGACGGAGGCGAGAGAATGGCATGACCAAATAACAATTAACAATGACAAATAATAGAAAAGAGAACAGAAAAAGAAAATCATTAGCACAATAAACACAAGTAGTTCGTGTACACCAAAATCTATCCAATATAGTGAAATACTTCATATGGAGGAGACATAATACATCTTCATCACAAAATATTTAGCTAAAGTACTAGTGAGCACTAATATTCGCAATATTGTGGAACAAGGTCTGATAGATCTGTAAAACAATAGTATCCAGCAGTAAATTTACCACTCAAAACAACCACAGGGAATTATCCCAATCATGCAGTCTTGAAAACCTCAATAGGGCCTAATTATAAGAAATAAGCACATTCTAAAAAATCAATGCTTATACAATAATTTTCACCAAATAAATACACCTTGGAAAGCTTGGGAATAATTAGCTCACTATACCATTTTACAAATGTGATTGTGGTACCATACTAACAAAGAGGGCGCTGTTGCTGCATAACTAGACCATCGATTACCATCAATTTATCAAGATATGCTCACATTTCTCAGTCTTAGATTGTACACCTATACTTGTACTGTAAAATACCTATTTCACAGGTTGTATAAACTCACTTTATATAATAAAGTAGTGACTCATATTGATAACCACACGTGTACTGGCAATACGGCATGGCTCTATGTACGACGCCATGACAGTTCAAGTTTCATAACTTTAAATTTCAACTTTTCTCTACTGAAAATAACACATAATCCCAAGCTCCTACTGGACTCATTGATAAATCAAAATGATGCTCGTTATATCCGGTTTATTACTTTATAGTATATATATTTAATTAAATCCTACAAAAAGAAGGAAATTTACCTGTAATTGGAGGTCGGGAAGACAGCCGACCAGCGACGGAGGCGAGAGAATGGCATAACCAAACCCCGCCGCATGGTGGCGCCCTCCCAACACACCGTCTGACTGTCACTGCCCCAATGATGTAACATCACCGCCTCCACATTTATATCAGTGTGACTTTGTTTGATTTATTTGTTGCATCTGAGAAAATTCAGGCTTTTTGAGTAATTTGCATTCACCTATAGTTTGAAGATTTTCGGATCGAAATATAGAGATAGAGAGATAGACTTTTGACTTTTCATAGTGAATCTTTATTTTAAACTTCACACTTTTCACAAGTTATAATACAAATTTACATGATATGCAATAAATTTACATGTATTTACAAATAAAAAAGAATATCAGTAATCAATGAAGATCATAATAATCAGTCAATTATCAGAAAATTATTAGGTACAATGGTTTGGTAAATTAGATTAGCCAGTAGATTTCGTCATTTTGTAAGGTGAAAAGTAAATTGTTGTGTCCCCATTTCTTGAGAAAAATTGGTTGGTTGTTTTGGGATTTGTAGAAGTGGAAATCGAGAATAATTTTACTTTGAATTCTATATTTCCATATTAGAAGAACATCTTTAAAGTTAGAATTACAATATAACCAGTAAATAGTAGCTTTTAAGCTGACAATTAAATAATTACACAGGTAAACGGCTTCCTTCGGTCGATCCAGGGGCGGATTAAGAATCCATGGTGCCCTGGGCACGCCAGTGACTGGTGCCTACCTACTAAGGTAACTTTCGCTAGCTAACTTAGCTAACGTAGGGCAACCAACCTGATGCAGCAGGCTGCTGTTGATGGCGTTCTTCCTCGGTTCCATCTTCCTCGGTGCTGCTGCTTTCACTCTCCTCCGCAGGTCCTTGTCTCGGAGGCTGAGCTCGCTCATCGACTTTGTCGCTCACCGTTTGTTGCTCAGCAGCCTCATCAGAGTCAGAATCACCGATAGCACTGATGGCACAGGAGCGGTCCTCCACATCCTCACGATTGCTAATGTCACTTGGTGGTTTTGCAGCAGAGCTAACGTTAGCATAAGTGCTGCTGCTAGTGCTGCTAACGTTAGCTAACGCATCTGTGGTGCTGGTGTTGCTGCATCCCTCTTGGTCTGGGACTGCTGTTGTGCGATAAAATTTATAAATTGGACGGATCTTCTTTAAAGCTTCTGCATTTTGTAACTCCTTTTCTTCCCTTTTTCGCTTCTTTGCGGCTCCACTCAGTTGCACTCTCTTCATTTTTGCAGCTCGTTTATGGCTAGGCGGCAATGCAACGCTCACTGTCTCGCTTCTTTCAAATCAAGTGCGGGAGCAGCATTCATTGGTTCATTAATCCAAACATCGTTCATTCATCCAATCAAACGTTTATCAGAAATATATACAAACTATAATTATAATTCGAGGGGCACCAAGCACAGAGTGCCTAGGACATAATAAATACCAAAAACAAGTTTTAATTAGGGTTATATTTTATTTTAGGGAGGACACCAAGATCACTGTTGCAGGGGTGTCACTAGGGATTTTGGGCCCCCATGACAAGACTTCACACAGGGCCCCCCCCCCCTCATGAAGTATAGTGTTTAGGCTCTCTGTGGGCTCCATACAAAATAATTTGAGGGGCAGCAGGTAAAATTCCAAGGCTGGGGGGCACCAGGGGCACCAAGCAAAAAAAAAATGTTTTTTTGCAAAAAATGTTTTTTTGCAAGTGCCCAATTGCCCATATGGTTAATCCGCCACTGGGTCGATCCCCGGCGTGCGGAAGTAAACACCAGTATAAACCAAAGTCCCAGTCTGTCTGTGAAAGAATCCGTCTTAGAAAGTCTGTGGAGTGTAGACATAAGGCTGGCTGAATTCTTGGGCAAAGGATGAACAGGTGTAAGCATGTGCCTCTCTGCCCACACCAGCCGCAGTTTCTGTTGAATTTTGGGTTCGATGTGGTGCAGGACTGGAAGAGACGGCACATTATGAAAGAGACGGAATTGTACATCGCCTTCTTTTTTGATATGGGTTGGTGATATGTTGCTTTCCATTGAGCTGACGTTGTTGGTCGAGCAACACCATTTTCGTGCCACGGTGTTTTCATCGATTTTTCAGAGAGGGAGTTGATGACTCTGTTAAAAAATTCGTACAAGCATTTGGATGTGCTTGTCAGTCCGTTGATGTTTGGAGGAATAGTGATTTCTGGAAATGGTGTTGGAAAAGGCGGGACATCTTTCAAATCTTCCGGTAGTCGCCAACAACCTTGTCGATTGAAGAAATGCGGGAAGTTGTTGGCGATATTTCTCTGTATTATGTTGATGTCCATTTGGATAGCCCTTGATGACGTACGGAGAAGGTGCCGGTGCTGTGGAGGATGGAGGTCTTCTGCGGATTTCCATTTTCCGGTGGAAAAGTTGATGAGATGACCTACCAGCGTTATTCTGCACGCCAGGAGTCGAGGTGAAGGAAGCCGTTCTTTGGTATTTTGATTAAGGTGAGTACAATTAAAAGTTAAGTTTAAAATGTGATCTATCGAGGTAAGTGGTACAGAAATACGAGCGCTGGACAGGAGCCAGGCGGTTATGATTTCACTGTGAAAATTAGGGATGCTATTCAGAAATTTCGCATTTATGTCCGTGAGAAACAAGTGAATGTCGAGGTTGAGGTTGCGATATTTTTGGAGAAAGTGAGAAAAGAGATTGTAAGCAGGGTGCGAGCTCCTGTCCAGAAATCGTTGTAAAGTACGGAATAGGAAGGTGGAAAGACGTGCCCGAAGGCAAGTGAGACCAAAACCTCCTTTATCAGAAAATTTAAACACTGTACGTTGGTCTAACCAGTGTTTCCCGTTCGACCAGACAAAGTCAACAAGTTTCCTTTGAGAGTTCATCGAATATATGATCGGGTGTTGGAAGGACGGCTAGATAGTGTAACAATTTGGAAGTGGCGATTTGGTTAGCTATGAGGATTTTACCTTTATATGAGAGGGTTTTGGACATGCTCTTCCAACAAGCGAGAGTTTTCTGAAGTTTGTTTCTACATGTTTGCCAATTTTGTTGAGTGAATTTATTGGAATTACCCAGATGAACTCCAAGGAACTTCAGACCTTCGTTGTTCCACGTGAAGTTGAGGGGAGTATCATTTCTGAGGATCCAGGAACCTGCCCATAAACCTTGGGATTTTTGAAAATTTAGGCGAGCTGCAAACGCTCTGCTATATAAATTGTAAATATTGTCGACGATTTGGAAGCCACACTCGGACCCGATAAAGATAGAAACATCGTCTGCGTAGGCAGAGACGATATGTTTTCTGTCAAGAGGTAGTGGAACACCGCAGGTAGCAGCATTTTGTCTAAGAGAATTCAAGAAAGGTTCTATTGCCAAGGAAAAGAGTAGGCCCGATAAAGGACATCCTTGACGAATACCCTTTTCGAAGGGGAAGGGGGAAGTGAGAGAAGAATTAATTTTAACAAGACTCAGTAGTATATGTGCAGCAAATCTACCTCCATTGGGCCATGGGGAGGAGCAGTCTGCAGTTTGTCTGCAGTGATTTTGTGCAGTTTGTAACGGCAAGAACCACATTGCACCACATGCACTGGAGCAATGGACGAATTATTGACACCTCCCCCCTAAAATTGCACATTATTGTGCATTTGTGTGGAGGTGGGGAGGTGTAACTCCTATGGAGTTTGTGTACAATTTGTGGAGCAGAGGGGTGGAGCAATTTTTCCGTAATTTTTTTTTATGACGTCATCAATGACGTCATCAATTTTTCCGTAATTTATTTTTATGACGTCATTTCGGCCAAGTAAAAAAAAAAAATGGTGTTACCACCCCTCCACCCTCTGCTCCACAAATTGTACACAAACTCCATAGGAGTTACACCTCCTCCCCACCTCCACACAAATGCACAATAATGTGCAATTTTAGGGGGGAGGTGTCAATAATTCGTCCATTGCTCCAGTGCATGTGGTGCAATGTGGTTCTTGCCGTTACAAACTGCACAAAATCACTGCAGACAAACTGCAGACTGCTCCTCCCCAATGCAGGTAGATTTGCTCCACACATGATTGACATTTTCTTTTCAAATTTTTTTTTGAACCACTTCACTTCATCAATAACTTTATACAGAATTGTGTGGTGGAGGGAGTAGTGCGCAAGCGCAGCATGCATATTGATGATTTCGTGGAGGTGTGCAGTTTGTGTGGTGGAGGGAGTAGTGCGCAAGCGCAGCATGCATATTATAAGCGAGTGGCGTGTGCCTGGCGCGCGCGCGTGGAGGTGTGCAGTTTGTGTGGTGGAGGGAGTAGTGCGCAAGTGCAGCATGCATATTGATGATTTCGGGCAAGTTGAGACATAATGACACAAAAATATAAACACAAAAGAACACATTCAACTCTTTTTATTATTTTTTTATTCACTTGTTTTTTAATTCACGTAACAATGAATGGATTACCGATACAAATCACTATATAAAAGAAAACTCAAAATTATTATAACTCAAAATATTAATAATTACCAAGAAAAATACACATTAAACAAGAATCCCTATATAAAAACAATGTAAATCAAATATCTATTGGACTTAGCTTGTCAATTTTGTACACGTTATATGGTGATTTTGGGGAGAGGAAATGATGAGGGATGTATAGGACTAGGGTAATCAATAGATAGTCAAGTGAATTATAAGGAATATAACAGAATTAAAAGAAAGTCAACTCACACTGAATTTTACAGGGATTAAGAGTCTACACTCCTTGCAATAAATGTAACACGATAGATTTACACATCTCACTCGTTCATACCGAGCACATGGGACGAAGTGTTTTGGAACAATTTTATAAAATATCAATGTATCGTTTTGAAATGTAGCGCAAGCGCAGCATGCATATTGATGATTTCGGGCAAGTTGAGACAGTCGTTTCTCACATCACCTCTCTTCATTCACATACACTGACTAAAAGAACGACTGTACATGAAGCTATTCAAGTATGATTTGTTAAATTTAATTTTAACATCAACAGCAATCTTTGACATCAATATATTTACAGATGGTTTTTATATTGGTTTTAAATTGGAAAACATACATTTGCAAGCAAAATGAGCAAATGAGCAGCGAAATGAGCAAATGAGCAAATGAGCAGCGAAATGAGCAAATGAGCAGCGAAATGAGCAAATGAGCAGCGAAATGAGCAAATGATAACTCAAAGTATTAATAATTCCCAAGAAAAATGCACATTAAACAAGAATCCCTATATAAAAACAATGTAAATCAAATATCTATTGGACTTAGCTTGTCAATTTTGTACACGTTATATGGTGATTTTGGGGAGAGGAAATGATGAGGGATGTATAGGACTAGGGAAATCAATAGATAGTCAAGTGAATTATAAGGAATATAACAGAATTAAAAGAAAGTCAACTCACACTGAATTTTACAGGGATTAAGAGTCTACACTCCTTGCAATAAATGTAACACGATAGATTTACACATCTCACTCGTTCATACCGAGCACATGGGACGAATTTGCTCATTTCGCTGCTCATTTGCTCATTTGCTCATTTGCTCATTTCGCTACTCATTTGCTCATTTCGCTGCTCATTTGCTCATTTGCTCATTTCGCTGCTCATTTACTCATTTGCTCATTTGCTCATTCTGCTGCTCATTTGCGAAATGAGTAGTTATAGGCCTATATATAAACTATTTCTTCCGTTTCTTGTCAATCGGAGATTAAGCATCAGAGATTCAACATGAATGTTATTTCTGCTGTCAAACCCCATGCTTGTCACCAGTGCGGCAAAAGCTTTGGACGGAGATATAACCTACGGAGGCATGCAGAACATGTACATAATGAAGAGAAATCTAAAATGGATGAAGTTGACGATGATTCTGAAATTAAAGCTATCCAATCTGACAATTCTGACGTCGATAATTCTGAATCCGATGTTAAAAAGCGTAGATTTGAAGATTCGGAAATAGAAACTTGTGAAACTGAATCTACGCAGGATGAAGACGAAGATTTCGAGGAAGATGATTCAGAATCCGATACGGAGGTGGAATATGACGAATCATCGGAAGAGGATGAGTCTAGTTCTGAACTGGAAGACAATGCCACTTTTCGAGACTGGTTGGAAGAGGCTAAAGTGGCTACTGAAGAGATGTGGTGTGAAAAATATGAAAAGTACGTCAACGGGGGTATGAGTGAAGATCAAGCCAAGGAAAAAGCCAATAGGAAAACCCTTTGGGCAGTCAAGCGAATCTTTTTCAACAAATACAAGGATTTTTTGTCAAGTTACCTACATCTGAAAGATAATGGGACTCATCAGGATATTGCGGAAGATCTCGAAGAAAAAGTAAATAAAGGCATGGAAGTAAACAAAGCTCTGAACAGAGTAATGCCTAAACACCATACCAAATTTGACGGACTACTACTTCAACTAAATGAGGATGAAGAGAACGAGGATGAAGAGAACGAGGAAGAGTGATAATGAAAGACCAGATGTTTCAGAAAGACTACTGTAATTAAAAAAAAAAAACATCTATAATAGTGTTTTTTGGTAGGAATAAAAAAATCTATAAAATAACCACCTCTGTTAGTCTTACAGTAATCCTTTATGGTTATTTTACACTATTACGTTACATCAAGGGCAGTGACAACTTAATTTCGAAGAAAATGAGTGCCTCTGCATGGGTTCTAAACTTCTGGGTGACTTTCTATTCATCTTTAAATAGACAGTGTATTGTGAACTACAGGCCTGACATTCTAAAGCGAGCCGTTGTTTCATGTAAGATAGACAACTGTATTATGAGCCCTAATATCCGACTTCATTTACGGTTTCGTTGACAGTACACGCAACGAAATTCCAAGTTCCTGAGCAGTTCATTGAAGCGGAAATATAATCCAAAACACTTCGTCCCATGTGCTCGGTATGAACGAGTGAGATGTGTAAATCTATCGTGTTACATTTATTGCAAGGATCAGTGTAGACTCTTAATCCCTGTAAAATTCAGTGTGAGTTGACTTTCTTTTAATTCTGTTATATTCCTTATAATTCACTTGACTATCTATTGATTTCCCTAGTCCTATACATCCCTCATCATTTCCTCTCCCCAAAATCACCATATAACGTGTACAAAATTGACAAGCTAAGTCCAATAGATATTTGATTTACATTGTTTTTATATAGGGATTCTTGTTTAATGTGCATTTTTCTTGGGAATTATTAATACTTTGAGTTATCATTTGCTCATTTCGCTGCTCATTTGCTCATTTCGCTGCTCATTTGCTCATTTGCTCATTTCGCTGCTCATTTGCTCATTTGCTCATTTCGCTGCTCATTTGCTCATTTTGCTTGCAAATGTATGTTTTCCAATTTAAAACCAATATAAAAACCATCTGTAAATATATTGATGTCAAAGATTGCTGTTGATGTTAAAATTAAATTTAACAAATCATACTTGAATAGCTTCATGTACAGTCGTTCTTTTAGTCAGTGTATGTGAATGAAGAGAGGTGATGTGAGAAACGACTGTCTCAACTTGCCCGAAATCATCAATATGCATGCTGCGCTTGCGCTACATTTCAAAACGATACATTGATATTTTATAAAATTGTTCCAAAACACTTCGTCCCATGTGCTCGGTATGAACGAGTGAGATGTGTAAATCTATCGTGTTACATTTATTGCAAGGAGTGTAGACTCTTAATCCCTGTAAAATTCAGTGTGAGTTGACTTTCTTTTAATTCTGTTATATTCCTTATAATTCACTTGACTATCTATTGATTACCCTAGTCCTATACATCCCTCATCATTTCCTCTCCCCAAAATCACCATATAACGTGTACAAAATTGACAAGCTAAGTCCAATAGATATTTGATTTACATTGTTTTTATATAGGGATTCTTGTTTAATGTGTATTTTTCTTGGTAATTATTAATATTTTGAGTTATAATAATTTTGAGTTTTCTTTTATATAGTGATTTGTATCGGTAATCCATTCATTGTTACGTGAATTTAAAAAAAAGTGAATAAAAAAATAATAAAACGAGTTGAATGTGTTCTTTTGTGTTTATATTTTTGTGTCATTATGTCTCAACTTGCCCGAAATCATCAATATGCATGCTGCGCTTGCGCACTACTCCCTCCACCACACAAACTGCACACCTCCACGCGCGCGCGCCAGGCACACGCCAGTCGCTTATAATATGCATGCTGCGCTTGCGCACTACTCCCTCCACCACACAAACTGCACACCTCCACGAAATCATCAATATGCATGCTGCGCTTGCGCACTACTCCCTCCACCACACAATTCTGTATAAAGTTATTGATGAAGTGAAGTGGTTGAAAAAAAAAAAATTGAAAAAAAAATGTCAATCATGTGTGGAGCAAATCTACCTGCATTGGGGAGGAGCAGTCTGCAGTTTGTCTGCAGTGATTTTGTGCAGTTTGTAACGGCAAGAACCACATTGCACCACATGCACTGGAGCAATGGACGAATTATTGACACCTCCCCCCTAAAATTGCACATTATTGTGCATTTGTGTGGAGGTGGGGAGGAGGTGTAAATCCTATGGAGTTTGTGTACAATTTGTGGAGCAGAGGGTGGAGGGGTGGTAACACAATTATTTTTTTTTACTTGGCCGAAATGACGTCATAAAAAAAAATTACGGAAAAATTGATGACGTCATAAAAAAAAATTACGGAAAAATTGCTCCACCCCTCTGCTCCACAAATTGTACACAAACTCCATAGGAGTTACACCTCCTCCCCACCTCCACACAAATGCACAATAATGTGCAATTTTAGGGGGGAGGTGTCAATAATTCGTCCATTGCTCCAGTGCATGTGGTGCAATGTGGTTCTTGCCGTTACAAACTGCACAAAATCACTGCAGACAAACTGCAGACTGCTCCTCCCCAATGGAGGTAGATTTGCTGCACATATACTACTAGACTCTGTGCGTTATTGTACAGTAATTTTATATGACAGAAAGTTGTCACCGAATCCCATTTTGCCCAGTGTTTTTAGTAACTAAGAGTGACTGACATTGTCAAAGGCCCTTTTCTGGTCTAGATTGAGAATGGCGAGAAGAAGGTTTTCCATGTTGGCGTGGAGAAGACGGTCTCTGATAAGATTGATATTGTCGTATATTGAACGTCCCGGCACTGTATAACTCTGATCCTGATTTACTATTTGACCGATTACGTTCTTGAGGAGGGAAATCGGTCGCCAGTTAGCTATGTCGAGTGGGTCACCCTTTTTGGGAAGAGAAATAGCAGCTCTCCTGCAAGAGATAGGAAGGGCCCCAGAGGCGAAAGCAGCATTAAAAACAGAAAGAAAGTCGTATTTGATAGTGGGCCAAAATTTCTTAAAGAACTCGGGCGTTAGACCGTCGAGTCCAGGAGTTTTATTTTGATTTAATTGTTTGACTGCCTGTTCAAGTTCTTCCATTGATATGGGTTCTTCACAGGCTTGTGCATCAGACGGATCGAGGGAGTCTTGTGCATTCACGTCAACATCTACGTTGCATAAAGATTTTGATAGGAGTGAACACGTGTCTTTATCTCACAGGGATTTTCTGTTACGTCACCGGAAGGTAGACGGATTCTGTAGATGTGTTTTTTGACAGAGTGAGATTTTTCGAGATTAAAGAAAAAGGAGGAAGATGTGTCGATATCTTTAGCAAAGTGGAAGCGTGATCGAATAAGTGCCCCTTTTGCTTCGTGTTTGAGTATGTTGTTGAGTGCATTTCGTTGTTCTTTCAGTGTTTCAGCCATGTCTGGTGTGATTGTGGGATGTGATTGGAGTTTGTCTATGTCATTTTCTAGTTTCTGTATCGTAGTTTTCTTTTCAGAAGCGCATTTCTTTCCGTACATTTGGGATAGGGATTTGATGTGATGCTTCCCGAGGTCCCACCAAGTGCAGATGTTGTGATAGTTATCTTTTTGAGTTTGCCAGTCGGACCAAAATAGAGAAAATATTTCACAAAATGTTTTATCTTCAAGAAAACTGTTGTTAAACTGCCAATAGGCGCTTCCTCTCTTTGTAAAAAAGGGAAGTTTTAATTTCAGGAGTACAGCACTATGATCAGAAAGTGAGCAAGGAATGGTATCACAGGACAGAACAGATGTAGTAAGAGTGGGAGATATAAAATCGGTCAAGGCGAGCTTTAGACATTTCTCCAGGCACACTGGAGTTATGTCTAAACCAGGTGTATTTAGATGTGTTAGGGTTTAGTCTTCGCCAAATGTCACAAAGAGAGAGAGATCAGTATAGAGCTTGAGTAAAGAGGATGCAATTTTCCGGCGTTTTTCATAAGAGATGCCGAAACGATCTAACGTGGGCTCAATAGTACAGTATAGAAATCACCGCCAATAACGACAATGCCACTATCGCGGTCGTCGCAATGGCGTTGAATGGCTTTTAATACTTCTATGGCAGGATCATTGTTTTGAGGGATCAATAAATTATAAAAGATGATAGATTGTGGAGCCGACCTCTATCTTAGCGTAAGTAACATAACTTTCATAGATAACCTCAAAAGAAAGGACCGGGTAAGTATTTTTAATGACGTATCCCAACTCCTGTTCCTCGAGATAAACTTGGAGAACAAATAACGTGGTACGGCCAGGAATTCCAAGCAGAGGACAGAGTGTTCAGATCATTTGTTTCTTGAAGAAAGATGATATCAGGTGAGTTGCAAGAAAGAAAGGAAGAGTTTCTAACAGGCATGGAACACCCTCCAGTGTTGAGGGTAATAATGGAAAGTGCCATAAGATAAAGAAATAAAATGTATTTAGTCATTTTAGAATGTTTGCGAGGGGTCGTTTGGATCTAGGGTCTTGATAAGTTTTCGGACCCTTTGTTGCATGTTCCTGTTGAAGAGAGGAGAGTTTCGCAGGGGTTTTAATTGTTTAACAAGGCCTGGGAGGTCGTTTGTAAACTTTCTGGCAATTTCTAGAGGTTTTCGCCTGGCTTTGACGCATTTTAGAAATTTAGTCATATCTGCGTTACACAGCGGACCCCTGGTGGTGACTAAATCACTAAAGTCTTCCTCGGTAGCTTCTGAGGTGACAGATTGAATGTCACTGTCGCTTTCTGAAGCAGAATGACCGTTTATTGACATTTGAGATGAATCGTCTACAGCCTGTGAAAGAGTTGGCGGATCAGTAATGGTGGGTTGGTCTTTGGCTGTCTCCAGATGTTTAGAAATTTTTCTCGGGGAGACGGTGATTTTAGAGGCACGAGACTAGAATTGACAGCTTGTTTGGAAGAAGGTGGTGAGAGCTTTTTCTTCCTTTTGGACAAGACCTCTGAGAAAAGAGGTGTAGAATTGTCTCTTTGGAGAGGAGGTGGAGTTCCCCAAAAGTATTTGGAGGAATGAGGTTTATCGGAACGGGTTGTGGAAGGAGTAGCAGTGGTTGGTGAGGAAGGGGAGTGGGTATTTAAAATGGGGGGATGTGGAGAGGCGGGAGATGGATGGGAGAGGTGGGAGGTGGCTGGGGAGAAACGGGAGGAGGAAGAGGGGAAGTGGGAAGAGGGGAAGTGGGAGGAAGCTGAGAGGCGGGAGGGTGAGAGGGAGGGGCGGTGGGGCTGGGAGAAGGAGGATCATTCGTGTGAGAGGTGGTAGGATCAGAGGGGTTGCGTGGTTGAGATACATTATTGAAGGAAAGTGAAGTAGCCGAGTCAGATCTTGCTGGTGTAGTGTGCTTGATATTTGTTTTTGACTGTTTTGAAGGGTGTTTTGGGTCCGATTTTTTTCCATGGTGAAAGACCAGAGGAGGGTTTAGAGGGTTGTGTGTTGTTTCCGGTGATGGATCTGTGGGTTGATTATCAGGTTGAGATGTGTTTTTCTTGCAGTTCTTACTGATGTGACCATATTCACCGCAGGAAAAACACTTAACAGACTCAGTAGAAATGAAAATTCGGTAGTTCACACCTGCATGATTGAAGTTAATGTGGTCCGGTATGGTAATATTTGGTTCAATAAAGACATGAACCTGTCTTCTAAAAGACATGATATGGGACAACTTTTTGTCCTTCATCCCAAGGGGTATAGGCCGAACGGGAGACACGGTCTTACAAAAATCAGACAAATTGGCAGTAATAACATAATTAGGTATTTCAGGATATACATTTGATAAAACGAGTCGAGTGGTCGGGCGTACGAGTGGGCTGACTTCTATGTACGTTTTCTGTATGTGAAGACCACATAAAATGGCTTCGTCTGCGATCTCTTTGGAGCACAGATACACAGCTGCCCTGCCATTGGAAATTCGTGAAGCGTGTGTAATAGAGTCATACACACACACATACATACATATACATACACACGCACACACGTGTGTAAACACCGGCATTCGGGGACTTCCTTTGTCAAATTCCTTTGTCCAAAAATACGGGGACGGATTGTTCTCCATTGTGAGAGCAACCGGGGACCATTGTCCCTTTTGTTATACGTCCCCGGTTTGAATGCGCTCACACACGCACACGCACACGCACACGCACACAAACTTTTGCGTCATACCATGTGTGGACATGCTTTTGTTCTCGTGTACAATATGAAATTCTTAAAACCCTTGCCATTTCCACGTGTTTTTGGAGCGGATTTCGTCTCAGTTTTCCCTTTTAATAATCTACTCCATTTTGAGACAATAAACCTGCCTAGACAAATGCTTCCTTTTCGAGAAAATCGAACTTTTCTGATTGACGAAAACCTTGTGTGGACGTGTGTAAGTCCACAGAACGTTTCAAGTTCCTACATTGTGTGGACATCTTTTGTTCTCAGGTCCACACCGAGTGCTTGTAACACTTGTTCACACGCACATACATAATATACATACATAATATACATACATACATATATATATATACGTATATATACGTATACATACGTATACATACGTATATATACGTATACATGTATATACGTATACATATATATACGTATACATATATACATACATATATACATACATATATACATACATACATACATACACACAGTCGTGTTTATGGTGTAAACCGAGGACACCCTATTGTTCCCCTCTTTTGTTCCCTTTGTTGTTGGACTCTAACTTTTTGAGGCTTCTCCCATTAGATTTGTACACGTTTACATACCGAGGACACCCTCCGCATACTGAGGACATATTGTTCCCTTTTGTTATGTGTCCTCGGTTTACACCATAAACACGTACACCCCTACATACATACATACATACATACATACATACATATATATATACATACATATATACATACATATATACATACATATATACATACATATATACATACATATATACATACATATATATATATATACATTTATATATATATATATATATATATATATATATATATATTGAGAATCAGTGGCCTCAAAACATAAGTCAATTTATGATATGATAAATCTGGAGGGGAAAGTAGTTAATAATAATAAATAACTATAAAGTGTGCTATCATTTTTAGGAAAATTTTAATAATTTCCAGTTTGAATTTAGAAACTAGTACTCTTTCCTAAGGTCCACCAGAGGAACAAAAATGATCCTAGAATATTTAAAATCGCCTTCCTGATGTCGCCATTGCAAATTCATGTTATTAGTAAACAAAATCAAATAAGTACCGGACGTACTGTCTAAAAATCACGTCAATAACACCGAAAATTTTGCATGAGCTGTTGAGGGCACATGTTGTTAGACACAGTGTGGGCGAAAGGGCAGCGATAGTGCGTCGCGTTTGGCGTATTTTGCAGTTGATGTGCGTACGTGCGGAATATCACCAGCATTCATTGGCTGGTAGAAGTACACGCTCGTTTAGTACCATAACATACGCACATAAAGTGTACGCACAACGCTCACACGACGCAAAAGTGGCTATCACCAAGACACTGGGTGCAAATTCACCGCTAGAGGGCTACAATGTGCACTGAGTGGATAGAACAAGATGATTAAGTTATTGTCTACAGACTATTTTACTTTTCCGCTCCTCTTCACATCCCTTGACCTGACAACCTATGGTAGCACATAACTTAACCATAATTGTTGCACAGGTTCCCTATATTTTGAATTGATTTTCTCAACTTGTTTATTCAAAAACTGTTATAAAATAAGTGATTATAGAAACAAAAAATGTTGTGTGACGCATTAATCCATTTGATAATGTACGTATCAGTCTGGCGTGACGACTCGTCTACACCATTTTTAAACCTGTTTTATAAAACGTGCACGCAAGACGCGCGTGACGAACTATGTCCAATCTAGTCAATTTAATGGAGATCAATGTTAACAACCGCGTTGATCAACATGGCAGAAACGGAACGGAGCAGAGCGATCGTCAAAAAATCGCATTGTAAATGAATTTTACATTGTGATCCAGGGCTAGGGACATGGTGTTTCCAGTCCAAAGGGGTGCATGCATTGAGAAATAGCGAGAAAGATTCTTGCAGAACGTCACGGTCATGACGGTGAGAACCAAGGCCAAGATCGGTGTTGTCACTGACAAATAGAGAGCATTATCTGACGTCCGTCTGGCGGATTGCCAGAGTAAACGCTGTTGGGTATTTTTTTCAGTCACTGATCGAGTTACCGGGTAATCTAAAACTAGCACTCCGATTCCATGCCCTGTTGATCATGACGATATTGTCTCTTTAAGCAACTAACCTGACTATAAGTAGTCAGTGACTTATAGTCAATGTGGCGTTGACGAGAAACATTTGGTGTATTAAATATAAGGCAAAAAAAAGTCTCCGGTTTCTGCTCATAGGTCAACTTCATATAGTAAAGGGAAAAAAAGAACATTACAAAATGCCGACGCGCGGCTCTGAAGCGACGGACGCAGAGACAAGAGACTTTTTAAAATTTATTTATATATAGTTGTGTTAAAAATAGTTGTGTTTCCGGTTACCCAACCTAGAAAATCACGCAGAACCTATATCTTTTTATTCGAAAAAATAATAAAAAATAAAAACTTATGGTGCCGAGTCTAATTTTGTGTACATCGTCCTGTATTTTTTATTTTTTTTTATTCCGACAAAGCCAATTAAAGAATGTGCAATTAAGAAAGAAACCGCAAGACTGAGTTAATTTATTTTGTCTTTATTGGACTTGCCTCAAAATTGTCTAAGAATGATCAGAGCGTCATGATAATTTTCAGGCGAGCGGCACTTCACACGCACGAGGCCTATGTTCACATTTTGTGAGTAACATGATCCAAATCGCGTAACAAATATTTCTATTGGTTGTATGACAAGGTATGTTTTCTCGTTTGACCAATAAGAAAACGTTTTACGCGCTATAGGCATTGCACACAGCGCGTAACGAATATTTCTATTGGTTATATGATGACGTATTGTTCTCGTTCGACCAACAGAAAAATTTGTGAGCTAGTACATAGTCTGAGTGCCTTCCAATGACTGGATCAAAATAGCGCGCTGGATGAAAATGTAATTCCTTGGACGATAAATTCTTTGGTGACAATCAGTATTTTACATGCCATGTTTTGCAGGTTTCTGTTTTTGTTTGTTAGAACAGACGTTTTTTACACCTTAAGTTATTTTACAAACGATCTTTGCTTACATGTGCATTTCTTCTTCATACATCGGCATATAAGCCGCCCTTTTGTAAAATCGTTTCGTTTTCCAATAAATAACATTACTGACCGTAATCAAGTTATTGTTGGTATGCGTATTTCGTCATTCATAACTGATATGTGACTGTGCTAGACAGTGTATTAACTATTAGAGTAACTCTGATGTCTGACTTGTCCAAAACATAATTTTTATATGAAACTGATTGAATACTGCGTGCACACGCCGTTTATGATGGACCAGTTAAAGGTCCTGTGAAGAGTGTATTTACCAAACTTTATTTCTTGGTGCTGTTATATTGATTGGTATGAATTAAAAACAATTTTAAATGTTTTTTTTGTTTCGAGTGGATTATTAATTGTTTATCTAATAATCAAAAATTGACCCCCGAATTTTCGAAGTTTTAACGAAACGTTCGTGACGTACACGAAGGCAGAGAATTTCTATGTACCGTGAAACGCAGCGCAAGCCCCTATCATGCGGTCGGAAAACACACCGAAGGCAATGCCAACATTACGGTGTTATTTTATGAAATAACAGAAACAGTTGAGTCAAAGTTCTGATCATTTAAAAAATTCAAAACAAGCGCAGGCATAATGAGAAAGGTTTAATGTTTTTATGTTTGTCTTGCCAGGATATAAAATCAGACACGATGTTTTTATTAATGCGGAAAATCACGACATGTTTTCATGCCGTGAACACTGAAACGGTGAGCATGGTGTGAACATGTCGTTTTGCACGGAAGTGGACTGGGTTGTGCATGGGAGTATTACTAAATGGCCACTCACCCTGAGTCTATCTCGCTTTAAAAAAAACACCTCTCTTCTTCGTTGGAGCCTTCACAGCCTTCTTACTTAGCGGGAATATCGTTGGAATTGCATCTGGTAGCAGCATGGCCTTATAAGCCATACTGAACTGGCTGTGAAGGCCCTGTTCAAAGCATGTCTGCTCGAACTGTGCACTACAAGTCTACATAAGAATGAGTGTTCCGTCGGTCCCGACCACTTCGCTCTGGTCAGCTTCACTTTAGTCGTCCAAATACATCTGTATTTTGGGTCAGACGGAAATCGGTGTAGACTAACACCGTCTTTGGTGGTGTTGCTGCAACCTGCAGCGACACACCTCGATGGCATTATCGAAAATAATAAGCTTCAAACCTGACAGAAAACTTGAGGAAACTTTTTCTCTAGCAACACTCTGCATGCAGTGGTACGCTGTATACGACGCATACTTGGGCAAGTGCTGTGGATCGCGGATCGGGAATCGCCTCAGTGTACGTCACGAATTTTATGTTAATGAGGGGGTATGGGCGTGTCGAAGCCCCTCAATTTAAAAATTTATATTTTTATGGTATAAACGTGAGGGGAAAACTTTACAAATGACAAATATATGTTCCAGTAGGCATACTTTATTGTATACAATGAAAAAAAAAAACTATTTCTCAGGACCTTTAAAAACCTGGTGGACCAGTCACAATTCAAGCATACTGGTCCTGCTGGACAGTGAAAAACAAAAGTTAAGGGCAAACCCTGAACTTACACAAGTAAAAATCTAAATTACAGGTACACGTACATCATCTGACCAAAACATTTAAAGAAAAGTAGGATGCATGATATCTACAAACATTTATTTATTTATTTATATTTATATTTACTTTTTTACAGGTTTTTAGGTACTACCATTGTTCATAAACAGAAGAAAAAAGTATATTCTGAAGTGCAATTTAATTTATCTCGTTTTTTCCTGGCTGTATTAGGCACAACTGAAAATATGCAAATACAGCCTTTATAAAGAAAGTAAACAACATAAAACATGGAATACATGTATATTTTATTTTCTTTATTTCTCAATATTTATAGAAGACAAAGTAACATAGCAACACAACAGTAACATATTGCATGTTTTTGTAGTCAATCTGAGTGTAAATGTCATATTTGTTTTGCTTGACATGTCAGTAAACAATAAATGGGTGTTAACGGAAGCCTTTGAAACAAAAGTGGCCATGGTCTTGTGTATTTGTGCTCACAACCATCTGCTTTCTAAATTCAGATATTCTTAAACCACTCAACCAGTGAATATACAGTGCTGATCATGATAGGTAGTATTAACATATCTGACATTGTCACATTTGTTAACTGTTACAAATGAGTGCGGAAAAAAAAGAAAAACAATTACCGTCATCCCACCCTAATATGTTTGGCTAAAAATAATTAGAGCAAAATAAAAAGATTTTACCTACCTACCCACCCTAATTTTTTTTTTCAGTGTATTGAATGAATTTTTATTTATTTATTATTATTATTATTATTATTGTAAATATTAATATGTTATGTTTGGTTGAACTATGTACATTACTCTTTTTATTAAATAGAACGAAAGTGTGCATGCAATAAAGAGATATTCACGCATATCTATAGAGACTTACATCACTTTTCAATAGATAAGGTACTCAGGAATCTGAATAAAATAGTCATGTTTACTTAAACTCACGCTGGACTACTGTAAAAAAAAAATTTAAAAGAATTTTCTCTTAACCTCTTTGTTTCTCGAAAACAGAAAATTTGTTTATCGCGGCAGCATACGCGAGTGAGGGAAAAAATAAAACTAATATTGTAGTCTGGCTGTAACTTCTTTATACTCTTCAGTAAAACGGGCACTGCATATATTCTAGACCAATCTGACAGTTTGGATGGAATATGTGAAAGATGACTTTAGAATTCTTGGATCCATTCCTCGAACAACTTCCAACAGTACACAGTATGAGCGTGGTTCTGGTCTATGACCGCCTATCAAACATTATCACCAAAATCCAAAACACAATTCCAGATAATAACGACAAAATATTGTTATGTAAGCGGTCCCTTTAAGTAGCCTAGAGCTTTCTTTCAGTACCGGTAATTAAATTTGCGTGGGAAGTTGAACTTTCTTTCAATAATAAAACGTGCAAGTAAGACTAATTGCGGTGACACCATGTGAAATTCTCTATTGAGTGGTAAATAGTTCTGAAAAGAACTGGAAGTTACAACTCGACGGGAAACTAGTGGGGCTAGAATCCTAGGAGTGGGGGAGAGGAGTGTGTTCTCACTGAACTGAATCAGTTATATAACACTACCGCTCAGATCATGCACTTTACTGAAAAAATATTCACGGCAAATTTCGCGACCGGGGAAGGTCGCAGACCGTGAAATTTGACGTTAAATTTCGCGACCGGGGAAAAGTCTCAGACCGTGAAATTTGACGTCAAATTGCGCGACCGAGAAAAGTCGCAGACATGACTTGGGTGAAAGTTGCAGACATGAATATTGCCGTCAAATTTCGCGACTCGGGAAGAAAGTAGTAAGCTGTAAAAAAAAATACAGTTAGAAGTCCACTTTAATTGTAATAATCTACGATCATTGTATTATGCTTGATTCAAACTCTGTAATAATCGTGTAAACTTGATTACTTTGTTTTAATTAAACTATATTTGAATAATTGTTGTTGTTACAAATATCGAGTGTAATCTTGTTTGAATTCTTTTTGCGTCTAGAAATTTCTGGAGCGCGCGGTAATCGCAAAAATTATCCGCTCAGTGCACACCGTATCAGTCTAGCGGTGAAATTGCACCCAGTGTCGTCATGATAGTAGACTGGTCCCCTGCCTTTATCCTATCAAGGAAAACAATTATCTGGTTACGTTTGCGGTTTCGCGTACTTCTGCCGTCTTGTTTCTGGTCAAGAATACGACGTCAGAGTCAAGTTTCTGGTTAGGGTCGCGAAAACGTGCCCCAGGCTATCATGATAGTAGCCTGAAGATTGATTTCACGCTTTGAGGCTCATGATAGGATCATTGATCTCAGTCACTGTAATGGAGATCAATGGATACACTGTAAAAATGGTGTTTAGAATTTAAACACACACATAATAAACTCGTTTAAGAATGCGTTTATATGCTTAACGGCCATCCTCTGTACATGTCACAAAGCTAAACGCGCTTAGCTTTTTGACACCACTGGCCGTAACAATAGGCTAAAAAGAAATGTATTGGAACATTTCCTCAAGAACATGCCTTCGTCTGCTACACGAAACGCATAAAACACAGCTAAGGCCAAATGTTTTCAAACAGGGAAATAATTATGTGACGTATAATTTGAATCAAGATATAGGCCTGTCATTAAACAACCAACCTGTGAAAGTTTCAGCTTATTACGCTGTGTCATGTCGATAGTGACGTAATTTTGTACAACCTTATAATGCATGTTTGTGGAAAGATTTCCATCCCTTCGTGAAAAGCGCGATTAAATGATTATTGTAAGCATGGAATTCCGTGCGTAGAAGCGCCATGAAATTGGACCCTGTGATATAACAGCGTGTTATAGCGGTTTTGGATATAAGCGAACGTACCCGTACCCGAAAGTTTACCCGTGTATACATCAAACTTATAGGCCTATGTGTTTTCTGTTTGCCAAAACTGATACATTGTCAAAATGAAATGTGACCTTTAAAATATAGACCTACCGTAACTCTGCTAAAAAAATGTCTGGAGATCAGCTTGCATCGAGAATCCGTAACTAAGTGTTCCATCTGTGTGTTGAGGAAAATCTTGAGTAGACCTACATTGACATTGGTTGTGTTGGCAACACTGCTTCTAAAAGCATGTTTAAAGGTCTTGTGAAGAGTGTATTTACCAAACTTTATTTCTTGGTGCTGTTATATTGATTGGTATGAATTAAAAACAATTTTAAATGTTTTTTTTTAATCGAGTGGATTATTAATGGTTTATCTAATAATCAAAAATTTACCCCCCCCCCCGAATTGTCGAAGTTTTAACGAAACGTTCGTGACGTAATAATAATAATAATAATAATGTGTGGATTTATATAGCGCACGTATCGACCAACTAAGTGGTGCTCAAGGCGCATTATATTATTATCCCTGCTCATAAGGCTCATAAGGCTCATAAATCATTCCTGAAACCATCTCAGCTCCCTGGGGAGTATACAGCTCAATTGCTGCCATTTCTAGCGCATATAGAGCAAACCAACTCTGCCTTCACAGGTACCCATTTAACCCCTGGGTGGAGAGAAGCAATTATGATTAAGTGTCTTGCTCAAGGACACAAGTGTCACGGCCGTGATTCGAACCCACATTCTGTTGCTAACACCAGAACTTGAATCCGGTAAGCTAGACCGCTCGGCCACGACACCTTATAATGCATGTTTGTGGAAAGATTTCCATCCCTTCGTGAAAAGCGCGATTAAATGATTATTGTAAGCATGGAATTCCGTGCGTAGAAGCGCCATGAATTTCTACGCAGCGCAAGCCCCCATGATGCGGTCGGAACACACACCGAAGGCAATGCTAACATTACGGTGTTATTTTATGAAATAACAGAAACAGTTGAGTCAAAGTTCTGATCATTTAAAAAACTCAAAACAAGCGCAGGCATAATGAGAAAGGTTTAATGTTTTTATGTTTGTCTTGCCAGGATATAAAATCAGACACGATGTTTTTATTAATGTGGAAAATCACGGCATGTTTTCATGCCGTGAACACTGAATGTCGTTTGCACGGAAGAGGACTGGGTTATGCATGGGAGTATAACTAAATAAAATGGCCACTTACCCTGAGTCTTTCTCGCTTTAAAAAGCACCTCTCTTCTTCGTTGGAGCCTTCCCAGCCGTCTTACTAAGCGGGAATATCGTTGGTATCTGGTAGCAGCATGACCTTTTAAGCCATACCGAACTGGCTGTGAAGGCCCCGTTCAAAGCATTGGTGCGTTGTATACGACACATACTTGGGCAAGTGCTGTGGATCGCGGATCGGGAATCGCCTAAGTGTACGTCACGAATTTTATGTTAATGAGGGGATATGGGCGTGTCGAAAAGCACCCCCTAAATTTAACAGATAATATTTTTATGGTGTAAACGTGAGGGGAAAAATTTACAAATGACAAATAATTATATGTTCCAGTAGACATACTTTATTGTATACAATGAAAAAAAAACCTATTTCATAGGACCTTTAAGCTCTTTCAATCAAGATATAGCCCTACATTAAAAAAAAACATCATTTGAAAGTTTCAGATCATCGTTGCTGTTGACGAGAAAATAGTAAAAATTATAATGCGGAATTTATGAAAGAATACTCTCCTCTTTCTTAAATTCCTATTGGAAGTAATTTAACATTTCTTTAAAATGAAAATATTACCAGAGAAAGTTAACATCCTTTCCTTTGCACTTAGTATAAGTTTTACATTAGAGATTGGAATTTATTTGCATCGCTTCCTGTTTTTGTTACTAAAGATTTGCACAACGCGATATTTATCCATTAATGTTGTAGGTTTAAATAATATAGGCCTACACTATATACACGTCTCCTACTTGACATTATTGTTTACTGACTTATTTAAACTACAAACTTACCGCACTAGATAGCATGAGTCTAACGCTTAGCTGAACCATAGATGCTGAACAGAGATTCACATTAATAACGCATAATTTTACCTAAAAGGTTCTCCCTTTACTTTGAGAGACAACATTGCGCCTATCTCGGTCATTATGTATGATTGAATAAGATAACGTTCATGGCACCGTGTGGTTTAATAACACAAATGAATATGTTTTAACAGGAACGTATAGAGTGTAGAATGTAGAGCTCAAAATAATTGTTTTTTATATACTCGCATGACACATGCAAATATTATTCATCAGTAAAAAACGCTGCATTGTAAATTCAATCATGGGTTGTTCATGACACTCCTGTATTATTTCAAACGGCTTTCTATCCTACGTAAAGGCAATTTCAAGTTAATGGAATTCATTGTTATTCATGGGACTTTGATATGATATTCATTAAAACAAAATATGGGAATAAAATCTTACACAATGTTGATTTACAACGCCCGCACCGCTTAATCTTGAATGCACAATCACGTTCTGAGGCTATTTTACAGCTTGTCAGCTTAAAACTGAGTGTCAGCTTAAAACAAAACCTACACAGTGTCGGTTTTATCATTTTGTTATCTGGCTTTCAGTTAAAGTGTAAAACTATTATATCTATCGCCACAATTATTATTCAGAGAAGACCCCCCCCCCCCACACACACACAACCTTTACGGATCGGGTTTATGGGGTACCACCATTGTCCTCCTTTTAAGATGAACACCGTAAATAACCAACCTGTAGAAGTCATCTTATAACCGGTCAGTCGTTACCAATAAAATATGAATCCTATGGACACCCCCCCTCCCCCGATAAAACGTTTGGGTAATATATTCCCACCCCTCCCTGGTATTACACCCATGGCCATCAGCTATCATCAATTACCCCTAGTGGCCCTAGTCGTAACTGAAATATCGTGTAAATGTGCCCATGTAAACATGGTCTACACAAGTAAATGAATCTGAATTGGTGATTGGTTCACTCTCAACACACAGTCTATAGTCGTGATGATCTGTACTCAAACTCAAACAGTACTCAAACAGTAGAAATAATTTGGAACACCGACAGACTGTATTGGAACTATGTTTTCATGGCGCTGTGATACAAGAAGGCACTCTGATTCAAACCTATTTAAACCCGCAGTCACGGACTCATAAACATTTTGTTTTCACGTTACTGTTGGCAGCATATCTTGTCAAAGGAGAAAAGTCGTCATTGTAATTCCTTTTGGTCCGTGCGGTTAAGTGAAGATGTTATGCAGATGTGACGTGTTTGTATCTCTGAGAAGAATTTTGTTGATGCTATCTTTTGTTGGTATACTGACTGCACAGTGCGTCAAAGCAGGTAAATTTTAACTGTTTAGTCTGAAATTAGCCTATATATTATTTGTATTAAGCAGTGAACAAAGACAATTTAGTAAAGCTTAAACCTGCGACCTCGGGACCGGTTACTAGAGCTCTCCCGGCCACCTGAGCTGAGATCAAGACTTGTATTGGCGGTATTCATATTTTTGTCAATGTCTTTGTTCAGTATAATTGTTATTTGTTGATATCTTTGTCAGTTTTCTTTATAGTTAGTTTGATGATATTGAGAATTATAAACGAATGTACTTCCAAGTAAACATCGTTAGTACGTCAATTATATTTTTCACTTGCGGTACAACCGATTTGCATTCAGTTTTGTAACTGTTAGAATTCGGTCTACCTACCCTTAAAGCCTGTAATAGCATACTTTTGTTGGTGACAGTTGTTGTTGGAGTAATTTTGTAACCATGTTTGTGACTACTGGCTAAAACCCTGGCCCAATACGCACCGATATTGTACACTAACAATTGCGACAAGAGTCCGACTTGTGACGAGTCATTGAATCGAGTCATTACAACTCGGGTGACTATAGCTTACAAATATACACTGCAAAATAAAGCTGACACCTCAGGTGTTATGTTGACACCCCAGACTTTGCATGATATGACCAATAAGCATCGTTATAGTGAGAAACAGAAATGTTGTTGGGGCCCGAAGACAAATTTTCACGGTGTCGATATAATGTATCGGTATTAAAGAATTAAGATATCAAACTTACTCATCTGACCACAGAATGACTGACCAATATAAAAGTGACCATTCAATTAAATAGCATGAACTAAAGCTTTAATTGTTAATTAACAACGTGGTGATGCCTGATTTCACTAGCTGTTCTCACGATTCTGCTTACGTACTCGTCGAACACTGTGATAGTTTAATTAGGATATGCATTTAAAGCAATTAATTCGACATGTTTTATGCTCCTGGGAGTATCACTCAGAATCTGCAAACTTTTAAAAGACGGTAAATGAAATGGGCTTATCGCTTGTGGACATTTCAGCAACCTAATACCTTTAGTCATGTGATCCGAGTGACTTATATTTGAATATAACCCGATAAGTAAACCTGAAATGTAACATCATCCTCTGTTTCCTCAAGGCTCGGTCAAAACACCTGTCCCTACCAAGCTATTCTGTATATATGTTTACAATACGTGTAAAAATGTGTTATTTGCGAGATGTCACACATATTGTTTATGCGATTATGGGCGCCACCTGCTTTCTTTAAGTATAAAGCTTTAGAGATGTCTGAGAATTACAAAAGCTTGGATTATTGTTACTCTATTGAAGATTGGAACCGTAGCTTTGTGCAGCAGTACAGTATAAGGCTTGTGATGCATGTTACCAGCTAAATAACTGTTCATTTTCAATGCACATGTTTGAAATGTTATGCATAAATATAGACCAAAAATGCTTTGTATTTGCAACAATTCTGTCAATTTAAGTATTGAAATATAACCACTAGTGATTATAGTTACTGTAGATTAATAGAATAGAATCTGATGGAGTAGTAGTGTAATACCAGTCTGACTCCACTTCTCCTTTTTTGAAAATTTTTAAGGAGAGGAGAAGAGGAGAGAGGTAAGAAGGTGGTTGAGATTAAAATGTATGTTAAGGCTGTGCGTTTTTTTAAAGTTTTATTTTTAAAGATATTGAAAAATGAAGTTATGAAAATGAGAAAACGCTTTTAAAATATGTAGTTTTTATAATAAAGATGATGACTGAGATTGGATTTTGGTCCAAGACTGTTGCGCAACTGAAAGAGTATGTTGAAACAAATAATATAGCGATGGGTGAGCCATCAGGCAAGTACGGTAGAGTGATTAAAAGCGATTATTTGTTGTGTATAAAAAAGCATTTTAATGCTTTACCAGTTGAAAAGATTAGATTATGTGAATGGCTTTTAGTGGGTTCAACTAGAAGGTGTTCTAAATTAGGTATATGTGGTGATAGATTTTGCGGGTTGCATCAAAGTCGTATAAAGGGTGGAAAATCTATACCTCTTCCATGTATGAAATGTAAGATGGGTACCAAGACATTATGTACAAGATGTGAAGGTTATTATAATAAAAATAAAAATAAAACAACTCGTTTATAGTTGTAAAAAAAAATAAAAAAAATTATTATAAGGCGGAGGTCTATCTTGAATAGGTGTAACTACCCGCTCCGCTATTATTTGCGAAGCGGGTTTTCATAAGATTTTTCTATAGTAAAGTTTACTTTAAATTCAAAGTTTTTTCTAAGGTCTTTTTTTCTTTATCGATGATGGCTTTGACATCTTTTTCATCATCGACATTTGTCGGCGTAAATTTACTTCTGATATTTTCTTTCATTTGTGAATATTTGTTTCTCTCCTCGTTGATTAAAAGAAATTCTTCTTGGCATATAAGACCGTCTTCGATCGCTTTCGAAACGTGACTGTCGATGGTGTTGAGTTTACTTTCGGCTAAAACTCTAATCTCGTTGTGTTTTTTTGCTTTTTTAGAGAGCTTTGAATTCGCATATCTGATCGCTATCGCCATACCGCCTAGCCCAAAAGCTAGTCCTTCGAGAGCGAGTCCGACCGGCGCCGCTATAACGCTGGCAATACTGGCAATTCCAGTCGCTCCGGCTCCCATACCGCCTAATGCTGCCATCGTTTCTACGATGGAACAAGTTTTGATGATTTTATTATATTTTTTATATGTTTTCTCGCGCTCGTTTCTCTCTTTTAAAATTTCTTTTTGAATGTCGTTGATTTTTTGTAAACGAAACGCGTTCACATTTAACTCTTCGACATTGCTAGAAGTATCTGGTAATGTAGCCGCTAATGTTGGATAAATTCTCGTTGTTTCTGTAGAGGCGCTCATTATTCTATTAATAATAATAAAAGATAATTTTTTTAAATTATTTTGATAAAGGCGCAATTGAAAAACTTTTTATTTTTATATCGTAACAGATTCCCGTTTCTAAATCGCCAAAAAACTTTATCTGTGCAAAGACTTTGATATCATCTCTGTATCCTGAAACGTAGCATAATACATATTCTAAATACTGCGGTTCATCTGAAAAACTAAAGTAATTTATAGGGAAATCAATATTAATTCTAAAATCATCACTCTGTTTAGTTTTCACGATAGAATAAGAATTATTTTCACCCTTAAGTACTTTAGCATATAATGAATAATATGATAATCTATCAACATAAAAACTTATTATATTTGAATCACTACTCCAATATAATTCAAAGTTTGTTTCTTCGTAAGAAAAAAATAGAAATTTACATTTCGTTGAAGTTCACTCGGTTCAATGTGTCCGGTATATTCATAAATAGATGGATTGGATTTGTTAGTGTTATAATCGTCGCTGTTGCTCTTACGACTAGGTCCGTAAATACTCGCCATATTTATTTGTCGTAAACGCATCTGCTAAATTTCAAGACTAGCACTTTTTATTTTTATATCGAAACAGATTCCAGTGTTTACAGCGCCAAAAAACTTTCCTCGTACAAAAACTTTTTTATCTTGTGTTTTGAAGCAAATTTCGTATTCTAAATGCTGCGATTCTTCGTTGAAAGTAAATTTATTATCTCTCTCTTCATCGTTAATTAAAGCTGTTTCTTCGGCAAAGGCATCATCATCATCATCGTCTTGTTCTATCGGCGGATCAAAATCATCCATTTCGAATCCTTCCATACTATTTACATTCAGTTTTTATTTTTATCTTGTTTTAATAATTTATAACTCGCGTAGCCTACTACACTCATGCCTAAAACGATAAATAAAATTTAGTTTTTTGATCTTCGCTAGGAACGTAAAAATCTTCTAGTTCAGGTTCGTCGTATAAATCTGTTGGTCAATCGAATTGACTACCGGTGAGGATATAATATTCATTCATCGCTTCGTCGATGTCGTTAAAAGTTTTTATAGCGTTCAATTCTTTTTCGAGTCTGTCGTTTAAAGAATCTAGATATTTCGAGCGCTCTCTCGACCATTCTTCTTTTGATTTAGTAAGTTGTTCTATCGCTAAATTGTGCCTCTTTGTTTCTCCACCGCCTATTTGAGAAAATAAAAGATTTGATCCTGAAAAAGCAAACGCGTTTACTACGGCACCACCGATCATCATCAATAACGGCGTCATGTTTATAATTTATTTTTTATTTTTTTTAAATCAAAAAATAAAATAATGTTACATGTTAAATATGAGTCAAGCATTCGGGCACAAACTAAATCCGTACAGAAAATTGAGAGAACCGAAAGGAATAAAAGGATTGCGTCAAAATGTTGTCATTACAAACAATCCGAGCACCATCAGTGAAAATCAACTGTTGACGGTTCGTTTTCCAAATTTAGGAAAAAACGACGTGATCGTTCCGGGGTCGGCTCGATTGGCTTTTAACATTGCTCTCGAATCCGAAACTGACGATACTAGAACGATTGTACATAA
This sequence comes from Zoroaster sp. YZ-2022, assembly GCA_029582265.1. Taxonomy (NCBI): domain Eukaryota; kingdom Metazoa; phylum Echinodermata; class Asteroidea; order Forcipulatida; family Zoroasteridae; genus Zoroaster; species Zoroaster sp. YZ-2022. The sequence continues at coordinate 38,352,669 of CM055820.1, forward strand.
TATAGGAAGAGCCATCGTAAAAAAATATCTCGATCAAGATCGAAGGAAATGAAGTGTTTAGTTTAGACGATGCGGACGTGTTCAATTGTTTCAAAGATAATTGGTTGACGAAAGACCAACTCGCCAATCTTGCTTATCAAGGAATCGAATATCCTAACGTAACTAAATTAAGAGTAGGTGCCAGAGACGGCGTTGTGACAAACAACCAAGGAAAAGATAAAGCCGTCGCGGATACTTATAAAAATAGATATTGCATTCCGCTAGACTTTGAACTATTGACCGATCATCAACCGTATTATCAAGCCGGATTAGCGGATCGGTTGAATTGTGAACTCACGTTTAATAAATATTCTAAAGTTATTAAAAGCTCGGACGATAATGCTAAATATATCATAAGTGAAATTTCTTTAGAATACGAGGTCGTCACTAATCCGCATCTCGCTCAAATGATTAAAAATCAATATAGCAACAAGTTTTGAGACAAAGCGTCAAACCGCTAAACAAACGCGATAAAACGTGGAATATATATCTAAATACGCCGGCAAAAAGCATGAAAGGAATATTGTTTTTATTCAAAGAGCCGGACGTAAAAGAATCTTTAAAATTTTATAATCCAAAAATCGATAAAGTTTCGATTACTATAGAAGGAGTTCCCAATCAACTCTAACCGCAGGGGATGCGCAGGTATCAACACTGGGAAGAAATTCAAAAATATTTCGGAGATTCGAGAGAAGAACACGCCATGACGGTAACTAAAACTTTAAATCTGTCGAACGTCAAACAAGCCGATTATTTACTAGAGAAATACGGTTTGTTTTTAGATATGAGAAGCAGCGACGACAACAAAGTTCACGGAAGCGGTAGGCGAGTAGAAAACTTATCCGAAGGAATTACAATTCAACTCGAAAAAGAGGAGGAAGCAGCGGGCGAATTATACTGCTACATTTTCATCATCATGAACGCTCAACTCAATATCGAAAATGGACGATTTCATAGTGCGATATATTAACATGTTGTCCTATTATTAAAAACATGTTACCTAAATATTCGCACGCTGCGTTGATTTGCGGACAAACCGGATGCGGAAAAACAATTTGTTTTAAATTTATTACAAAAAGAATATCGTAAATATTTTGAATATATCGTCATATTATGCCCGACCGTCGCAAAAAATCTCGCCTACCAAAACAGAAGATTTATTTGGAACGACGAGCGAGTGTACGTCGATGATCTGAGCGATTTATCGCTAAACAAAGCGATAGAAATTTATAGCAACATCTTCAAAAAAAGACGAGACGTTGTTTATCATCGACGACTGTAGCGCGAGTAAACAATTAAAGTCTAGAAAATACAACGAGAATAATACATGTATAATCAGCGAGTTGGCTAATAGCGGTAGACACGTCAATCACAGCTGTTGGATTATTTCGCAAAAATATAACAGCGTGATGAAAGATTTTAGAGAGCAACTAAAGTGGGTGTGTTTATTTTATTGTAAAGATAGAGACTCGTTCAAAAATTGTCTTCGAGAAAATGACGTCATACCGACTAAAGAGTTGAGAATACAAATGCACGAAAAATTAAAACGAACCAAACATTGTAAGTTGATTTTAAAAACGGATCAACCAACTTGCTACGCAATACTAGACTAATTTTATTGTATAGCAAGTGACTTGACTAGGTCGTAGTAGTGACTTGACTAGGTCGTAGTAGGTGACTTGACCAGGTCGTAGTAGGTGACTTGACTAGGTCGTAGTAGGTGACTTGACAGGTCGTAGTAGGTGACTTGACTAGGTCGTAGTAGGTGACTTGACGAGATTATATAATAAAATATATAGATAAATATGCTCATCGAATGTTTAGTTGGATTTTGCGTATTTACAAACTGTTTGATAATCGGTGGAGTCGTATTTTTGATTTGTAAATATTCGCACGTCAATAATAAATTTATAAAACCGTTGACTAAAGCGAAACAAATTTATATTTATAAAGCAAAAAATATTTCGAATCTTATATAATAATGGAAGAAGTTGCGAAAATTTTAAACGAAGAGCCGGTAAGTCGCGTCGAAAATATCGCTCATACACCGATGAACGACCATAATAAACACATCGATCGTTTGTTAGCCGTCGTAGCCGGAGGAAACTCTAAAAAATATTTCGGTAAAGAGTATAGTATTAGTGAAATTGAAGCTTTAAATTTGACCGACCAAGATAAATTATACGCGCGATACGAAGCGAGACTCGGTCGCGAAATGATATCTTCGTTAGGCTCCTCGATCATAAATCTTTACGCTAAAGCGCTAGGATTGAGTTTAAACATTGTCGATGTGATGGGATACGAGTTTACGATCGATGACGAAGATGAATTAATTACACATTTTAGAAAAAGACCCGCTCATTTCGAGCGCTCTTTCTTGCGGATTATGCGAAATATACTACAAGTACGGAATATATTTAGCACCGATCGCAGCAACGCTAATTTCGGCAAAACATTTTAAAAGAAAAGATTCTTGTCTAATTTATAAAGACGATGGAGCATCGCGAGGTAGAGAAGCAAGCAGAGCCGGAGAAAACGGAAAAGACGCCAGTAGAGACGTCAGTAAATCAAGTAACGAAAACACCTAAAATAAAAAATCCAAACAGAGTCGCGGCTGCTAAAAGACTCGCGGAACTTAATAAAAAGAAAAAAAGAAAACTTAAAAAAGAAAACCATTAGCAATGTAAACGTTACAGCAACGAGCGTAAAAAAAAAAAACCACGATGAAACAAACACGCTGTACATTGGCCTGGGAGTAATAGTTTTAGGAGGTTTTGCATATTTTATTTACAAAACGCTAAACTCTAACCCCAAAAAAACCCGTAGAAACTGTCTCGCAGCCAGAACCCGTAAAAACTGTTGAACCATTTACTAAACTCGATTCACCTTCAATCGAAAAAGAAGTTAATGTTTTTAAAATGGAAAAAAAAATATTGTCTATACCATAAAATATGTCTACGATAGATACGAACGGAATCGTCAATTCAGCCTATCACGGAGGAGTCGTAGGAATTATAACCGTTATTTATAGCATGGTCGCTAAAAAGTGTTTAAAATAAATCCGGCCGATTTAGGAAAGCTAGATGTAAACGACGGTCTTAAACTCACGGCTACGGTCGGGTCGGCGCTAATGACTCAAAATTGGTTGGTTCAACAGGGAATTTTACCTAAAAATGTTATGAATTCTACCACTTAAAATATTTATAAAATAATAAAATGGATAAGCACACGAGAACAAAACTCGAAAACGCTTATTATAGTCCGAAAGGATATCAAAAAGTCAAACAGCGATCGAAAAATTAACTCAAGAAACTAAAATTTCTACTAGTAAAACTAAAGAGTGGTTAAAAAAGCAAGCGTTGTGGAAGATTTATTTACCCTACCCCAAATACATTCCCAGACCGACCAGCTCGAACTCTTTAGAAGAAAAACCAAACGAGGTTCATTAAGCGGATTTATTGTTTCTTCCTCACGATACGATCGGTAGCGGCAAAAATAAAAAAGTTTACAAGTACGCGTTAACAATCTCCGACGAAGCGAGCAGGTACAAAGAAGCCGAACCGTTAATCGATAAGACCGCCGCGCGAGTCGGTAACGCGTTTGAAAAAATTTATAAGAGAAGTTTATTGACTTGGCCAAAAATTTTAAAAGTCGATCCGGGAAAAGAATTTATGGCGAGCGTCAATACTTTAATGAGTATAAACCACGTCACTATACAGAGAAACGAGGCTCAAAATCATAGAGCGCAAGGCATCGTGGAACGATTCAACAGAAATTTAGCCGAGAGATTGTTTTCTCATCAATACGCGCAAGAAATAGCAACGAATGCAAGAAATAAAGAGTGGGTAAAAGATTACCGCTTGTCATAAATGCTTTAAATAACGAAGAAACTAGACTCATTAAATTAAAACCGAAAGATGCCATTAAACAAAAATGGGTCGAGCAAAATCCAGCTTCACCATCCCAAAAATCCAATGAAAAAAGAATCGCTTCGAACGCGTTAGTTAGATATTTATACGCGCCCGGTGAAGCAGAAAATGATACAAAACGTCGCACGACGGATCCGATATGGTCCATTAAAATTTATAACATTAAATCCTCTATAAAAGCTCAAAATCAACCCATCTTGTATTATTTAGAATCGGGTCCTGCTCGTAGTTTTGTTAGAGAAGAATTACAAATTGTTCCGCGAAATACCGAAAATCCACCTAAAAATTATAACCTTACGTCATCAACTTATAATGATCGTTAGCTAAAGTGTGTATTCCATCGGGTAAAATATATCTCTTTGTATCTAAAGGAGATAAGGAATTTTTTTAACATTTATCGTGTTTAATTGATGATAGTCATGTCTGATAGAATTCATAGAGTGAACGAGAGTCTTTTTTTGATCTAAAACATCTTTGTAATCCTCAAACGTAATTTTCTTTTCCAAAACTTGTTTTTTTACACCCTTAGCCCTTTTTAGTTCTTCTTTATCCGATAAAAGTATAGAGTACATTTTTGGTCTTAAACCTACATATTCAGAAATAAGACTTCCAGATGTCTCGTCTTTCATTTTACCGATGACCTTTTTATTCGCGTCTGAATATAAAAAATAATCTTTGTTATAATTACTAAAATCATACAAATCTTTATCTTTTCCATGTCTTTATAAACATCTTCCGTTTGAATCTCGAGTAATAAGCTATCTGTATCCGTGTAAAGTAGATTGCAATTATCTCCGTATTTCTTTTTTAAATGATTGTAATAAAAATCGTACACGAATGCTTTAGATAAATCTAGTACGCTCATTCCGACGTATACCGGGCGGTTGAGTACGATTTTTGTTTTATACATGTGAATCGCTGCTAAATTGTAATCGAAAATCTTTAAACTAGCGAAAGTTGGCTTTGCGATTGCTTTACGCATACGTTCTTCTTCATCGATACATCTTATTAGTTTTTCCATTGACTGAATTGTTCATGAGCTTATATAAATCTTTCTCAAACTCTGACTTTGCATTTTTTCTCAAATTCGTATTTAGATCGATGTAACTCTTCATCCACGGCGCTTGATTAAATGTTAAAACCCGATGAATTTTAGTTAGTTTCATACCGAGTTGTAAATACAATTGTAAATTGCGATAATGAAGAACGTATTTTGTTTTGTTGTCTAAATTGGGAACTAATTTTTTCACGCTTGGCGCGAGGTCGTCGCCTAATAGCTCGAGCTGATACCGTGACATCCATTCCTTCGGTACCACCAACGACTCTGGAGCGAGTGGATAACCGTTGTGAGAATCGTGTAATTCTTTAACATTTTCTAAATCCACTTCTAAAATGTACCCTTTGCTCGATTCTGACGAAATTGATTTTATATCGAGTAAATTAATTTCATCTTCGGTTAACCATTTAAATTTACCGATCGGAAGGTATTGACTCATTGCCCAACCGTACAAATTATTCGCGTCTAAATATTGTATATAATTCGTAGGTTTTGATGAATCGTAATCATCAACTAAATAAGGATTGTTTGCTTTAGCGTATCTTTCGCTCACCATCGATATACCCCCCTCGTGCCTTTTTCTATAAATAAATGCATATCGATATCCGTCAACAATTCTAAAGTGACGTTCGAATGTTTCAACAGCGCGTCCCCACTCAAGCCTGCACCGGTGTAATAATGAGCGGGATCCAACTCGTACTCTTTCATGCAAGTTGTACGAAAATTTTCAAACACGTCCGCCAATAAGCAAGTATCCATACGCACGTACAAATCGTGATAATCGCCTAGATTTTTACATTCAAATTTGGACCAAACGTTCTTTGCGTGTTCATACTGTTCGTACGTAATGTCTTCCTTGTTTAAACGACTATAAAAAGCTTCTTTCCGAGGAAGACTCGTTTCTTTAAAACGTTCGAAACAATCCATGTAATCGTAAGGATAAACGCCTTTCTTTAAAAGTAGCTCTACTTTATCTAAATTTGATTCAAACTTTTTAGTAATGCGAAAAGACTCTACATCCTTTGATTTAACGAGTTTATCGAGCGAAGCTGATAAAAATTTAAAGCTGTCTAAAAATCGCAGTTGCCCGATTGAAAAAGAAATGTACTTTTCCATGTTGTTTGGGATACACTTTAAATTTCCTTTCACGCGACTCGCGGCTTGAAGGGTTCTAGTCTCAGTTACAGTGATTATGCACCGAACCTCGATATCTTCCAGTCACGTGACAATGATCGCGTACTTTCTTGTTACCTCTGTAAAAAATGTTTTCGCAAATCCAACACGTGCTAGCTATTATATAATTTTCTACATCGTTTCGCGTCATAATAATTTTTTTATGTTTTTTTAATAAGTCGTTGATCTTATTTTTTTCCTCGATAATCGCATCTAAAAAGTGTTTAGATGCATCTTCACCCCTGTATGTCTCGGATGAAAAAATTTGACCGTCGCATCTCACGATCGTATACGAATAGCCGCAAGCAACGTGTTCTTGAATTTGTTTAGTATTGGTCGTACTCGCATCGTCGTCAATCTTTTTAATTAATGCTTCAAAGTCCGTGTATATGACAAAAGGAACTTTCATCTTTTTATGAAAATTTATAAATTTCATTGTATCGTTCTTACTCTTGATAGGCATCTCGATCCTAAACGGACTCTCCCCAGCAATTACCTCACAATCCAATATATGTTTTTCTAACAAGTCTTCTCTTGTATAACCGTGTAAACATATCATACAATAGTGTTTACGGTGTCCGTCTTTTGTTTGATCGTTAAGTAAACGACTTAAATTCTTGATCCAAACGTAGTGCGATTTTATTTTTGTTGTGAATTAATAATAAATTAATACGATCTATATCTTTTGGTTGTTTGCTACGATGGTGAACTATAAATGATTTCTCATCGTAACCTAAAACGTTTATTGCCAACTTGTTTTGTTTCTCTACTTTTTTGATTTGATCGATCGGAGTTGGAAAATCGATTCCATCAAAATTTAAACCGTCTTCCGTCGGATAGCTAGACGTTCTTTCCGAATGATTTTTTGCAACAAAAAGAGCGCTACGTAACGCCCATCGCGAACATTCGTCGTCTTTGTTTTTCACGTTTATGCACGCTTGTTTTTTCTTTATGTTCTGCTCTAGCTTGATATAAGAGCCACCTCTAAAACGTTGACTTCTCCCAATATTAATATTCATACTTACAACACGATCTATGATCCATCCAGAACCGTCGTGCACCCACCCTTCTATTTTCTCTTTTATTATATCTAAGGCTCGTGTTAAATTTTCTGATGAAGTAGCTGTAGCTACGAAAGCTTATGCCTATTTTTAAGTTTAGTTAGTCTTAAAAGTGCTACCATTTATATATATCTTAAAATAATATCAAAAGAGATCATTTTCATGTCTGTCAATAGCACAAATCCAATATTGAAATAAAAATATTAAAAAAGAATTAGCTGTTGCAAACTGCTTACCAACCTAAATGGAGTGCCATGGTTGAGCGGTTTAGTGCATCGGATTTGTGTTCTGATGGCTGAGTCGTCAGAATGTGGGTTCGAATCCCAACCGCGACCATGGTGCTTGTGTCCTTGAGCAAGACACTTTACCATAATTGCTTCTCTCCACCCAGGGGTAAATGGGTACCTGTGAGGGCAGAGTTGGTTGTTGTGTTTGATTAGCCCTATATGCGCTGTAATGGCAGCAATTGAGCTGTATACTCCCCAGGGAGCTGAGATGGTTTCAGGAATGATTTATGAGCCTGATGAGCAGGGGTAATAATATAATGCGACTTGAGCACCAGTTTGGTGGGTACAGTACCATGGTAAACTACCATCATAATACCATGGTACAGTTCCATGGTACAGTTCCATGGTACAGTACCATGGTACAGTACCATGGTACTACCATCATAATACCATGGAAGTGTCCAAATTACCATGGATTTGTACCATGGTAAAACCGTGGTAAAAAAGTACCATGGTAATACCATGGTACTTTTTTATAAGGGTATGAACTCTCTGTGGTCACACTGTGGGGACATTATTATATCTGTATGGTAACATTGTGGGGATACTATGATATCTGTATGGTCACACTGTGGGTATACTTTATCTGTATGGTCACACTGTGTGGACACTATGATATCTGTATGGTCACACTGTGGGGACACTATGATATCTGTATGGTCACACTGTGGGGACACTATGATATCTGTATGGTCACACTGTGGGGACACTATGAACTCTCTGTGGTCACACTGTGGGGACACTATGATATATGTATGGTCACACTGTGGGGACACTATATCTGTATAGTCACACTGTGGGGACACTATTATATCTGTATGGCCACACTGTGGGGACACTATGATATATGTATGGTCACACTGTGGGGACACTATGAACTCTCTGTGGTCACACTGTGGGGACACTATGATATATGTATGGTCACACTGTGTGGACACTATGATATCTGTATGGTCACACTGTGGGGACACTATGATATCTGTATGGTCACACTGTGTGGACACTATGATATCTGTATGGTCACACTGTGGGGACACTATGATATCTGTATGGTCACACTGTGTGGACACTATGATATCTGTATGGTCACACTGTGGGGACACTATGATATCTGTATGGTCACACTGTGTGGACACTATGATATCTGTATGGTCACACTGTGTGGACACTATGATATCTGTATGGTCACACTGTGGGGACACTATGATATCTGTATGGTCACACTGTGGGGACACTATGATATCTGTATGGTCACACTGTGGGGACACTATGATATCTGTATGGTCACACTGTGGGGACACTGATATCTGTATGGTCACACTGTGGGGACACTATGATATCTGTATGGTCACACTGTGGGGACACTATGATATCTGTATGGTCACACTGTGGGGACACTATGAACTCTCTGTGGTCACACTGTGGGGACACTATGATATATGTATGGTCACACTGTGGGGACACTATATCTGTATGGTCACACTGTGGGGACACTATGATATATGTATGGCCACACTGTGTGGACACTGTGACATCTATGGTCACACTGTGGGGACACTGATATCTGTATGGTCACACTGTGAAGACACTATGATATCTCTATGGTCACACTGTGTGGACACTATGATATCTGTATGGTCACACTGTGGGGACACTATGATATCTCTATGGTCACACTGTGTGGACACTATGATATCTGTATGGTCACACTGTGGGGACACTATGATATCTCTATGGTCACACTGTGTGGACCCTATGAACTCTCTGTGGACACACTCGGGACGCTATGATATATCATATGACAGATATATCTGTATGGTCACACTGTGGGGACAATATGATATCTCTATGGTCACACTGTGGGGACACTATGATATCTGTATGGTCACACTGTGGGGACTCTATGATATCTCTGTGGTCACACTGTTGGGACACTATGATTTTGTTCCAAATTCATAGTGTCACACCCAAAGAACACAGTATAGCCACAGTGTGGCGACTGGCTGGAATACATTGTGTGAACAGTGTGTGTTCACACAGAGGTTTCACTATGTGGTGACACTGTGAATTTTCAGCAGTGAAAACGCCGGTTCCTAACCACTAGACCATAAGGGATCTCGTAGAAATTTTCTGCATTTAAAAGTCAATAACGTGAGCAGTTACTATGTTTTGTTATCTTAATTTGTTTCCCCTTCATAAGTGTAAAAAGACATAATAGCCTGGATGTTTGGTTTAATTTAATAAGTGAAACTGCTTTGAAAGATATTCAAATTTTACTTAACGTTGTTCAATTCAAAATAGCTACGCTTTCGAACATGGCCCACGGCGGAGAGAGCGCAGGATCTTCACCACTAGACCATGGGATTACATTAACTATACTGCTTTGAAAGATGTTCACATTTTACTTGTAAATTTAAAAGATGTGGTTCATTTCGTGTAAAAAGACTTAATAGCCTGGATTTTTAAAATTTATAGTAAGGCAAACAATACTTGAATTCACGGAAATTAACGGAACTCTGTTTGCAGAATGAGTAAAAGATGTATCCGGCCTTCATCGCAATTTAAAATATTTTTCCCTTTGAAAATTTATTGCAAAATGTATGGTCGATTAGCTCAGTCGGTAGAGCATCGTTCTGATAACGCAAAGGTCGTGGCTTCGAGACCAATATTGACCATCCATACTTTTTAAATCAAATATTAGCTGTCCTGGAAATTTTAACAGTGTTTCTTGATATTGTATTGCACTTATTTGGCAATTCAAAATAATTACACTATTCCACAACCCGGGAATCAAACCCGGGCCACGGCGGTGAAAATGTCTGATCCAAACCACTGGACCATATGGATTATATCATTTTTCGCCAACTAGACTGCATTGAAAGATATTCAAATTTTAATTGTACTTGAAATTTAAAAGTTGTTAATTTTGTGTAAAAGGACATAATAGCCTGGCTCTTTTAATTTAATAAGTGAAACTTACGTAAACAATACTTGAATTTAGCAAAATTAACGGAAATCTGTTTGCAGAAGGAGTCAAAAGATATATCCGGCCTTCAATGCAATTTGAAATATTTCCCCCTTCTCCTGAAAATTTATTGCAAAAATGTATTGTCGATAAGCTCATACGGTAGAGCGTCGTGCTGAAAAACCCTCATTTTGACCATCCATACTTTTCTTTTTCAAATCAAATTTTACCTGTCCTGGAAATTTAAAAAGTGTTTGATAGCCACGCTTTCCCAGACCGGGAATCGAACCCAGGCCACAGCGGTGAAAGCGCCGGATCCTAACCATGCACTAGACCATTATGGGATTACATAATTATTGACCATCCATACTGCTTTGAAATATATTCAAATTTTACTTGTACTTGAAATTTAAATAATCATTTCGTATTGCACAATTCAAAATAGTTACGCTTTCCCACACCGGGAATCAAACCCGGGCCACGGCGGTGACAATGCCGGATCATAACCATGCACAAGACCATATGGCATTATGTTTTTTATCAGCTATACTGATTTGAAAGATATTCAAAATTTAATTGTCCTTGAAATATTAAAAGTTGTTCATTTCGTATTGCACTTGTTGGGCAATTCAAAATATCTACGATTTCCCACACCAGGAATCGAACCCGGGCCACGGCAAAACCAAAGTGCGCCAAAAGGGACGATTTGCGTATGTTCCATTTTTTCTTTTACATTTTTTAGGTTGCTAAGATCCCCTACGACTATTTTATAAACAATTTAAAGTCAATTTAATATTTAATGACTGTAGGACTGCCTTACAATCTCAAAAAAATGGATTTTCTTTTAAATAAAAGCCGGTTGCTGGTAATAAATTTAAAATTGTCATTGTGGGCTTTTGACAGAAGCTGTCGTCATGTAAATTGAAATAAACCTAGTGCATGATCTATATTCTTTAAAAATTAAGTTGATAGTAAACATTTGCTTTTTGACTTCATCAGCAAAAACTGAGGAATTTGCTTTAAAAATTATAAAGTATAGCTTTTTTGTTCAGCTACCCCGGTGGAACTAGAAATTCCCGCCGATTCCCGCCTAAATTCTCATATTTCCCTGAAGTTGAACCTTTTAGCAACATTTTGATATCAAAATTAGCTGCCACCACCTGCAACCTGCGATTTTGTAGCTATTTTTGCCGGTTGCTGGTAATAAATTTAAAATTGTCATTGTGGGCTTTTGACAGAAGCTGTCGTCATGTAAATTGAAGTAAACCTAGTGCATGATCTATATTCTTTAAAAATTAAGTTGATTGTAAAAATTAGCTTTTCGACTTCATCAGCAAAAACTGAGGAATTTGCTTTAAAAATTATAAAGTATAGCTTTTTTGTTCAGCTATGGTGGAACTAGAAATTCCCGCCGATTCCCGCCTAAATTCTCATATTTCCCTGAAGTTGAACCTTTTAGCAACATTTTGATATCAAAATTAGCTGCCACCACCTGCAACCTGCCATTTTGTAGCTATTTTTGCCGATTGCTGGTAATAAATTTAAAATTGTCATTGTGGGCTTTTGACAGAAGCTGTCGTCATGTAAATTGAAGTAAACCTAGTGCATGATCTATATTCTTTAAAAAATAAGTTGATTGTAAAAAATTAGCTTTTCGACTTCATCAGCAAAAACTGAGGAATTTGCTTTAAAAATGATAAAGTATAGCTTTTTTGTTCAGCTATGGTGGAACTAGAAATTCCCGCCGATTCCCGCCTAAATTCTCATATTTCCCTGAAGTTGAACCTTTTAGCAACATTTTGATATCAAAATTAGCTGCCACCACCTGCAACCTGCGATTTTGTAGCTATTTTTGTAAACTCCATCCCAACATTTTTGAACCTTTTTTCATAACACGACTGTGAGCAGCGCGCGCCACGCAGTGAAACTGATAGGACTTAATTATTCCCTTGCGGTTTCCGCTTCGTAAACAAAGGCAAGTCTTGTGAAATGATAGCCATGATAAACAATTGTGCAGTTAAAATAGTTATCAGTGTCTTTATAGTGGGAGCAAGACGTATCTAAAAAATAATATTCAGTCAGTAAGCCCCTACTGGTAAATTCGCAAAACAAAAATTAAACTTATTGGTGTTAAATTGATCATGGTATCAAACAGGGATGAAATATTTTGGTCTCATGTGCTATCAAATTAGTAAAAAATAGTGAAATAATGTCCAAAAATAATTGCTGTCCCTCCGGGAAAAAATCAACGTAAGAATGAATGCGAAACATCTGGATGCATTTTCATTATTTTCTTGGATAATGACACATAATAAACTGAAACGTTTACAGGTTGGTTGTTCAATGGATATGTTGATTCATAGAAAGTAAGGATACTTTTGGAAACATTTTTTTACAAACATTACCAATAGTGTATAATGGATTTAAATCACAAACTTCCTCAGTTTGTTTAACAATACTTTTATCCTTAAAATAATTTACAGCCGGAACACATACACTCGATTAGTGTAATTTCAAACGAACAAAAACGCAATTGAGGCTATAAAGCGTGAATTATCCGCGGTCCAATCAGAAATCAGTATTTTGATAACATCACAAATGTTTAAAAACACTTCCATTGACATCTGCGGGTCCGAAAACATATCTGGGTGTAATATGCCATCAAAATAATGGAAAATTTAGTTTTGGCGCACTTTGGTCCCACCCTGGTCCACTGTGCGATGTGATCGCCCTGCCCTGGGAACCAACCATGTCGTCTTGATCTTGTCTGGCTCCTAAAATCAAAAATAAGACCAGTTGAAAAATTTAGAACAAACCAACCGGCTCTTCTCAGAGCCATCACTTCTTCCAAGAAGAGGTCATTACATGGTGTACCCGAAAGAACTCAATTGTAAAAAATAAAAACTTAACAAAAGAGTTGGGGTTCATAACTGGGCACAATAAAAAAAAAATTGGTTAAGAAACTCATGGGCTAATCTACTTTCTAAAGAGGAGGATACATTTTAAATCAGACGACGTGTTGTGAGGGACAGGGTACTTTAATTTAACAAGTGAAACGTACGTAAATAATACATGAATTTAGGGAAATTAATGGAACTCTGTTAAGTAGTCAAAAGATGTATCCGGCCTTCAGCGCAATTTCAAATATTTGTCCCTTTTCAAAATTTCCATCCGCTGACGGATGTAATGTAATCACCCGTTTGTGTGTGTGTGTGTGTGTGAGTGTACTTCTGTACAAGATATCTCAAAACGTTCTCCGCACGGATTCGGATGAAATTTATGTTTAGTCTGCTGCACAGACCTATTTTAGGACCATATCTAACGTTTCTAACGTCAATGTTATCGCAAATCAGTGAGTTAATAATGACCTATAATTACTTATAACCTAATATTTTCGTCAAGTTTCAAGAATCGTTGGTTAGATGTATGGCTGTCACGTCTGAGACCCTGGTTCGAATCCTAGGGATTTTTAATTTTTTTTATTTTATTTTATTTTTTAACAAAATTTATCTACGAGTACAGCAATAATCAAATAGAGTAATTGACGACTTCTAGGATTTTTTTCTCTGAAAAAAGCTCTACTTGGCGGAGGTTTGCGTTCTAAGAATGCTTTTCTAGTTAATTTTGCATTGGACTTATTTGGCAATTAAAACAGTTAAACTTTCCCACACAGGGATTCGAACCTGGGCCTCATATATAGATAATTATTTACCATCTATACTGCTTTGAAATTTTACTTGTCCTTGAAATTTAAAAGATTTTTGTGTAATTTCGTGTAAAAAGACATAATAGCCTGGATTTTTGTTTAATATAATAAGTGAAACTAAAGTAAATAATACTTGAACTTAAAGATTAAAGGAACTCGGTTTGCAGGAGTCAAAAGATGTATCCATGCAGTCTTCAGCGCATCGTCAACATTACACCAACATCAAGTAAGAACTGAAATTGTCAACCAGGGTTTATATTTAATAAAATAAATTTCAAAACGAAACCCCTTATAAAATCCAACCAAAAGTAGGTTCGTGCGTTTATCTTAAACCCCCTTGAATCAAGGTATCATAAAGATAATACATTGATAATTATTGAAAACACATTAAACTAAGATCTGTGCAGATCCAATAAAAGATCAACCTTCCTTGGAAGTCATCCATTGTTCACCCATACCTTTTCAGTAGTGAGTACAGCTATGAACAATGGCGGCGATCTCTTGTACGACTGGGGTATGTAAACAATACTATAGTAAATAATGGGGTATGTAAACAAAAAATACAGGTATAGGTATAATCTTCATTAACAATTAGCGTTAGGGTTTATGCAAATTTTCGGTCCAACTGGTGTTCCTAGGTTTTAGACGTAGTCGGTCTGTCATGCATGTCACTGGCCAATGAAAAGCTTTGCTCAGAAAGCCACACCTATATATATTTTCACCCACTCGAACCGTCGACTACATAAGGCTTTCTGATAGTCTAGTGGTTAGAACGCTAACCTTGCAAGTAGAAGGTAACGAGTTCAAGACTAGGTTTTTCAACATTTTCATACAAATCTTTGTATACATTTATTTTAAATACAAAATTATTTCATAAGCAAAGCCTTTCTATATAATAGTAATTTGCAGTTGTTAGCATGCAGGCGGGCTATCCAACAAAAACCTAGGAACACTACTTTCACCAAATAGTTGCAGAATTAAAGAGTGTAAAGGTTAAAACAAGCCAATGGAGAAAAACTTTGACTCGTAATAGTGAGTTTAGAACGAAGCTATGTATTCACTGCCTCCTGGAAGGATTAAAAACAATTCAGTATAAGGACAATTTAAGTCTCTCTGTATAGATATATGTTGGCAACTTCAAGAACAAGCGTTAATTAGGCCTATAAACTCCATTGTGATAATCAGGGATGGGTGTGTTGATGAGTTACCAATGAGCGCATTCGAATGCCAGATGTTGTACACAATATTGTAAATACTACACTGTAAAAAAAATCCTGTAAAATTACAAGATTTTTTCCTGTAAAATTACAGCTTGACAATATAAATTTACAGTTAAATATTTAAAAAAATACGTAAATAAACGGCGTATTGTTTATCAATAGTAAGTACTGAGTTTATTTACATACAAAACTTCGTCAAACCAGAAATATGGTGTCAAGCTGTAATTTTAGGGGAAACAAATCTTGTAATTTTACATTTTTTTTTTTTACAGTGTACTTGTTAATATATATTGCTCCATCAGTACTTTGCAGTGTAAACTTTGCCATGTATTTGTTATACTTACCTAAGAGATGATGTAGGCTTACTCCATTCCTGCGTCGCTAACATTTAATCTGGTAAGTGGCTTCAATAGGGAACTCACAATACTACAAAGTCAAACTGAAGCACTGATGCAGATGGCGTAACCAAATATTAAATCAAAAGTCATACATATCAGGAAAATAAAGCTAGTTATTTATTGACTTCACGAAATACAGAGGGAACCGTAAAACGTGTTAAAATTAATCTTGCCATCAGCCATCTCTTATCAAATAACACGCTTGATTCATCACTTGAAGATGCCGCAAACTAAAAGCCTTATGGACCTAGCGTTTCAAGGCTTTTATTTATTTTAAACTGTTTCTTTACATTCGTTACTTACAATATTGGTCAACTTATTTATTTGCACTTTCTAGCTTTGATGATGATTAATAGTGCGCCGTACTTCAGCTATTAAGGTAACAGATTGTTCAGGTATTTATCTTTCGGATGTCACTTTCAATTAGGCCTATATCCATTTAATTTTCTTCCCAAAATTTACTTGAGACGAAGAGTATGACATCTTGATCACAACAAATATTAAGGCAACGTTTCTTTGTTCTACTTGAATTGACTATCTGTTGTATAAACCGTAGAATATAAGTCTATTAAAGATATATCGCCCGTGTTTGGCCCAAGAGACCCAAAAAATATAATCTTAAATGTTTTGAAAGATAATATCGTTATTAAACGAACAATAACAAATTATGAAATTCGGATGTCCAAAACTGTATAAAAGCGATATTTAAAACGCGCTTGATTCTGATTGACACCCGCGCAGGCCAATCGGAAGACTGCACACACCCTCATGTAAGTTCAGGATTAAAACTATAACCTATCATTTACTTCATTTGTATTTTTAAGTAACTGTCACTAATTGTGGGCGGATTTTTTCTTTCAATAATAATAATAATAATAATGTATAGATTTATATAGCGCACGTATCCACCAACTAAGTGGCGCTCAAGGCGCATTATATTATTATCCCTGCTCATAAGGCTCATAAGGCTCATAAATCATTCCTGAAACCATCTCAGCTCCCTAGGGAGTATACAGCTCAATTGCTGCCATTTCTAGCGCATATAGAGCAAACCATCTCTGCCTTCACAGGTACCCATTTAACCCCTGGGTGGAGAGAAGCAATTATGGTTAAGTGTCTTGCTCAAGGACACAGGTGTCACGGCCGGGGCTCGAACCCACACTCTGCTGCTGGCAACACCAGAACTTGAGTTCAGTGCGCTAGACCGCACGACAATCCACTTTACGTGCATTATACAACACACGGGACCTACGGCTTTACGTCCCATCCGAAGGACGAAGCAATTATGGTTAAGTACCTTGCTCAAGGACACAAGTGTCACGACCGGGGCTCGAACCCACACCCTGCTGCTGGCAACACCAGAACTTGAGTTCGGTGCGCTAGACCGCTCGGCCACGACACTCAATGTCTGAAATGAAAGCTTATAATTTCCTTAACCCAAGAAAAATAGCAATTCAACATTTAAATCTATTTATTACCGTCAAATTGGTCCAAACACGGGCGATATATCTTTAAGTGTTATATAGGTTTTGTACTATGTGTAGCTGTTAGTCTCGACTCCCTGGGTGATGGACCCCTATTCTTGTCTCCATCTTGAGGAAATAGTCTACAAGATCGAGACCTGTAAGAAAACAATGATATCAAAAGGGTCGTGGTCACGAACATTACAGAACTTCACCTTCAGCTCATTTATGTATCGTGGGCCACGACCCCGTCCGTCTTCAAATGCTCGCGTGTACAAACGTTGACCAAAAAAAAAAGGAATGGGTGTAGCCATAGCGACTTTTGTGACTGAGCCTGTTCAGGACCATAATGTCTACGAACCGATTAGGGCCCATTATGTCCACAGGCCATTATGTCCAGCCCATTATGTCTGTGGGCCCAATATGTCCGGCCTGTTATGTCCGTGGGTCCATTATATCCGGCCCGTTATATCCGAGGGCCCATTATGTCCGGCCCATTATGTCCGTAGGCTCATTAAGTCCGGTCCATTATGTCCAGCCCATTATGTCCGTGGGCGCCTCTCTGGCGTAAGCCTAGCCTTTAGTCAAGACACATGCGGCAACACCAGAAAAAAGACCACGCATGCGTTCCGAGGACGCTACTAATGAATTATTTATAAACCTCAATCAAAATGAATATTTTATTTAAACTAATCACCGTAAGCAAAATGTTGGACTCATCTATAGGCCTATTCAAATAAGTGATACTATGACAAATTAACATTTCTCTACCAAATCGGTACAGAAATATAAAGAAAAAAGATAAAGTCCCTCGAGGCGTCCGCTAGTTGCGTACGTGGTCTTTTTTCGTGTGTTGTGATCCGGGTGCCGCGTGGGCCTTGACTTAAAGGCAAGCGTAAGCCTTAACCAAGGCTGTTTTACTGATTTCTAGTCCGCGAAATTCAGCACACACGGAGGGGGCGCCGGCCCCGGATGGACGGTCGGCACCATTCAGTGGTCGACACACCTGCAGCGTACAGCGAGATCTTGAAATAACTGAGTCGTGGGTAGGATTGTGCATAATTGCGACCTCATATATGTTCGAACTCAATCAGCAGCCTTGATTCTTCTGTAATCGAGAGATTATGTATTTCTTAATTTTTCCATTAGAATCCCGATGGAAATTTCTCATGCAAGAATTGCTAATTTGTCTGCGATTTATTTTAAATGATGGCCAATCCTGGGCCCCTAGCTTTGACCTCGATAATGACGTATTTGACCTTAACGTACACAATTCATGCACACATATTGGCCCAAACTAGTTCACGGGCATTATGGTCTGGAACATAATAAAAACTATTTCGGGGTTCTTGATACTAGTTTGTGATGTGCTAGTTGAAATGATCGGATTGGGCATCAATGTTTCATTAGGCGCATACGTGTGATTCTGCCAATACTGTATAGGAAACTATAAATGAGAGGATATGGTAATTGATAAATATTTGTTCTTAGACTGCTTAATTAGTAACTGCAAACACTGAGTGGTTATTATTAATTATAACACGAATATTAAATAGCATTTTCACAGTGCTAATTTGACAGTTGATTTATTTTATTTACATAGTTGATAAACTATCGTCGGCAGGAACTGATATCAGTGGCGGCGATTTCGTGTTACGATTGGGAGCTGACCTCCTAACTGACCTCCCCCTGACCCCAATCAAAGTGGCCGCTCATCTCCTTTAACCTATTTTAGGGTAAACAGTTTACTAACAAACTTCCAAAAACGTGTAACCCCAATTGAACTAGAAGAGGAAGATAAAACTTAAAGCTCTGCATGGTGAAGAGGATAAGTAAGACTAATTGCGATGACACCATGTGAAGAGGAATGTGTTTTAGCGTGTATGTACGATGACAATAGGCGCCGCAGTATTGTTCAATAAGGTCTCGGAGGAAATTGGCAAAAAAGGAGAGCACTCTGCCAAAAAAGAGGGCACAATAAACTTCTGGTTATTATTCATTCATGGATTACCCCTTACATGTTTCATCTATCTTTACAGATTGTGACGAACTACAGTGTTTCAATGACGGGATATGTGGCTACGAGCCCGGTGACAACGAAACACTGACGTGCCTATGTCATTCCAGATACTGCGGAGCCCGCTGCCAGTTTGTGTCTCCGTGCCTGAATGGTGGATTGTGTGTCATCACCACAGGTGGGCATGGTGTTACGCTCAGCTGTGAGTGTCCAGCAAACTTCACAGGTCTGTTATGCGAGAACCTTCACGCCTGTTCGTCGAGTCCGTGTCCGTTTAATCTCCGATGTGAAGTGGACGACTTGAATAGCTACAGATGCGTATGCATTGATGATGGTTATCATGGACCGAACTGTGATATATACAACAGATGCATCGAGTCGCCTTGCCTGAACAATGGCAAATGCATATTTATGGGACACAACAGGTAATTGCAGATACAAGGGTAGTACAAAATAAATAAACAGTTATAAAATACAGTCTGTCAATTTGATTGGCATGGGGAAAACTCCGAATGTGCTTCACAATTAAGTGCATCATGGGGTAGGCCTATACTTATTACGTTGTATCATGGACAGGGCTACCGCCCGTAATAGTTTTCGCAATTAGATGGTACCGTTTAAACTTATAATGTCTTTGAAAGAGAAAAAACCAAAATGTAATAATTCATAGAATGTTTGATTTGACACTCATTACATGTATGACCCCGAGGTCGTGGGTTCGAGTCCCGCCCGGGTCGCCTGTGGGTTTTTTCCCCAGTGTGCAGTGCTGTCGGTGTAGGGTAAAAATTTAATCAATTGTTTATCACCCAACGCAAGAATTCATCAACATGTAAATATCGCGGCACCCGCTGCTGTATAGGATTCTAGCAAGCCAATCAGGAGGTCGTGTGCAGGAGGTCGTGGGTTCGAGTCCCGCCCGGGTTGGAAAAGCACTGGGTCGGATATAAAAAAAAAACAATTTGATAGACAAGCGCCTTTGTTGTTCTTCTAAACACATTTGTTTTTCTTTATAACATGAACAAACGTAGAATGATCCCCATTTAATATATTATACAGGTCAGTTTGTGAGTGCAATCCTGACGAAACGACAACCGGATATTATGGAACCAACTGCGAGCTGTTTGATATCTGTCTTACCTCCCTGTGCGGTACCGGAACGTGTCTTCAAGATCCACTTGGACGGCTTAATATCACATGTTTGTGTGATGGATTACATTATGGAAATTATTGTGAATACGAGGACCAGTGTATTAGCTCGCCATGCTACAATAATGGTCAATGTTTCAGGCAGGAGTCAGGGGGTTACAAGTGTGAATGTCCTCCAGGATATCACGGCGATAAATGTTTCGTTTCAGGTAACAATTTAAAGTAACAATTGGCTTGAAAATAATAAGGTTATGAATTATCTTGAAAGTTGAAACTTTCACAGGTTGGTTTCTGTACATATATATATATATATTGGTTCTTTGAGGCATTTACATACATTCATAGCATGCACTCACTGCCGTTTAGGTTTTAAAGTAAAGGAAAAAACCCTCGTGTGGCCCACACTACACAAACCAGAGTACGGCTGGCTGGATGGTACTTTATTATACGTTTGTTCCAGACCATAATGTCCGCAAGTACCATTATGTCCGCGAACCGATTTGGGCCCATTACGTCCGCGGGTCCATTACGTCCGACCCATTACGTCCGCAGAACCATTACGTCCGACCCGTTACGTCCGCGGAACCATTATGTCCAACCCATTACGTCCGCGGTCCCATAACTCAAATAATGTTTGAACACGTAACGTTGGGAAGTTAAAACCAATTACTTAGAACAATTTCATGTCACAGCGCTCTGCTGCAAAAATGGGTTGTTAAAAACCACTGGTGTTAATTTAAGTGTTTTTACACTGTAAATAGTACACCAGTGGTGCTCATATGAAGCACGATAATTCAGATACTTTATTAAATTAACACCAGTGGTTTTTAACAACCCAATTTTACAGTACGAGCGCTGTGACATGAAATTGTTCTAAGTAATTGGTTTTAACTTGCCCAACGTTACGTGTTCAAACATTATTTGAGTTATGGGCCCGCGGACGTAATGGGTTGGACATAATGGGTCCGCGGACGTAATGGGTCGGACATAATGGGCCCACAGACGTAATGGGTCGACGTAATGGTTCCGTGGACGTAATGGGTCGGACGTAATGGACCAGCGGACGTAATGGGTCGAACATAATGGGCCCAAATCGGTTCGCGGACATAATGGTACTTGCGGACATTATGGTCCGGATTATACGTTATATCGATACACGTTTTTTATGAAATGCCATTTTTCTTCCACAGTGTGTTCCTTCACTTTTTGTCGAAATGATGGGTCGTGCTACGTGAACGAGGATGGTGACCCACGATGCCAATGTCAAAAAGAATATTATGGCGGTGTCTGTGAGAATTTGAATCATTGCCTTAAGAATGATTTGTGTCAGAATGGAGGTAACTGCACGGATGTATTCGGCCCTGCGTTCACCTGTAGCTGCGCCAGTGGTTGGAATGGTTTCTTGTGCCGTCATGAGGACCGGTGCGTGTCAAACCCATGTCAAGAGAACCAAACATGTGTGTCTAGCATGGGAATGTATACTTGTAGCTGTATTTCAACGGGATACTATGGGGCTTTCTGCACTGATTACGACGCATGCACAGACAGACCATGTCTTAACGGAGGGCAGTGTATATCCGATGGAAACATGAAGTAAGAACCAGTCTCTTTCAAAATAGGAAATTCTAACCTAAATTACAACGTCCATAATAGCCGACAGTCACTGATTGTGGCATCAGCAATTCTTTGATTCGCAAATAACAATGATTGAATTTATTATTAGAAATATACAATATGAGTTGTTGACAGTTTTATGATGAAATTTACTTTAACTAAATTCTTAAATGAATCCTTATAAACCCTAAGTAATGACTGTGACTTACTTCTGATGTAATTCTGATGTAATTCTAGTTAATTCAACTCCTATCAATTCAAATAAAATAAAATCCTAGTTTCCACATAAAATAAAATCCTTTCCAAATCCAAATAAAATAGAATCGAATAGAATAGAATCCCGAGCGCTACCAAATCAACCTCTCCCCATCCCCTCGCTCCCCCCCACCCCACTCTGCTCTCCACAAGATCAATCCACAATGATTACTTTTTGTTTATGCAACAAAATAAATAAAATATTGTTCGATGTAAACCATTAATTAAACTTAATTAATCAACAAAAACATCTGGATAATTAATATAGGCCTACTAAAATATAGTGGAATTATGAATATGAAACAATGAAAGGAAAGAACTAACAATGACATCGCATGTAAGTGACATGCTTGGTGAAGTACGCCCCGATCACTTGCAATTGTATTTAACCCTTTCATTACCAGCCAGTTATGGCAGAGATTACCCTTCTTTACCACAGTAATTAGGAGCCCAATGTCACTTGAGCACCAGTGGGTTTTACACAATTTCATTGAAGTGCGCCCTCACACGGCAGGAATACACTTTTTTAACTTTCTCATTTGTATGTAAAAATGAGTATACAAAAGGGAGGAAAACATTGTGCAAAAGCTAAATATTTGGATCAGTATTTACACTAAAGTAAAGTAATACAAATGGGTGATATTTCATGCAAATACGGTACAGGTATAAGATTTTGTTTCCATGTGAAAAACAACTTGGATGAGAGTTTGGGGATTTTTTGGTTATCTACTTGAAATGAACCATTTACTTGTATTCAGTGTAAATACATCACAATCATGCTAACACCCCCCCACCCCTCTTCATTGTTGGTTTGGACTACTCTGCTGATTTTTAAGTGTAAAAAGCAAAACAATTAAATATTTGGATCAGTATTTACTAAAGTAAAGTAATACAAATGGGTGATATTTCATGCAAATACGGTACAGGTATAAGATTTTTTTTCCATGTGAAAAACAACTTGGATGAGATTTTGGGGGATTTGTTTTGGTTATCTACTTGGAAATGAACCATTTACTTGTATTCAGTGTAAATACATCACAATGCATGCTAACACCCCACCCCCCCACCCCCCAATTCAATGTTGGTTTGGACTGTAATCTGCGGCTTGTCCGACCATTCCCACCATTGAACGGGGGGGGGGGGGGGGTTGAAGGCAAATAGTATAGATTTACAATCAAGTGATGTGGTATTTCTCAAAGCAAGGAACTATGCACATAGGTTGGGCACATTGTTTACAGATTATCTTTGTTTGTTTTCGCCTGCCTAATTTTCGGTTACTGCAAACAATGCAGTCGCGTTTCTTTCCATTGGGGTTTTTGCCAGGATAGTGCTGTTGCCCTGTCAACTCAATAGGAATATGGTATCTCAACTGACTTGTTGCGTTACGTTCCCAACCCAACAGCAAGCCCTGTACAATCCCTATAACGAAAATCAAGGTTACTGACATTTTTTGTTCCTGCTATGCTGGTGAATATTACTCTGCTATTGACAATACAAATATTCAGCATATGGAAAAAACTCTTTTCCACCATTTCAAGCTTCTGTGTGTATGATTGTAGTACTGAAAACATTGGTTGGCAAGATCAGTTCCACCCATGTTTTTGTTGTAATCTTCAATACAATTGGGCTTCATAACATCACAAAATCCACTTGTGCTTTTATTACACCGAATTTGCTTTTGGACAAATCAGTGTTGCCTACATTAGTTAAAAGTGTTACAGATTTTGTCTTGCCAAACGATACACAATTGCCCACCTTTCACCCAAAAAATGGGTCATCTCCTTTCTTCATTTTATGGTTTTGGGTTTGCGGCCTGGGATATTCCCTGTGTAGTGTAACGAACAGTTCCACAACATCCGAATCCTAGTTTAGCAAGTTTAGCTACAAGAGCTGGGCTAGTATAGTACCGTAATTATCACAATATATTACGTGTCCCTTATTCTTAAGTCCATGGACCAGATCAATGACGACTTTTCCTGCAACTGTTGGGTTTGGCGGATGGCAGTCTGATGACTTGAAATCTACGTCTGCATCATAAACAGTTTGGGTGTCGTCGGCTCCTGTGTACAGTTTCCAAGCACACGTGTAGCCTGTTTTGGACTCGTTCAGGGAGAAGGCTTTAATACCCCGTTTGATAGGTTTGTTAGGCATGTACTGAACAAAACTTAATCGTTCCTTAATTTCAACATACTCTCGTCTGGAGACAGATTCTGCGCAGGGTTATACAGGTTGAGAAACTTCTGGACGAGGACTTCTATCAAGGGCCGAACTTTGGAAAGTTTGTCCCGTTTAGCCAAGCTCTACGAGGAATTTGGTTATTTGAGATGTGGAGGAACCGAAGAATTGAACTGAACCGATTTCGGGGACATGATCGACAGGTAGAATGGGATGCGAAGAACTTCAGATGTTGACCAGTACATCTTGTATTGAGAGGATTTGTTTATGCCCATAGCAATGAGAAGTGCCACAAATGCCATCATTTCTGGAATGTTGGTTGGGTGCCAGGAGAATTGTTGACCAGGATTTGATTCTATTGTTTGCTGCGCATAGCGATTAGTCTCATCGACGAGCATATCCCCACACGAGTTGACAAAAATACAGCTTGAAGATCTCCACTGCCGACAGTGTGGCAAAGTCGCCAGTGGGGCCAGAATTTCCATTGAACTGCACAGTCCCACACTCGTAATGGTCTCGTCGTTCCCAACGGATCGGAAATCTAACTTTCCTGTCGTTCTTGATCTCGGTCGGCTGTCACCTTGGTAGGTAGGCTGCAACAGAAAAACAAGGCAAAGGAGGATTAATCTCGGTCCTTTGTAAATACAATATCTCAATGCTGCATGTGCACAGGCCACAGGGGGTCATGCGCAAAATGAATATTAAAGCTGAGAAAAAATATGGCAGATTCCATCCACTCTCCAAAACTCGTTATCGATAAATTTTCGTTTTAATGTGGGATTGTGAATGTGAATTCCCCAACTTCTTGCATAATACGACTTATGAGGGCCTTTCGAATACAAGGCTATTCTTTTGGAAGCTTGAGACTAAGAAGAGTGCATTTTCAGCCTGTTAACGCTAAACAGCACGACCGGCTATGGGTAAATGTTAAAATTTCTATGCTGCCTATACTACCTCCATGCTATATCTATACATCAACTTGCTGTTTCAATGAATACAAATATTACCCCAACAAACTACTAATAATTGTACATTTTCACTTGACGTTTTTGACCCAGTCCAGGGGGTGGGGATTTGGTCAATCCTATTAAAAGGGATCCATTTTCTAAATTTACATTACTCAACTCCAACAGTTGTAACGCTATAGCCTAGGAAAATAAGTGAATTACGTTAATTTGCATTGGGCCAGGAAGAGTAACGTTAACTGTTATTAATATTAGTTATTCATTTTTACTGTGATTTTGGCCTACCTCTTCAAGTTCAACGTCGTCGTCGACATCCGTTACTTCGTCATCTGATTCTGAGCCACTGTCTGCCAAAATCTCAGCCAAAATGCCATCATTTATGTCCGTTTCCATCATGATTGCAACTAAATTCAACTGACCGTTGTGGAAGCGGGTGGACGCTAGCACCAAAAACCGCAAAGTGACGCACTTTTCTTTTCATAAACCTTTATACACTTCATTCCTGTCAATAGAGGGCGCCAACCCCAAAAACAACTCAAGCATTTTCAGGTGGTGATTTAAGTCGCCGTGGTCGTCAAGGGCATGCCGATTCCCGGCACCTTTTAGAGCCCACGGGAAGGAAGCGTATCACAACAAAGGCTCTTTTTAGAGCCCGTGGGATCGAAAGGGTTAAAAGGAATGTCCATACCGCCACACATATATAATATTTGGTTTCTCAAAAAAGTACAGTGTTACGTCAAACGTTCTTGGTGTAAAAAATTATTCCGTCTAATAATTTCACCTTAATTAAAGATGTATCGCCCGTGTTTGGGCCGGCAAAATTATTTAAATGTTGATTGCAGAAAGTAACACTATAGGCTTTCATATTAGACAATAAACGAAAAAATCCGTCGAGGATTAGTACCAGTAAATTAAAAACTCAAATTAATAAAAGGTGGGACCCCGTATTTTAATCATCAGGTTGCAAGTGACCACACAATTTATTGTATGTAACGGGCTGAGGGCTTGGGCAGTCTTCCGATATGCCAGCGCGGCTGTCAATCAGAATCAAGCGAGTTCGAAATATCGCTTTTATTTACAGTTTCCAACATCCGAATTTCATAATTTTTGTTTTGTTCGTTTAACAATAATATTATCTTTCAAAATCCGTTCGCTTTCTATTTTGTGGGTCGTTAGCCAAACACAGGCGATATAACTTCAAAGAAAAAAGCGTTATGTCAAAAAATTTCAATAATAACTAGAGCTCAAGTGTTTGTTCGTGTCAACTTCAGGTTCAATCAATTTATCATCGATGATGTCAATCATATTTTACAAAGGTGTATCATCTTTTAGTATAACAATATCAATTTCATATTCGAAAGTCCTATCAATTTTGCTTTAGAATGTGTTGAATTTGAACTTCCTGTTCGGACCGGAATTAAAGGTCATATCAGGTGATTTGAAGGTCATATATATATGACACAGTAAAACTTCCTCATGATCATCAAAAAATAACGTTAGTACCTGCTTAAAAATGCCGCTAGGGGGCGCTCTGAACTTTTATGACGTCATCAAACATATTTTTAAAAGATAAGATGTCACTAATCATTTTATTCACAGAAGTCATATTCAAATTTCCTATGGTTTTTGAGATAGAAAAATATTATTTTTCTAAATCCGCCACCAGAGGGCGCTGTGACAGGTGTTGACGTCATCAGTCACATTTTTGAAAAGATCACATGTCAATAGTAATTTCGACCACGGAAGGCATGCCCGAATACCATATCATGTTGGCTGCAGACCCTATAAAAGTGCTTCCGGTTTTGACCGGAAGGAGAGGTCAGATTGGGTCATGTCTGTGTACGAAATGTCACATAATTCAAGATCTGTAAAATGATGCAAAAATTGTGTAAATATCTTTTGTGATTCATGAGTTATGATTTTTTTAAATAATCGATATCTGATGACGTCACCATAACGTCACAACTTTACCCTGAAACTGTATGTTACAACTTTATTGAGAACTACATGTTATGGTCTAAGTATGTGTACATTTTGAAGGCCCTGTGAACTTTGGAACTATGTTTATTTTTTGTTCGACAAGTCTCATCGAGAAGAAGGAGAGAGAAAAAAAACCGAACAAATTCAAGAGATGTTTGCGCTGTCGCACGAACACCTAAAAATGTAATAACCGTTGATTACAGTTTTACTCAAACTATTAAAATAATTGCCCAACTGGATTGAATCCAAACTGTTTCAGGTTAAAATGTTTAGTCGTTAGTAAGAAAAATAAATAAAAAGCTTTCAGAATTGTTGAATTCATTCTAACACAGACTTTCGGAAAGAGAACTCATTACTAATTTCGAATTAGAAAATATTTAACTTTTCACATTATAATTCAACAATTTTATTTTTATTTATTTTTAATTACCATTCCTAAACCTTACCTTTCTAGCAGATTCTCGTAGTTATAATTATTGGTTCTTATCGCAAACCAGAAAAAAAATCAGTCCAACATTTATATTTTGTAACGCAGATATGACTGTAATTGTGAACCCAACAATTTACCAACGGGCTACTACGGAACGAGCTGTGAGTTTTTCCAGCCGTGCCCCCTGCAGCTGCCTGGTGTGTGCTCCTACAACGGCGAGTGCGACTACAAAGACTCTAAGCCTGGGTACGAGTGTGTACGGTGTGACGACGGTTTTTACGGTACAAGATGTGAACGATTCGACAGTTGTCACAGCCAGCCATGCCAACACGATGGACAGTGTGTGTCACTCTACCTGATTCAGAACCACTGGTGCAACTGTTCTGTGCAATATACGGGCAAGAACTGCGAAAAACCCGGTAAATCGGTTCAATTAAATTAATTGATTCTAGCAAATTCAAGTAAAACGTTATTACCTTTAAAATCAAAATAACAAACAAGAAAATTTATAAACACGTGATGACATGTCAGGCTGTCTAAAACATCATTTATTACTGTTTTGTTCACGTCATACATTTATTAATTTGTATGTGTTTCTAGATTAGTGCATTTGATGTGTCATTCAACATCCGATATTCAATACTTTGTGAAAACAGGGAAATTTGAAACCATTTTTCTTTCAAGGTAAATTCTGCTCGAGCATGAAATATATATCTTGAGAAAATTATATATTTACCAAAAAAGTTGTTGACTCCCACGTACAAACAAATACAATATTGTGTTCCCCTCTAAAATACTGTAGCACCCGGCCCCCTAAGTTATAATTCATAGCTATGTCACAAACGTTTAAATGCTTATAAACCACTTTATTGAATTAATACAATACAGTGACTTGTAACAATGGACCCTCTAGTATCACGGTGAGCACCAAAGGAGCGTACGTCTGGCCAAATGTTTTGATCAAAGAGACGGGCTCTCTCCCATGTGAAGTCGGTGATGGTTACGCCACGAGAAAGTGTGAAGCCTTGATTTCAGACCAAGTGGTTCTTGGTACGTTCTGGTTGCCCCCTGACACTTCATTATGTCAAACAGTAAGTAAAGTCTGTAATTATAGAAGGTCAACAATTTATTTTAGTCTTTATGAGGATCGATAAACGGTATAGAAACCAACCAGTGGACGTTTTAACTCAATGAAAACTTGTATTTTTAAATTAGCAACGAGCATTCTCATATATATGATAAAACACATTACTATTGTTTGAACAATTTTAACAGGAAATGTCATGTCACGATGCTCTCTCAATCATCACAGAATAACAATTTAATATTGTCTGTGCAATAATTATTATATATCCCCGTCTATTATTGCCCATTTGCTCCAGAATAGGTGTGCACTCTCCCCCTTAAATATCACTGTAATTATGTATTCGTGTTAAAGGTTAACCTGACTACGGAAGTAGCTAAAAACTTGACGTATTATCTACTGCACACAACAAGTAATGCTCAGGACATGTATGAAGAGGAACTGACGTCATCCACAGATTTACTGCTCGCCATAATCATCTATGCCTATGTCGACTATAAGGTAAACAAATTATAAATTTAGTGAATGAGACTGCGGGTATTATTTTCAGTCACTGAGTTAATCTAAAACTAGCACTCCGATTCCATGCCCTGTTGGTCGTGACGATATTGTCCCTTCAAAGTAAAGGTACAACATTGGTAATCACCAGCTGATTAAATTAATGAAGTATTATCTACAAACTTACTTGGTGTAAGGTTGGTAAATGTATCAAACATCCTGAGAAATGATTTCGCATGAAGTGCTTTTGTCTAATAGAAAATATGAATTAGTAGGTCTAATTTACAAATAATCAAGTTGTCCGGTCGGTATTTCTTTTTATAAAACATGAAAACATAAAAGATTGTAAAAGTTCAGTATGTTTAAGTTTAAATTTAATTAGAATAAGCATGGCTTAAATCTATAAATTATGCAAAAATAAATTACAGTATCAAAACATCTAAATATTTGAATAATTCTATGCAAGTTTGTAAATAATTAATACTTTGGGGATAAGATAAGTTTAGAGGGTCTTTCCAACATCCTTCTCCATTGTTATTTTGTGATATCCAGTCATTTATACATTTTGGTTTTTTAAACATACTTACGTGAGCACGATCTTGAGTGGATTGAGCGAGATGTGATCCTCTTTTAAATCTAATGTTCGATCTCAATGTATGATTGTAACCATTTCTCTATAAAGCTTGCTAATGACGTCATGGCATGCATGAGTAACATCTTAGAAGTCAATGAAACCATTATCAGAGATAGCTCCGCTGAGTCAGAGACAAATACAAAGTAAGTACTGAGCCCATGGGCGTTAATCCGGCGGGGTATACCCCAAGAGGGGTATTTTGCCAAGGGGGGGGGGGGGGGGGCGGGGTGATGGTCCATAGAATCACCCAATTTGGGAACACTACAATTATTTATATTCCTCAATAGCACTTCTTGTGTGACCGTTGTTTTCAATTAATGTTGAACACAATTTTGTTTCACAATTACCAAAAACGTGCCACAAATGTCATAAATTATCAAAACAAAATTAAAACATTTCAAATAAAATGATTTTCTCTTTAATTATTAAATGCCTCAGACTGAACGGACGTTATGCATGTGTGCCACACATGCATACATGTGTATTGAGTTTAGGTTCAGGGGCAGTAATTAGAATTGGAAATCCTAATTGGAAATATTTTTGCACTTAAACTTCTGGTTTCGACCGGAAGGAAAGGTCAAATTGGGGTCATGTCTGTGAACGAAATGTGACATAATTCAGGATCTTTAAGATGATGCAAAGATTGTGAAAATATCTTTTGTGGTTCATGAGATATGATATTTTTGAAAATGTGTGGCACACATTGCATAACGTCCGTTCAGTCTGAGGCATTGAAGGCGCAATGTTTTTAATTACTAATAATTAAATAGAAAATCAATTAGTGGTGATATTCTTACGTCATCAGTATTAGAGCAATCTAGGAATTCCAAGGATTGTAAGTGCAAAATATGAAGTCATTTTGAACTTGGCAACTATGTTTTTTTGTTCGATAAATCTTATCGAGAACAAGGAGAAGAAAAAACTAGAGGTCAAGTGTTTGTTGAGACAAACACCAAACACACGGTGCTCACGAGAACTTCCAGTCCGGTTCAAATTATCATCGATGATGTCACAATCATATTTTGCAAATATGGATCATCTTTTTATTATAAAAATGTCAATTTCATATTCAAAACACCTATCAATTTTGCATTAGAATGTGTTGAATATGAACTCCCTGTTTGGACCGGAAGTGAAGTTCAGATCAGGTTATTTGAAGGTCATACATCTGACACAATAAAAACTTCATGAAAAAATAACGTTAGTATCTACTTTGGTTCAGGAGATATGGTTGTTCATGATATATAATTAAAACTACATACAATTTGCAAAGCTGAACATCTTAACTTCCGGTTCAGTTACGTTACTAAATTTATCACGAAAGTAATACACTGGATGTCTTTTATCATCGAACTAAATTTTGTGAAATGGAATTTCTGAGATGGGAATATGTTGCCCTTTTTAAACTGCGATTAGGTGGAGCTCTGATATGTGATGACGTCATCAAACATTTTTGAAAACGATAAGATGTCACTATAGTCACTTTATTCTCATTGAGTCATATTGGGGTCATGTCTGTGTACGACATGTCACATAATTCGAGGTCTATAAGATGATGCAAACATTGTGAATATATCTTTGAATATATCTTTTGTGGTTAATGAGGGCGGTATTTATGTTTCACGGTCCACACCGCAACATGTTTTCGTGCATTATATGCTAATGTAAAGTGTGTTACGTAACTTGCAACAGGGTGTGGCCGGCGACCGTGGTATATGGCTGTCGGCTAGATTGCGAAGTAACCACCCTGTACTTAATACATGTACATGTATAGGGAATAGTGCTTCAGAGTATTTTTTCAATTAAACTTCCAGTTTCGACCAGAATGAGAGGTCAGATTGGGGTCATGTCGGTGAACGAAATGTGACATAATTCAAGATCTTTAAGATGATGCAAAGGTTGTCAAAATATTGTTGTGGTTCATAGATAATCATGGATCTTGTCTTGGTTCCAACGAAATTGGTGCCGTTGTCAGATCTTACTTCCAAGGGTTTTCCACGACGACTGATAAAACGCTGGAGGGCGTTTACAAATGAGTCTATCTCTAATGTGTGACAGACTGCCAGATGAATGGCTCTTGTAGTGAGGCAAGTAAAGAGACAGCCATATCTCTTGAAATCACTCCGGGCTCGCTTGACGGTAAATGAGCCAAAAAAGTCCACACCAACCATGCTGAAGGGTGGAAGTCCAGGTGTGACACGGTCCCGAGGTAGGTCAGCCATGCGTTGTGTGACAGTAGGTGCTTTCTTCTTACGACATGGGATGCACATATGGATGACAGATTTAACGGTTGCACGGCCTTTGATTATTCAGAACCTTTGGTGATCGAACTTTTACATGGGTGCGCTCAGCTCCAGCATGTCCTGATGTCTCATGATAATGTCTGATGATCAACGTCACTACATCATGTCGTGCCTTTAACATCCATGGATGTTTAGCTTCATCTGCAAGAGGAGCATTGGTAAGTCGACCTCCAACACGAATGGTGCCATCGCTAGATGTTGATGGCGACAGTTTGCGGAAACACTTGGACTTCTAAAGGGTGTCGTTCAAGCTTCTCTTCTGAATACATCTAACGATCTCCTTCTCTGCAGCCAAGATCTCACGGACAGTCAGAGGTCCGGATGACTTCAATGCGTTGTCTCGTTTCCGGATCCTGTCGAGGAGAATCCAGGCTACTGCCTTTTTGAGGCTATACCAGGATGAAATTCCCTCAAAGAGGGTGTCTAGTATGTTAGTGTTTCCTTCATTGCCTCAGTGCTGTAAATGTGTTTCCTGTTTTACTTCTGCATCTCTGGGCAGCGTCTTGTAGTCAAACTCTGGTTGTTGGGACCAAGCAGGTTCGTCACTCCACAGAAATTGTGGTGTGTGCATCCAACGATCGCTCTGGATAAGCTCTTTAGCTGTAAGATCTAGAGAGACGTCGTCTCCAGGATTGGCTCCGGTGTCGACGTGTCTCCACTGTATAGGAGTGGAGTGGTCCAGTATCCTAGTGATACGGTTTGCAAAGAAAGTTTGGTATAGTTTGTCTTCATTCCTAAGATACTGAAGGACAATCATGCTATCACTCCGATATAATGACTCTTCCAAAGGCAATGACAACTGCTTTTGCATCATCTCATCAAGCTTGACTGAAACGACAGCGGCAGAAAGCTCCAAACGCGGGATAGTAGTTGCCTTCAGGGGTGCCAGCTTGGCCTTCGCCATAACAAGCCCACAGTGTATCAGTCTGCTGGTGTCCTGAGTTCGCAGGTAAGTAACTGCACCATATTCCCTCTCCGAGGCGTCTGAGAAATGGTGTAGCTGAGATGAAGCGATTGTTCCAAATCCACAAGGCTTCATGCAACGATGTGTCAACAGATGCGTAGTTGCTGGAATAACATCTTGGCAGTGAGCACAAATGTGCTGGCAAATCCTAGTGGGTCGTATACAGAATCTTCGCTAGATTCGTTTCCATTGTCTTTGAGAGACGATTGACTTCTTCAAAATTATCTGTGTCTGACATTAGTGACTTGATTCGATTTATAGTTCTCGTGAGGTTTGACTTCATTTGGCCCCGTTGTGATTTTATTTCCATGACCAATGGCGTGACTGAGTCCCTGGGGCATGAGCGACAGTTGTTTCCTGTTTTGTTGCCATACTGACAAAGTTGACAAAGTTGACGAAGTTGATGGAATTGACGAAATTGACGAAATTTACGAAATTGACCTGTGACCTCACGACCAAAGTCAGTTACAAGAACTCATATAGTGTCCAAGAACTCATATTGAACTAATGTAGCCTCCCAAACTACAGTCTGTCCATTAATAAATTAGCAGTTGTTCTTATAACTTGTTCAAGTACTTTATTTATGTTCCTTGTCTCAAATACTTGATAATAAGACCGATAAAATGTCTATGACTTATTTGGACACTTGAGTGGCGAATGACGATGATGGTTGATGTTGATGGTTCAATTTGCCGAGTTGGTTTAGATGACAATATTGACGGAATTTGTTGTACAAAAAAAACTACACGATGATACTGTCAACGATGAGCCAAAAAACTTCCCACAAGAAAAATAGCGCCCTCATGAGTTTACAAAAAATGACGTGAGTCACTACTCGCCTAGAAAAAAAGAAGGGATATTCTGCCCATTACAGTTTCAGTTAGGCCTATATATTATATTATGGCCCAGCTGAATCACGCTTAGACATTTTAATGTGAAATGTATTCAACACAAATCGTACCCTATAATCTACAACTCTTTCATCTGTAATGTTTTCATAGATAATACATGTGAAGCCTACTGTTAGTATTCGAAATTCTAAAACATTACTGTTTCTGTGTTTCTACCTCGAAACACGAGGAGCAGTTTTTTTGGTTTGTGTAAACATCTTGTACATTTTCCAAAATTGTCTTAATAATTATATGTTTCAAACCCATGCTTGTTTTTTCTCAGGTTGTAGAATTGGTCGACACTCATGGGCGGTCATTAAAATCAAACCACCCTAGACAATCCATTTACGCCACTGTCTTCGTGCATTCGTTACCATCGAAGTATTGATCTCATAATTATATTCACTTATAATCTGATTTCCAGACTCCTATCAGTGATAGACTCCTATGCAGAGAACACAGTCCTTAGTACCAATGACTCCGTCGCCGAGCTCATCACTGATAATATCGAGATTATGATCAATGAGGTCTCCACACAGCAGGCTATGACAACAGGATCTGACTTTCATTCATCACTGCTTAACTCTAATGGGGTATGTCAGCAGGGCAATATACAAGTGCCTTATTTTAATCAGGAGAAATGTAAATAAATATTGTTAATACATGGCAGAACTACGGTAGCACTTACGTTCCCCCGTGCTCCATTACTTCTGCCATTAAAGCACTTGTACAAAACTGCCCACTTAAAATACTGATGCACCCAAGTACCCCCTGCCAGACCCTACTGAACCAACCCCGGTATAAGTAATTAACGCCGCTTTATATAGTATACTTTTTGACAGCCACAGTAAGCTACTTCTATTTTTATGTGGCACGGCCGAGCGATTTGGTGCATCGAATTTGTGTTTGAATAAAATGAATGAGTCATCAGAATGTAGTCCATGTGCTACAGACCGAAACCCTTCCCCCGGTGATTTTCGGAGACTACTTTTTTGGGCAGCCTGTTGTATGCCATTGCAATATCTGCTTGTCTGCAAAAAAAATACTGGTGGGTTAAGGATTGGGGTCGGGGTCAAATTTCCTCCCCCAACGCACATCACATGTATGTAGTTCGGCTCTATGTGTCTTCCCCATGATGGATTGAGTATTTGAAAATGATCTAGGAATAATAAATTGGTATTTAAGGTCCTCCTTACCCCCTCGGCCTCCCTCCCCTTGCCCGCCCCCCTGCACCCCGCCCCTCCCCCAAAAATTAAACAAAAACACAAAATAATTATGTAACGCAAATGAGCTATGGCTTGCACATGGCGAAGGGCGAACTACGGAGGGCGGTGGAGTATTTGGTGCTGTGGGCATGCCATATGCGCACGAAGACGTCAGTTGGTGGTTGGATCTTGTCTGAGACGGAAGTACAAGTACTTCCTCCAGTACAGGAGGCTACAGTAAGTGTGCACTACCTCGAATTGAGCGTGGGCCACTGAAAGGAACAGCTAGGAATATGGGGTGGGACCACAGTGTGAAACCAAGGGAGGAACTCTGGATTAGTTTCTGGTCCGTAAAGGCACCAGTTCCTGGGAGTCTACATGTAGTTGGAGCAAGGGCGCAGCATGAGGCTGCACCAAATTAGAATAGCGCTAGGTAATTCAGGTTGCGCGAGGGGCTAAGGAATGAGGGTACTGGGTTAATTAACTGATAGGCAAACACACAGAGGTTCTGACGTAGTGATTCATTTACTAATAAAACAGACTACATCATAATTCCTTATATACACTTTTGTCCTGTCCATGGTTTGTCCCCCTCGGAGGTGAGAGAGTCGTGTGCATTTGGCGGTACATTTCCGCCAACAGGCCTACATCACCAGTCTTGGTTCTTCTGAAGGGAGTACCGCACTCAACTGGGTGACCGACGGGGAATTATCAGTCCGGGGTATTTGGCAAATCCGTCACAAATGGTGTCAGGAGTGGGATAAATGCACTCGAATTAACACTGGACAACATAATCTAACAAAATCAAAAAGGGACAACTAAGTAGCCTCAACTATGAACAAGGAGGACACAAAAGAGATCGACACCGCTAGGTGCAAGGAAAAGAAGACCAATTACAGCATTCATTCCTGCATTCTAGAATGAAGAGCTGAGGCTAAGAGTTAAGGATCTGGAACAAGAGCTGGAAATCCAGAGGCCACAGCAGCGACTAACTAGACTAGAAGACAAAGGAAGGAAAGGAAACTTTCGACAATGGACGTAGATCAATAGATGAAGGAGACTCACCAGATAACCTCAGGGTGGATTCTGGGTGTCTCGAGCCTTATGACTCCTTACCTGGTAGTCCAGCACCAGGTACTGATGGAGGCCCTGGTACCCCTCCTACAGGAATATTTAAAAAGAATAGGACGTGGACGCCACAGTCGCATTCAACTGTGATTGAGGAGGATACAAAACCTCTAACGAAGGACTCACCTGTGTGCGAGGAAGGAACTGCTGAGGATAGTGAAAAAGAAACAAAAGTCACTAAAGCCTCAGGGGATGTTCCTGGAAGCCTCAGGAAAGAGGAGTCTGTTGGAGACAAGCACAAAATTGCAGAGAAATTATG
Organism: Zoroaster sp. YZ-2022; assembly: GCA_029582265.1. Lineage (NCBI taxonomy): Eukaryota > Metazoa > Echinodermata > Asteroidea > Forcipulatida > Zoroasteridae > Zoroaster > Zoroaster sp. YZ-2022. The sequence continues at coordinate 38,389,514 of CM055820.1, forward strand.
GAGGTCGGGATGACCCCGGATTGTACCAGACCAATTCAAAGGGAAGGAGCACTTTGAATCCTGCAAAATCGCGAATGCTTGGGACGACGAGGAGGCGGCAGCATTTCTCACTGCGAGCCTCAAGGGCCAGACACTAATGGTGCTACTTAATCGAGGAGAGGATGGAAAAAGAAAACAATACAGGGAGTCACTTGACTTGCTGAATGCTCGCTTTGGACCCAGACAGAAGGCGGAGAACTTCTTAATGGAGTTGAGGAAACACAGACAAGGTGCGCAAGAGACCATTCAGGAGCTGGGTCAGATCAGGCGATCAGTGAACTGACAGCATTAGCATACCCCGAGTTTGCGCGAGGTCATTTTTCAGATGCGATTGCTAGCCAGTCGATCCGTGAGGGTATCTTCAGAGCCAATCCATCAACTTTAGAGGAAGCTATCAGCAAAAAATTTCGAAAGGATAGAGGCTCATAGGACAGGTAACAAACGTGAAAGGAAGAAATGCAGGATGCAGGATTTGGATGAACAGATCCGTGACACTGTGAAGACGCTAGTAGAAGTAGTTTATTATAATTTTGACACAAGTTCTACAAGAGCTATCCTTGCAAGTATTTTCTTGAGGTAGTTTAAGCATTTCAGACGGGTGAGAACATTTTGCCAATGTATATTTATAGGTGGCACTAAAAAATAAAAAGTCCTCCTATGTGCCATGGTCGATTACCGGGATTTTGGCGGCCATTTTGAAAAAGCGCCCTCACAGCCTCACCCACCAACAGGCAACTTGCAGACAACCTGATTTCAATAGCTCTATGGTCAAGGTTTACAAAAATATGTCTTGAAAAATCCCCGGGGGAAGGGGGTGCTGGTAGCCCACGTATTAATGGTGCTTGTGCCAATTTGAGCAAGACACTTAACTATATTATTGCTTCTCTACACCCAGTAGTAATGGGTACATGTGATGGTAATATTAAAGGCGTATTTACTTTTTTAATCTGAGGTTTTCTTGACTTATATGTATATGTACATTAGAGCATAAAATGCAACACATACATGTCTCTGTCTAAGGTTTCTATCCAAGTTCCAGCAGAGGCCTTCGTAGATTATTATAAACGAGAAGGCGTAGATTCCATGCGAGTAAACTATGTAGTCATGTCGAATACTAAGCTGTTTATACCGACGGATGGGACAACGGACGAGATTCATGGCTATACCGTATCAGCTAGTATCCTCGGCAAAACAGTCTACGGACTAGTGGAACCAGTCACCATCAATCTGCCGCTGGATCATGTAAGTCACATATAACCTGTTGAAGAGAAATAAATTTTACGTTGGATCCAGATTCTGGGTTAGTCTGACCTAAATTACGGGTTAGTGGGTCCTAAATTCCGGGATAATGTGACCCAGATTCCGGGTGAGTGTGAGCCGGATTCCGGGTCTAACCAAGATTCCGGCCAGTCTGATCCCAAAATTGGTCTGGCAACCCTAGACCCTTTTCTGGGTCAGTTCTGATGCAGGAGAGTTGGGAGCCAGGTGTACAAGTTTGTCCAATTAATTTTTATTTGATTCATTCCTGATTTTACGAAACTAACTAAGAAACTACCGTGGAGTAAAAACTGTTTAACATGACAACTGATACATAAATAAGAAAGTTGCATATCTTAGTGAACTTCTCTTTTGTTTTATCGCAGCATGTATCTGGAAGACAACCAAAATGTGCATTTTGGAATACCAAAGGTAAAATAAATGTATCATATGGCGCTATTACCAAGTAAATTTATTTAAAACACACAAATATCATCTTCCCCTCAAAATATTCACAGAAACAGATAGGCTTACTGGAAAAATGTCTTGGTTCTCTAGGCGTGTTTTAAACAGGCTCCATCGGTGGGTTTGTTTTTATCTTTTAGGTTGCGATGAAATTGCTAAACTTTCAACAATGTATTGGAGGGGATCTTAATTGTGACTTGATTTCTGTTTCTTTGTTTTTTCAGAACGAAAATGGGACACGACTGGAATGAAGATGATCTCAATGAAGAACAATTCAATAGTCTGCCAATCTAGTCACCTGACCTATTTCGCTATTATTATGGTAAGAATAACTAGTTGTCAACTTGGAAATGAAAAGGTACAAACTTACAAACCCCATGGTGCAAAAATCAATTTATTATTGCGTTATCAAAGCAAAAGTGACTTAAAGCCACAAGTTACCCTCTTCTGTTTGCGTTATATTGAGAAAATAAAAGATTTAGAACAGCTAAGGACTACAGTGATTTTGGCATTAAGTATATATATATATATATATATATATATATATATATATATATATATATATATATATATATATATATATATACACTTGTAGTAAAACTAGTGGAACGCTGGTAGTTGTAACTCCGAGTTTCACGCGTTATGCGATCATCAGACAACTGATAGTCACCAAGTGATTACTCCTATATATATAGGCCTACACGCGCACGTACATGTTACTCGCTCAATGATGCGTGGTAATTACCTATTGTTTGTGGGCCTTGTGTGTAAGCTTGTTTGTTGGCAGTTTGTGGTTTGTTGACGCGGTACTGTTCCTCGTCACGTGTCATTGCTTTTGAAGTTGCAGAGGTAGAACTTGTTTTCATGGCGGCATTTTGATATGAGTTCGGGTCGTTTGTTCAGGAGTATCCTCTTGTCGGCGTTTATGATGGAGAGCTTCTCTGTGAGGCAAAGGTTGCACCGTTTCGATTCACTGTTGTATGCTTGAGATCTACAGGCTACCGACCAGTTGATGGTGAATGGTTTCTTGTTCCTTTTCAATTGCCAAATGTGCTTGAGAGTTCCGTGTTAAATATATATATATATATATATATATATATATATATATATATATATATATATATATATATATATATATTATGGTTAAGTAACCGTGCGTTCACAACTGCTACCAAAATATTTTTCCTGATGTCTTTGCTAATATGTATATTTTAAGCTATATTTAGTTTCTTAAAACATGTTTTCGCTTATTTCTCAATTACTTTACTTATTAAAGGATCCCGGACTGTCGGAAAAAATATCGCCATTCCACATGAGAAACATGACCATCATCAGCAAGGTTGGGGTCAGCATCACCCTACTCGGACTACTGCTGACTTTTCTCACCTACGTTTTGTTCAAGTGAGATATTCAAATTCGTCATTTACTGTGTTAATGCTCGCCTTTGTATAATTTACCCAATTGATTACAAACAGTTATTATCTAAACAGTAATTTATTTAGCTGGTTCTATATTAATCACGTGTAAATACGCGGGGCCGTTTTAAAATCCCACAAGCTGGCCCAAGATGTCAAAACTTAACACCAAGTTTGCTCTCGTGTACTATGAGTATCTTGGCTTTGTTTAAATCAAGATATACATTAACCAACCTGATAACAACGTACAGATTATTGCGGAGTCTAATATGAAAAGGCATTCACATAATTATTTTACAGAAACACCTGGAGCAAAACGTCACTGTCAACTTATTAAAATGTGTAAAATTGTTCGGGTTTTCCCTAAAATGAGATCACTTCAGATAAAAATAATTTATGAAGATGATGGGCACATTTACCAACTTCACATCAGGTTAGTTTCTGGATAATATTTTTGTGATTACTGATTTTGTAGTCGGATAATTACCAAAGTTGTACGTTTCCTTTAAATTACTAATATATGCTGCAGTAGGCTACTAACTCTTTCATAACGAATTGATTTTGAGCAGATACGAATTATTAAATAATTATAATATAACTTTCTGACACCATGCACGGCAATCTTTTTCTAGGTCACTGAAGGCACAGGAATAATAATATAGCTTGGAGAGGCCGATTCTACCGTCTGTCATGAAGGGTACCAGGCCTGCCAGCTCTTTGGGTAAAAATGGTAGCGTCGTGAGAAATTGAACATATCATTTCATTATTCATGTTCCTTGTTTCGTGTCTTTTTGTTTTTCTATTCACAGACAGTTACGAGGGACCCGCTCAGGCAAAATTTTGATCCACCTCTGCGCTTCTCTGTTTTGTCTCAACCTTGTCTTTTTCATAGATAGCATTCCATCAATGACGTCATCGTACCCTGTCTGTATAGGCTGCGCCATCTTGCTGCACTACTTTGTATTGACATCATTTTCATGGATGGGGATGGAGGCAGTGAATATGTACAGGGCACTGGTGCAGGTATTCGTCCGTGGAAGTACCGGTAACTTCATGACAAAATGCATCCTCATATCTTGGGGTAAGTGTCAACTTGTTTTTTGGATAAAAAGATTAGATAAAATCCATGGATAAAGGCATGTGGTAGATTGCAAGAAGACCGGTAGAATATTGGTAATGTTGACAGAACTGCTTCTACGAGTATTTTTAACACCTTTGAATCAAGATATGAATTTACCAATTAACTGGCAAGCTTATAGAGTTGTATTATTAATGGAAAATAGTGAATATGAATTCTAACATTCAGACATCTCAGATAAAAATATTTATGTGGAAGACCTGAATTAGAGCAGGCTAGTCAAAACGTTGACAAAACCAATATAGAACAGTACTTATCAATCATATAGCAATAGTTCAGATAACTCACAAACAGATAAAGAATGACGGACCTTCCATATTCAGAACACAAAGTAAGTTTTCATAAAAATAAAAAAAACTGTTATGTTGGTTACTGTTTGGTAACCAATTCTCTATAATTATTGTCTACACTGACCATTGTATATTGTTAAATAGATTGTCTAGTGTATTTGGTTTTCATAATAATGTTTCCAAATGGTTTCAGTCTTATCTTAAGATTTAAGATTGCCAATAATTATTCTGATCCGCAAACTCTTGATTATGGTTTACCTCAAGGTTCCTGTGTCGGACCTCAGATGTTTTCTTACTACACACACCCACTCTCAGATATTATTAAGCATCATTCTGGTGTCAAATTCCATTTTTATGCTGACGACACCCAATTATATATGTGTGTTGATCCCCGGAAACCTGGTGAAACAGATCGTGCACTTTTAACTTTATCTGCTTGTGTTTCTAACATCAAGGCATGGATGTCACAAAATATGCTCCTCCTCAATGATGAAAAGACTGAATTTTTTGTTGCTGCCAACCATAGACTTCTGAATACATTATTTGACGTCACCATTACAATTGGTAATACAGTTATCAAACCCTCCTCATGTGTAAAAAACCTTGGTGTTATTTTTGACAGTACTATGAGTATGTCTAACCATGTATCTTCAAAACCATTAACTTTCATTTAAGAAATCTGTCGCAAATCTTTATTGATGAAATCACTTGTCATCATGCAGTCCGTGCTCTGGTCACATCACGTTTGGACTATGCAAATTCACTTCTCTAAGGATCCTCTAGCAAAGAGATCAAACGTCTTCAACGGCTTCAAAATCGTGCTGCAAAATTAATTTTCATGGCTAAAAAGTATGACCATGTCTCCCCTCTCCTACGAAAGCTTCACTGGCTTCCAATTCGAGACCGGATTGATTTCAAAACATTGACTATTGCCTATAAATGTGTTACTGACTCTGCGCCATCCTTAGCAATGGCGGCACCCGGCTGGTCTGGTGTTTGTTTTGCTCTCCTTTTATTCGCCTTTTTACATAGTTTTACGTCTCGTTTATCGCCCAAATCAGTGTCACATCATATGTTATTATCCAGTGCTCCTGTTTTAGTTCAACATGGCCAACCTGCGTTATTAAGTCGGCAGAAATCGGATATTATTTTGAAAAATTTTGGCCGATTGGACGTAACCCGGAAGTGTAAATCAACATGGCGGCGACCGTGCACTCAAACAAAGCTTTACTTTGTTCTGGCTATTTTATTGTGTGGCGATCTAGAACTAAACCCTGGGCCTGCGTATCAGCCTAGTACAACCAGTGGGAGACCTGATGATGCATTCAAGTGCCTGCCAAAGAAAGGTTTGACTTTATACACCTAAATATTCGGTCAGTGCGAAATAAAGTTGATGAAATTCATAATGTTCTTCAGTCAAATTCACAGCGGATTGGGTTCTGGGACTCACTGAGTCGTGGCTCAATAGTGAATTCTGAACAATCTACTGTCTACATCTGGGTTTGCAACTGTACGAAATGACCGTAACAATGCCAATAGTTCAAGTCCAGAGGAGGTGGCATTGTTGCATTTATTCGTGACAATGTGCCTTTCATTGGGAGATCGGACCTTGAGCTGCCCACCATGGAGATGATTGCTTTGAAGTTAGTCCAGTTAAATCGAAACCAATCATCGTCATCTTTATTTACCGTCCTCCTGATGATCCACGATCCATCGAGGGATGGCTAACTGAACTATCATCATCTATTCATCAAGCTCATAATGAGAAGAAACCCATTGTGCTCCAGGGTGACTTCAATATTGACATTCTGGACAATGAATCTCATGAATGTCTAGAATTCCTTGAAGACGAATGTGATTTAGTTCAATTGATTAAACAACCAACACATGTTGGGAATGCTGACTCGCTCATCGACCATGCATATGTCTCAAATCGTGATCAAGTTTCACATTCATCAGTTATCAACTATTCGATTAGTGACCACTTTCCCACATATGTTACTTTACGTTTACAAGCTCCACAGAAGGCGGAAGGTGGTACCGGTACTATTCGTTACAGATACATGAAAGAGTTCGACAAAGATGACTTTGTTGCAGATCTTTCTAATCAGCCATGGTCGATTTGTGATAGTTTTGATGACCCTGAGGACTGCTATGACACATGGCTGAAGCTATTCTCAACCTGTGTTGATAGATATGCTCCATGGAGAGAGAAACGTGTAAAGCATCTGAAACGACCAGACTGGTGGTCCGATGAGATCACTAGTGCAATTAATCTAAGAGACAGTATTGATAAGAAAGCTGAACCTTTAAAGTATAGAGAGCTGCGCAACAAGGTGCAGAAACTCATCAACCATACAAAAAGGGACTATTTTCGTTCTTTGTTATCAAAAGGTGCTACATCTATCAAAAACTTTTGGAAACATCTTCGTGAATTAGTACCGAAAGATGTTTCTATTAGTCCAACTCATGTGCTGTTTAATAATATTCTAGTTGAGGATCCAAAAGCTATTGCTGATGGATTTAATCATTGGTTTACCTCAATTGTTTCAAAATATGTCAATGATAGTAATGTTGATAATTCTAACAGCATAGAAAATTTGAAATCATTTGTGGCAAGTAAAGGTGCTAATCTTAAATTTATCCTGCCATGTATGACAGTCAATTTGTTCAAAAAACACCTGGAGGGTCTCGATGCTAAAAAATCTGTTGGCCTTGATGGAATACAGGCCTACTTTTTGACTACATCGGCGGTGACAATTGCGCCATCTCTCACTGGTGTCTTGAACAAATTTGTCTGTCTTGGTCGTTTCCCATCAAATTGGAAATGTGCCAAGTGATACCACTACACAAGGCTGGCCCTTGTGTGAACCTTTAACTTCCGTCGTCAATAAGTGTCTTACCAACTTTATCTAAACTCTTAGAAGACACGTACATAGTCATCTTACCGAATTTTTAAACTCATATGATTTAATTTGTGGTAAGCAGTCTGGATTTCGTGCTTTTCATTCATGCCAAACCGCTCTTACTCAGCTAATTGACTGTTGGAGCAGTCATATAGCTGATCGAGACCTGATTGGCGTGATCCTGTTAGATCTGAGAAAGGCGTTTGACCTTGTTAATCACAAATTACTCATTGAAAAACTCAAGATATATGGTGTACAGGGCAATGCCCTCGATTTTTTCTGTGACTATTTGAATGGACGCAGTCAAATTGTAAATTTTTAATGGTCTTCTAGCAGGTAAAAACCGATGTAACAGTTGGCGTCCCACAGAGTCGATTCTAGGCCCATTATTATTTTTGTTGTACATAAACGATTTACCACTCGCCACTCGTAATTGTACAGCTACTATGTTTGCTGATGACTCTACATTTCACACTACAGCTAAGTCCACTGGTGCTCTAGAAACCGTTTTGAACTCTGAGATGGATAACATCAGTGATTGGTGCAAACAGAACAGAATGTGCTTGAATTCTGGGAAAACTAAGTGTATGCTAGTGACAACATCCCAGAAACGGACTGAGATTAGATTAAGAAAGATCTCGATGTGTTTCTAGACAATACTAGGCTTGATAATGTGGACTCTGAAAACTGCTCGGTGTCATCATACAAAACGATCTGTCGTGGACTAAGCATGTCGATCGAATTTGTTCAAAAATTAAAGCAAAATTATATATTCTTTCAGCGGATCCGCCGCTTCCTACCGCAATTTGGTGAAAGCAGTTTGTCAATAGTTTTATTCTACCTAACTTTGATTACTGTTTGTCCATTTGGGGGTAACTGTGGTGTTAATAACTCAAAACGCTTGGACAGACTTATGAGAAAGTCCATGAGAATCATTTTAAATCGACCTATTGATACAGAACCAGAATCAATGTACCGTGAACTGAAATGGTTTCTATTATTATCATACAGGCATAAGTTGAAAACGTGTATTTTAGTGTATAAAGCTTTTAATCAATTAACTCAAGTTATATTACTGATCTTGTGAATTTGTATAATCCGGCCACACAGATGACTTTAAGATCTGTTAAAATAAAGTTCTTCGCGTTCCTTTTACTAAATCAAAATTTATGAACGTGCTTTTAGTATTAATGGTCCTACATTATATAATAACCTTCCGTTACATATTAGAGATTCTAAATCACTCGTAAGTTTTAAGTCTTCATTGTATAGTTATTATTATCAATCTTACCTGTCAACTATTAGCAGTTCCTAGAACCTAGTTTTTAATCATTCATTCTTGTCTATTATATATCCATGTTAAGTTTTTATTATGGTCTCTCGACCATCACGTAAAGAGGATATGTCATTTTAAATTTTATTATTATGTCATAACCTATGATGCTATCGAGATTAAATAAAGTATATAATAATAATAATAATCTCTGTGAGCTTATTATTCCATACCAACCTAACCACAGTGGACTCCGTTCAAATTCTGATTCCCGGATCTTCAAAAAGCCAACTACACATTTAACTGCGGCTAACAAGGGTTTCTATACTGCTGCACCCAGCATTTGGAATAAGCTACCATCTGGTATCCGTCATGCTTCTTCATTGAGTCATTTTAAAACATCTTTCAAGACTCATTTATTTTAGGCACTGTGTAATTTTAAATTGTACTTGCATCTCACTGTATAAAGCGCTGTGATACCGTTTGTGTATTAAAGAGCGCTATATAAATGTGTAAGGGCACAATACTGACTAACTTTCATGGTGCACAAAATTATCTTGATTTTCTTAAATAATTTGACTATTTTGAACTGTTTTTTATTTTAGATAATATTTGTATATAATTATGTTTAAGAGACAAATAAAGATAAAATAAAGTGTGAATACGTGTTGTGTCACTTTTGATTCACGTTTACAAACCAATTTTATTGCCAAAATGCGTCTAAAAACGGGACATTAATTGAACAAAAGTTCATCAAATCAAACACTACGTATCCCTTACTTATTTTCCTCACGATGTGCATATAACTTGAGTAACTTAATGAAGAAATAAACTGGCTCCTAAAAAAAAAAAAGATTTCACGAACCTCAAAAATGATCGCTAAATCTGTGTTCACGTTAGTTACACATCGTGTCCACCAAATCATACGATGTTAAAACGGCCAGATATTTTTTTTTACAAAACTCATCCTTACCAAACTAAGCCATTTTTTATTGGGAATAAGCTACATAATCATGGTGTAAACATTTTTTTGCTTTGACTTTTATTGTTGGGTACTAGACTGAAAAGTGGACACCATGTAACTTACGTTAACTTTCACACGCCAATCAAGAAAATACAACAGGGGGGGAAATCTATTTGGCACATTACTTGGCACATTATCTCTCCAATGCTATTTTCAAGTACAAGGTTGTCCATTCTCATGACTTCCAAGTAAATTACAACTTTCCACCAATATTTTTGTTCACCCCCTGTGTCCCATTTTTGTCAGCCAGTATTGTGTCCTTACACAAATGCCTTCATTGTATTGTATTGTATTGTATTTTGTCAATACAATTTCTAGATAAAATGCAACTGACCTGATTTGGTGAATTTCGCAGGCATGCCCGTATTTGTCGTGATAACTACAGCAGCAATGGATCACACCAACTACGGACGAGATGGAGACTTGTAAGTAACTTTCACTTAACATACATGACACTGATGTACAAGCTCTTTAATTGTATAAAGTAAAGTGAATTTATTATTACATGGTGAAACAACTTCCATTCATCCTGTCCCAGTATATGTTGCTGTTAAAGATACGAATAACCAAATGGTTGAATTGTAATGTGAAACTAAACTCGGTGTAAAACTGATGATGTTGTCAGTCTTCCTCAGTTTGACATGTTATTATCTGAGGTGCTGTAAGTTGTAAGAAAAGTGAAATGATTTCCAGTTTAAATTCAAATCAAAATATCTGTGAATAGATTTTCACTGTTTTCTCGTGAATGACACAGCATTATAAGCTTAAAGTTACCTTTCACATGTTAGTCGTTTCATGTATCATCTGGATTTAAAGAGAGTACTAAGTATATAATCGCAGAAGTAAATACATTTCTGTTGTTTGATAATTTTAGCTGTATAGTGCTGAAGAATAACCCGTATGTTTACTACATCGCTTATATCGGGCCATGCTGTGTCATCATGGCTGCTAACCTTGTGGTATTTGCTATGGTAATCCACGCAGTGTGCTCCTGCCGTGGTAAAAGGGTGCGTACTTCTTTTGCGTCAAACGTGCAAAAAGGTGTACGGAAAACTCAGGTTAGAATTTGTGATATTTTTCAAAAATTTTATCATTTGTTCATTTGTAAACAGAGTAATATATCATGTGTCACACCAAAATTAGTTCGCAAGTGACAACATCTAATATCTAATCTTACATTTTGGTAATGACATAAATATTTGCCATGTATACAAAGTGGGTGTAAAAAAAATACCAGAATGATGGTTTTATTGGGCGAGCTTTCCAATATGAACGACGCTTTTTATCCCTACAGTTTTTGTAAATGTTTATGATATAGAAAACTGTTAATCTTGATAGTAACTACGCCACATTCTACTTATAACACCCTGCATAAACAAAAACCAATGGTGTCTACCTTATTCTTCAATGGTGTTCTTTAACTCTCCCAATACAAATACCAATGGTGATTTTTTTAAACATCAAAGTGTTTGCATTGCTGGCATGTGAATATCGGATAGGCCCCTATAGTTGTTAATTATCAAGCTAAAGGATAGCGGGGTATATAGTGAACAAATCAAATGTACAATGTATTCCCTTCTTCTATAATTACAATTTGGGATAACCTACACATTTTTAATTGTTTTAATTGTTAACAAATTGTTGTACCTACACCAAGTATAATAACTTTATATAAACATAGCGTGAATGTGCAACTGTCAATAAAGGTGTAGAATAAAATAATTATGAAAGACGGTTGGATTCTCTGTATGCTTTATGTTATGTTCCAATGAATCTTTCAAATATTGAAGTAAAACACAAACAATACATTTGTGGTAAGAAAAACTTTTACAAGTTCTAGAATTGAAATGTAAATTTTTAGGAAGTGACCCGTGACATATGAAACTTTCAGATTGGCTGTGCCCTGTCTGTGACCTTTCTTCTTGGTCTGACCTGGGTATTTGGTCTGTTTGCTGTGGGCAAAGCTACCATTGTTTTCCAGTACATATTCACCATACTCAACACTTTACAAGGTAATATTAAACTTAATCACGTAAAACATATTGCTAAACATAGCTGTCAAAATTACAAATGAATTACAATGTGGTAGTTTAAAGACAAAATGTTGCGAAAATATGATTATGCGGGTATAAATCAACAAACAATAGATAATCTTTGATTCAATATGTTTTTATGGTATTCTTTGATGGCGAAGCAACTGAACTTCAAATGTACAAATTGTCGCAATTTTTAGAAAAAATATTGTACTCCAGTCTTCTATTTATTACAGATCCGGTTTAACAAATGTGGATCCACACTCCACAAGAACAGCTTAAACTTTCCAAACAACAACATTTAAATTCTAAACATGTATTTCCTGTTATAATGCATCTTATTTCAGGATTGTTCATATTCCTTTTCCGATGTGCACTGTACCCGGAAGCCTTGCGTTGCTGGCGTTTCCTTGTTTTGCACCACACCTTCAACCCTCGCAGGACACCAGGCAACACTGCCAACAAGAACAACACCAATACGCAAAGCCAGAAGAATACCAACACCAAATGCGCTTTGTCATCTAACCATCAGCCATTGGTATCGATGCTTAATGCCGGCTACATCTCTGATGACGTCAACATAAAGGGATCACAACAACCGGCCAGTAAGAACAACAAATATGAGATGAACTCATATCAGACGGATATTACTACGTGGGGAGAAGCGATGAAGATCAGGAACGTGACTCGCAACAATTAAGCCAAAAAATTACATTCAAATGTAATTGCTGATATTTTAATGGACTTTTCAGTCCCATTACGATGAAATAAACATAGACGAATGAACTATATATAATGAAGAAAATTATGGAGTTGTGGGGTATGAAAAATTTTTGGTTTTACGAATTGATCCATGTTACATTATCATAAGTCACGTATGGTTTTACATTATCGTGTTATGAGCCTGGTTGTAATGTGGTCCAGCACGCACGTTGAAGAAATACACTCACTGGCCATAAGTATTGGAACATTGAAATTCACACCAAAGTTCAGTTTGGAGAACTGTGTTACAATAATTTATTTTATTTTATTTACACTACTTAAGACTTCTTGAAAGTGCCTGTGTTTTGAAGTCAATGTTCTTTTTTACTGTTCTTGCTCGGAAACAAAGTCCTTCAATACTTTGTCGGGTAACCACGTGACCTGATAATTGTGGCCATCCGTCTAGGCAATGTCTCGTACAAATTCATGTTGCAATACTTTTGGCCAGTGAGTGTACAATAACTTAGATACAACAAAGAATGTATATAGAAGAAAATGAAACATTATAGAAGGACTAGCTGATTAAGATTGACTGAATGCATTGTGATGTGATTGTCGAGTGAGGTTTAACGGACTTACCATAAAACCCACGGTTCACATGAAATTGTCCAACGATCTGCTTCACGGCGACACGTTATCTGTAACAGTGCTGTTCAGTAAGTGAAGAGCCACACGTCTTACACACCATTGTCGTAACTAGGGTCCAATTTTCAGGGGGAACTAGGGGTGTACCAATTTTTTCTAAGGGGTCAAAAAGAGGAAATAATAATACATGAACCAATCGTATGAATGTGTAATAAAGAACGACTCTGGCGCGTAGCGAGGGGGCGAGGGGCAGTCGCCTTGTTTTTTATTTATTTTATTTATTGATTTATTGATTTATTGATTTATTGATTTACTGATTTAACCCTTAAAAAGGGAGGTGTTGATGTTCTGTGACAATCAAAACGTTTTTCAATCAAATATGTTGTATGTAAACAACAACAAATATTTAAATTTGATTTCAAACATCCAGCCCAGTGTGTCTGAATGGCTAAGTTTTTGTGTACAAAAATAACCCTGCGTACGTGCACAGTAATGCGCAAGCAATACTTGTATTTTGTATCCTGTAGCCTCAAATGGGTCCTAGTTTTTTCTCTCCCGTGCCTCCCCCACCCTGTAGTTACGCCACTGTTACGCACTTCTAATCCCCTGTAATCCTACTAATGATCAAGTTCGATCATCTTCCGGAAGTTCGGGGCACCCGCCGCGCTGCCCAACTATTCTACGGCTATACTGAAGGTGTCCCACTTTTATAATCAAATCATCAATCTAGAAAATTCTAGACTTATGTGTACAATTAACCCTTCTTAGAAAATCTATTTTTAGAATCGTGTCATCCGTGAACGATTAAGCTCCAGACTTATCTACGCACATCTCATTACTGAATGAAAGTTCAACGAACTTTTCTGTTACTTAAAGGACTCAATTACACGACATTCAACATACTTTTTCTCGAAAAAGACAGCATTTCAGACGGTTGTACCATTACGATTTGAAAACCAAGTAAGCTAGCTTTTACTGGAGGGGGCCATAAGTGGGACTCTTTGCAGACACTGAGCACTTCGAAATTGGAGTGTAAGTATACAGGAACGTTATCGTATGTTGATTTCAGCGTATAAACATACCGGTAGATGTTATTCAGCTAGCCTAAGCCCTGTTTGTCTTAATTATTTTAATTATTTTTGTCGGTGTCTCGTTTAAAAAGTGAATATAATCCAAACTGAATATAATCCAAAGTTTCAAAACATGCATAATCGTGTTGTGTAAAATAATATAAATTCGTGAACATATGTTTTAAACGGTCTTTATGTAGCATTTACATCATCACCGTCCAAATATCTTAATTTGGTGAAGTTACTTTGTATTAATATGTTTATTGTAAATTCAACTCATAAAACTTATGAAGATATTGAAATGTTTACTATATTAATTTGAAGAAGAATTATTCAATAATGCAATTATATATGTCACAGGTTTTCTCGATGTTTCACGAGTCCTGCTAGGTTCGATTTGTTTGTTAAAAGGAAAATTGCTCATAAATAAATCTACACAGACAGCGAATTAAGTTGATCCTTTTTTTCTAAGGAAGAAATTTGTTATTAGCTTATCTCAGAACGTAAACAAATGTCAACAATATATGGTCCGATGTCATCAAACAAATATAAATTGCAACTTAGAAATTGACATCAATATTGTATCAACTCAACAATTCAGCGATATAGAATAGAATAACTTCAATACTTTGGAGCAAGTATCAAATGTTAAGATCATTGGATACAAAGATCACTGAAGGCAAAGTAATACAATAATAATGACACACAAGCTTCTTAATAATCAATAAGAAGGTAATATAATCAATAAGAAGGTAATATAATAAAAGTATGCAATCACAATATCTTCAGTGGTGTAAAATTATCAATGGCTTATCAGTTAGAACTGCCAAAGACTAGCTTGTAAAGAAAGGAACCGGAAATAAATCAAAGTCGGCAATTAATGAAAAGTTATCTCATTAGCAAAATTGAACCTCTGGAATGTTAGAGAACATAACCCCCCAAAAAACGGTGAAATCACATAATATATCAAATACTGGACAATTGTTGCGCTATTGTAAAGTTAGACCACTGAAGTGCTAGAGAGCAAAACCAATCAATGATAGCATACAATTGACAATTATGAGTATTAATATAATGTAAAACAATAAATTGCGACTCAGCTTGACTTCTGATTTACTTGATCTTGGGTTGACTTGTCCAAACTCCAGAGATACGAGGTCAGTCAGCGTCCAGCGAATGATCGAGATTTGGAACAGGGACAGGGATAGGCGAAGAGACGAACCGGGTCGGCTCCCCAAAGCGATACCTAAAACTGTACACTGTACCAACAGAGCACAACACAAATGAGGCGATAGAGTGATGAAGTCTTCGAACTGATAACTAAGTGTGAGAAGTTATCTAGTAACTTTACTATAAATCGAGAGGGCTTCGATTTTAGTGCTATCGCCTTCAAGGTTTCTTCGCTTCGCCTAAAAATCAACTTTTGTTTCATAAAAATACTACAAAAACTAACCCTAACTACATAGTAAGAAAAATAAGTATAAGCCATAATCAAACAGTTGTCAGTAATTTGGAATACTTGTTCAGAGGTGAACTGGCAAAAAAACTAATGAGAGTTAAAACTAACATGCTCATCATGTTAGCAAGGAATAATTTATTCCCTAATGCTGATGTACTAAATTTATACATAGTTCAATGTAACTGATACCGTGCAGTAATGCAGTACATGAAATAGCCGTTTATGTCTTAAGGGACTCCAAAAAATATGGATACTTTAACCTTGAAGTCTACAACACACTTGCCTTGATAGGGACACTGTGTTCAATAAAAATGCTAACTCTGTGTATCGTGTACAACGTATTCAGTAGGTTACTGGCACATATTAGTTGAACTCTTGAGAATTAATACAATAGCCATAATGAATAATAGAAAATAGGAAATATAGTTTGATTATTTGTGAATAATAGTCACCATCAATAACTTGTCTATGAAATGTTAAGAAAATGAGAATCTGCAAATGCAACAACTATCAAACTACTGTAGAAAATCCTAATTCTTCTTGCAGAAATACATCTCACAGAAATAAATCTCAAATCGAATAAAGTGGCTAAAATAAGAATAGGATAACTAGGCTATAAAATGACTAATAATCAAAATAAAAACTAAATACAGGAGTGAATTTATACATCTTGAACTTTGCGGATACAAGTTTAAATCACAGGAGAGATTAACTCCTACTCGGCGTGATTTGTACAATTAAATAACCGCAAGGATAAACTGATCAGAATACAACAAAATAAAGTGAGCTTACCTGTACCAACAGAGCACAACACAAATGAGGCGATAGAGTGATGAAGTCTTCGAACTGATAACTAAGTGTGAGAAGTTATCTAGTAACTTTACTATAAATCGAGAGGGCTTCGATTTTAGTGCTATCGCCTTCAAGGTTTCTTCGCTTCTGATTTTTGGGGAAGCGAAAAGGGTATATATATTTTCTGGACTTGGGCTCTGCCAGTGGTCAAAACTTTCTCATTGGTGGAAACAACTGTGGTCCCACCTTCTTCTAAGGTGTTAACCAATGAGATACCCCAATTATATAAACTAGGGCAAGCTACTTGGGAATACCACCAAAAGGGGGAACTTTCCTAATCAATCAAAATGCTGCTAATGAGGGCCGGCATTGCCTCACCAAATTGTCTTTACAATTAGCTTAGCTAAAACAATTTATGCCCATAAGAGATTTGAATATGGTGGGAAAAATTGTTCCAACAATTTACCAGCTGTAGGACAGGAAGTGCACGTAAACACCCTGGAATGTGGTATGGCCATAGGGCCCTTAGGTGTCAGCCTTAAGCAGTCAAACATTAAGCAGAAATGTAGTCGGAAACTGTTTTAAAGGAGCAGTCCCAAACTAACAGGGTCCGACATATACATAACAGCAAAAGAAACGTCACCCCTACAAATATTTATTATTTTCATTTTATAATTAATATAATTTGTTTAATGAAGAATATTATGAGTATGGAGTGTAACACGAACACAATGTTGCAAATTTGGTTGACTTGGCAGCCAACCATGCCACAACATTGTATATTTATTGTTTAATAATATAATTACTTAACAAAATTTAGGGGGTGACGTTTCTTTTGCTGTTATGTGTGTATATATACAAAAGTTGTCTGATGATCGCATAACGCGTGAAACTCGGAGTTACAACTACCAGCGTTCCACTAGTTTTAATACAAGTATATATATATATATATATATATATATATATATATATATATATATATATATATATATATACATATATATACATATATATATACATATATTTATATATATATACATATATATACATATATATATATATATACATACATACATACATACATACATACATACATATACATAGATATATATATAGATATATATATTTGTTGGTAATTGTTATGTTATTTTATTATTGTTTTCTTTCTTTTTGCCAACCAGAGGAATACGTGATACATGTATACGCGAGTATTGGAACCAGACCAAATTTCCTATAACAGAGTATGGTGACTAAGACAGGCCGCACAAATCAGACAAACGTTCATACTCATATGTGAAAGTCGTTTAAAACACAGCACTGCAGAATTCCAATCGATCCAGCAAATTTGGCTGCAATTGGACATCGTTTCATAGCGAAAACTTTCCTATGTTGGTTGTTTGAATGTAGGTTCGTTCTTTATCTTGATTCAAAGAGAGTAAGCATACTCAAAGTTTTTTAATCATTGTCAAACGATATCTAGCAATATCTATCCAAATAGCCATATAAATAGAACTAGAGCTGATGTGCTTTATGAAGCACGAATATCAGCCGAATAGCACATTGACTATTTTATGTAAAATATTAGGGTGGATATTCCAAGTTCGATTTTGCAGATAACTTCCTATTTTTTCTAAAGGTAGTTGACGAGAGAATATCAATACTAGAATTGCTTTTAATTAAAGTGGTCACCCCTGTACCTCGGGTGACACCGGAGGAGCAAAAAACTTCGTAAGGCCATTCTTTCCAAACAGAAGAGATTTCAGTAAGGGTGTTTATTTCTTGAAGAAGGATGATATCAGGGTTAGAACAGGAGTTGTTGAGGGAAAAAATTATGGAGATGTTTTTGACAGGCGATGAACACCCTCCGGTGTTAAGGGTTGCTATGGAGAGTGCCATTAATAAGGTGGATATGAAGGAGTCCATTGCTGAAAAAGGGGGGGGGGGTAGAAATCGTCTTCGGGATCCATGGTTTTGAGTAGTTTGCGGACCCTCTGGTGCATATTTTTGGAGAAGAGAGGGGAGTTCCTGAGTGGTTTGAGTTAGGATCGAAGGCCGGTGATGTCGTTGGTGAAACGTCTAGCGGTTTCTATAGGTCTCTTTCTATTTTTCACTAGTCTGAGGAATTTGAGCATGTCGTCGTTCGAAAGTGGTCCTTTACTTAGTTGTAGGTTGGAGGCATCCCCCTCCTCGCCTCTGATGGATATCTCTGATGAAGTGGTGGAGAGAGTATCTTCAGAGTCAGATGCTAAGATATTGGATGTAACGGATGTTTGGCTCTGTGTTGATTCGATGTCCACTGGTGCTGGGCTATTTGCTTTGGTGGGTTTATTGGTTTTGGTTGGTGAAGACGGAGACAAAGGGACAAAGTTGTGGGATGGTTGCGATGTGGCAATGGCAGTTGGAGCTTTCCCTTTTTTCTTGGAGACTACCTCAGAGAAGAGGGGAGACTGTTTTCTTGATGGGGCAGGTGGCGATCCCCAGATAGAGAAGAATTCCGAGTTGGTAGATTTGGACGAATCGGTAGAGGGGAGGAGTGATTAGAGGGGGAGGTGGGAGAGGGGTTTTGGAGCGGGTGACTGGGAGGGGTTGAGAGAGGTGGGATGGGAGGGGGAGGATTGGGAGGGGGAGGATTGGGAGTGGGGAGGATTGGGAGTGGGGAGGATTGGGATTGGGGGGATTGGGAGGGGGAGAGTTGGAGGGGCGGGGTCGTCCCGCTCCTTCATCAGAAGGTTTCTTGGTGGTTTGGTGTTTTTGGCTGGGTGTTTGGAATCAGACTTGTTTCGGTGGTTGAATGTTGGTGGTGGATTCAATGGGTTGTTTGTGACGGTGTATCGGTGTCGGAGTCATTTGTTGCGTCGGTTTTCTTGCATGTTTTACTGGTATGTCCAATCTCACCACATTTGAAGCATTTGACTGAGTCAGTGGAAAGATAAATTATGTAGCTAGTGTTGTGGTATGAAATGTTGATGTGGTCTGGGAGAGTAATGTTTGGTTCAACAAGAATATGTACCTGACGTCTGAAAGACATGATGTGGGTGAAACCAGTTTCCTTAATGCCATTGGGTATGGGTCGGATGGGGGAAACAAGTTTACAAATTGAGGAAATTCAGGGAAGACATTGGACAGGACGAGACGAGTAGTTTGACGAACCAAGGGTGTTACCTCGATGAACAAGTCATTTTTGTCCGTAAGTCCGGACAAAATGGCTTGCTCAGCGAGGCGTTGTTCGTCAAAGTACATAGCTATACCTCCATTGGAAATACGTGATGCAAAGACGATGTGCTGTGAGGGTATGTTACGGGACATTGCCTTAACATAATAAGATAACGGAGTTGACTCGTGTACAGGGAATACAACACCATTGTTGCGGGAAACAGAATACAAATTTACATTATTGTTATTTAAATTCGTGCCTCCCTGGCCCGCCATGGAGGGGTTGCTACAGGAAAGCTACGTATGTGTCAAACAAAAATGACTTAAAACACACCAAATAAATGATTAAAATTGTTACAAATTAGCTAGAAATAGTCTATACACTATAAATATTTATATGATAGGTACAAAAGTACAATAGTAAACTTACAACAGTGCGAAAAATACAGAAATTACGGAGCTCGAAAAACACACCACTCGCTAGAGAGAGAGAAAGAAAGAAAGAATCGGCTGATATAATGAATAACTGTATAGTTCATCGGTGAATGTGGAATACGGGCCTCTGTGTTAAATTACAAACACTAGGTGTTTGAGTTAACTTCCAGTTCAATCAAGTGATCAGTTGATGACGTCATAATCATATTGTTGAAAATATGTCACATAATTCAAGATCTGTAAGATGATGAGGAGAAGAAAAAGTAAAAAAAGAAAGAAAAAAAAGTAAAAAACGAACAATAACAAGAGGTGTTCGCGCTGTAGCTCGAACACCTAATAAATGATTCTTGGTTAGGGTATGATTGGTCCCAGAGAGTCATTCCCTGCCCGGATCAAACGTCTAGCTACTCTTATGTTAGAATTTTTTTCTTTTAACCTCTTCTTTAAAATAAAAGGTCCAGGTTGTCCTGAAATCCCCTGACTACATGTGTAAATATTAAGCAAAGTTTATGTATGTAATCCCTTCGGGGAAAATGTATAAACAATAAGTGCATGAGTACTTGAAATTATATTGCCTATATAGATGTTATCCAAAGCCCAGTGGTTATCTTCCCGCTTATACTTGTCAAAGTGGAACTACGTAGTACACCAGTGATGTTTACATTGGCAACATTATAAAAAAAAACATGGAAGAATAAAGTTTTTGCGGCGGAGAATGTTTATTTGGATTCGTGTAATTGTCTGCAAATTACAAAATTTCTGTTACAATTCGATCATTTAAAACGGAAAATTAAATTGTCTGAATCACCAAACGTTACTCCATCTTTATTATAAAATTAACTTGCAAAACTTCCCATTTTATTTACACGAAACACAATTTCCTGACTAGTTTTTATGCAACAACATACAATTAGTTTGTATCTGTTCAAAGTAACACAATTAATAAAATAATTTAAACAAACTTTTCAACAAATAACGGCACACAGCTTGCACAACACTTCGGTTAAACCAACACAAATTAAATAAAAGACAAAATGAAATGTAATTGCACGAAATTAAACTAACTTTGCACTTCAAATTATGTATAAACCTCAAGTATTTAAACCCTTCAAAGGACTAAAACTGAGATGTCCACAATTATGTATATTTCATATCACATAAGCAAACCAAAGCTCAATTTATATGTACATAGCAAAATACAATGCTGAAAATTAAGCACCCTTAGAGATATGGAATGTCTAGAATGATTAGGCTTAATTAAAATAATGAGAAATACATTATCTGAATGTAGTCGCCCCTTGAAAGCCTATATACTCATTGGTCAAAGGTCATTATGTGACTTCACGAGAATGAGGTCCAAATGTATAAAAATCAATATGGGAAGGTTTAATATCAATCGGTCAGTACATCTGGGAGAAAATTATGAATATTTTAAAATTTGAATTTGTTCACAACACTTTAGTCGATAGAGTTCTGCTTGTTTATATTTCAATCTTAACTAGTATTGAAGATTGAACCTTCACCAAATTATCACTACGTATGTATTCTGGTAAAGCTGATAACATTTATTTATTTTATATTTTATTAATAGGGGATTTTAAAAGAGTTTAAAGTAAAATAAAAGTAAAATACTTCATGATCAATCCATTTACGGTAATACCTGAAAACTCTTATATTTCCATAATTGGTCTTATATTACTATAAATTCAAATGGCAAATTACTGAAAATATAGGACTTGAGAAAGAATTAAGAGGTAGCGACTTTCATATGAAATATTTTGAAATCATAACAGCATGCAAAAATATCACAAAACCACAAATTTAATAGTCCAAACGAGTTGTAAGACATACGTTTTGCCATGGCAATTGCAAACTTTAACAAGTTAAGCTTTAACTCTGTGTGAGCCCCATAATTCATGTCATCCTTTGCTTGTCATAATTTTCAAATATCCACATGTGTTATGTCATTAAAATTACGTAGAAATATTATAACTTAGTGAAGTATTTGCGTAGTTCAGGGGGATCGTTCATATTTTGTTGTTGGTTGTTCGTATACTGGAATAGAGGTCAGAACCTGCATTATAACAACTCTTGGATCAGACTGACCCGGCATAGGAGTCCACAGATACCAGACACATTTTTGTTCAGACTGACCTGGAAACTTCATCTTATCATTTATTTTTAGGGGCGCTATAGTACTGATTGAAATAAAATATTTTAGTTTGTTATATTATAATAAAATCAAGTTATGGTACAGACATCGATAGGCCTATGTCTTTAATTCGGCTGCTTCTTTTTGCACTCATCGGGCTTGAAGACTTTTGTGAAATGTTGGGAAGTCTGTAAATACAACAAACAAAATACTTAACTGCTAGTTTGTTTATACCAATTCAAAGTAATTGCATACCATTGGTCAAATTTCTATAAATACATCCATATTTTATCAGAATCAAGAGAGATGTGCAATTCATTGTATCATTTAATAATTAACGAGAAAATTACAAAATGAATTCAGATTTGTTTGCATTCATTCAAATGTGTAAAACTTTTCAAGGTCATGATCCATTTTCAAAAATGTCAGACAGACTTTTTCAGGATATTTGATACAATCACCAACTTCACAGCAAGTAACATTATAGAATATTCAGCATTGTTGCTATCACCAACTTCACAGCAAGTAACATTATAGAATATTCAGCACTGTTGCTATCAAAAAGTTACTAAAGGTGCACACTCACTTTAAATTATGTTAAAAGCAAAAAGTTAAGTGTTGTATACTAAAATACAACTTCAAACCACTGAAACCAACTCAGTCGACATTTCAACCACACACATTGATACCCGTAAAATCTTAAATATGAGATTTGTCGGGCTCAACTTCACACTTTTTAATGATAGGATACAAGATTTTACTTACAATAGTCTGGTTGTACCTAGAAAACCATAAAACAATGAATTGTAAATGCAACGTAAATGCAACCTGAAATGTGTCTTATAAATTATGTTGTTCTATGTTCTTTAATTTGTTTTGATCAACATACCTTCCTGTTTGTCCTCCAACCACTGCTCCATCTAATAAATCTGCCTTTTCAATGAATTCCCTTTTTGTTTGACCGTTCTCAACACTCCTCATTGGGATGCCAGATGGGAAGATCTCCTTTGGTACCACGTGATATTCCCTCTGTAGAGGAAGACCCAGTGGGTTCATATCTCTCTGTATATCCGTACGATCCAACCTATTATACTTCTCATGTCGGTCTAAGGGATTGTCAATGATATTATCATGCATAGATAAGAAGAGTGGGATGTAGGCCATGTAGTCGAAGAACGAGATCTGAAATATAAGATTGTTATCAGCCATTAAAGTCGGTTAACGAATTTGTTACTTTACTTTACTTTACTTTTATTTTGGCAATATAAACAATAATACAAAGAGATACATAAAAATAAACTGATTACAAAGCCAAGGATAGCCCAAAAAGCTGTGTATAACACGGCTTATTTCCATCGGGGTCCTTAAAAACACACAGGCAAACAAATACAATACAAAAAAGGCAAATAAAAATGTACAAGACTGAGAAGAGAGGTGTTTTTTCACTGCCCTTTTAAATTGATAATGATTGTTGGAACATTTGATGCTATTAGGAAGTAAATTCCATTTATGAATTCCGGTATAAAAAAAGGTATTGCACTCAGGCCCTTTCATTCTTGGAACAACAAAATTAGTGAAACTACCCCTGGTAGAATAATTATGCATATCTGAAACCTTCCTAAAGTTTTGACAGAGGTAGTCTGGTGCCACTTCATGAAAAATTGTATAAACATGATTTAGCTTGAGTTGTATAACACGATCATTAACGCTTAACATGCCAAGCTTGTTCAATTCTGGTTGACCAATATGTGATCTAGAATCCATGTTTAAAATAAACCGGACTAATTTGTTTTGTGTAACTTGCAGCCTTTTTTTTCAGTTTTACCGACAATGCAGAGAACCAGGATGAACAACAATAGTCAAAATGACATTGTATGAGAGCAGAACAAAGTGTTTTGCGAGATCTCTCATTTAAAAAGTTGGCATGTCTGTAAAGAAAATGCAATCTAGCATCAGCCTTTTTAATCACAGAAGTTACAATGTTCTCACCAGTTAGACTCTGATCAATTCAATTCAATTCAATTCATCTTTTATTGTCCTTAAAATGGAAATGTGTATTGTCGAACCTGCTCATATATAAGATTAAACATATTTAAATTTATTTACAAAAACAAATTATTACACCTAATAAAAAAAGAAAAAGAACTAAAAACCATATATACACAAGAGGGCATACAAAATAAGATTCAATAAAAACAAGAGAAATTCGGGTAGGTTTGTCCGGCAAACCTCTACCCCTAAAAACCTCTACCCACTCACCAGACCAAAACAGAAGACATCATTGGACCAAACACATTGAACAATACAAATACATGTACTACATTGTATCCAGGAAACCACTATTTCATGTTATTTCATGCAGCCCCTCCTCCCCCTCGGCCTGTATCCTCTGTTCCCTGTACAAGTTACTGACTATCATTAAAAATACGAATAGAGTGTGGTAAAAAAGAGTTTAAATATCTACTAGTTCTGCACTTCAGACTTCTCAGCCTCCTACCAGACCTCATAAAAATCATGCAATGGATGTGTATTATTGATTAAAATTGACTTGGCCTTAATTAAAATTCGTTCGTGACATATTGCGCTTATGTCCTGTTCTTTACCAAACATCTTACCCGCCCGCTTAGCAACTCTCTGAATTTTGACTAAATCCCCCTTTTTTGCACTACTAAACCAGACACAGCAGCTGTACAGGATGACACTCTCAATGACTGAAGTATAAAAAAGCTTCATAATAGTTTTATCGACCTTGAATGATTTCAATTGCCTAAGAAAGTATAGACGCTGTTGTCCTTTGGCGACGAGCGATTTACAATGATCAGACCATGATAGGATCAGACCATGATAGGATATTATCAATGGTTGTTCCTAAGTACTTATAGGAATGAACAATATCAATATCATCATTGTTGATTGTAATACAATGTAAATGAGGTTTGAACTTCCTGAAGTCAAAGATCATCTCTTTTGTCTTTTCAGTATTCAACTTCAGAAAATTGTTGCTACACCATGTAACAAAGTTATGAATGGTATTTCTATAATCCAGTTCACTATCTTTGAGAAAGCCAACAATCACAGTGTCATCTGCATATTTAAAAATACTGACATTGTTAGAGTGATCATTTGTGTACAAAATAAAAAGCAATGGTGAAAGAACACACCCTTGAGGGGCACCAGTATTTATTGTTATTTGTCCAGATAAAGTATTGTTCACTAATACACGCGGAGTCCGATCCTTTAAAAAATCGCTTATCCATAGAATGAGTGATGGATTAACATTCAGGTTTTGTAGCTTCTCCAGTAGTCGGTAAGGTTGGATTGTGTTGAATGCAGATGAGAAATCAATGAAAGTGGCCCGTGCATAACAACCAACCTTATCGCCATGTTGCTGTATAGCATTCACCAGACAAAGAACTGCATCATCTACAGATTTGTTTGGTTGGTAGGCAAATTGGAATTTATCAATACGATTGAGTAGCGGCTGTAAAAGAAATCTCATGATGATTCTCTCCAAACATTTCATTGTCAGTGAAGTTAATGCGATTGGTCGATAATCGTTTAACTCGGACGGTCGAGCTCGATTAGGCACTGGAACGACGGTGGCAGATTTCCAGCAAAATGGAATTAAATGTGAGTCTGTTGACTGCTGGAAAAGAACTGAGTAGGGAACTGCCAGTTGTTTGGCACAAACTTTAAGTACCTTTCCAGAGATTCTATCAGGGCCAGCTGCTTTGCGGAGATTTAAGTTGTTAAACAGTTTTTCGACTTCACTGACTTTGATGACAATACGCTGGCTTTCTGTATCAGTGGAGAGAGCCGAGCATTGTAATGAGATCTGATCGCTGAAACTTTGAGTGTCAAAGCGACTGTAGAATACATTTAGTTCGTTTGCTGTAGACAAAGGGTTTTCTAAATTTGCAAATGAGTCATGTTTTTTCTTTTTAGAAAAACCTGTTATGGTTTGTAGACCCTGCCAGGCCTCTCGTGGATTATTTGTCTTAAAGCAGTTTTCCATTTTTTCCTTGTAGTTTTCTTTGGCTTTCTTAACTGTTGATGACAGTTTTGATTGGAGCACTTTTAGTTTATTTTGGTCTTTCATTTTAAAAGCCTGTTTCTTCTCAGCTAGGATAGCTTTTAGTTCATTTGAGAGCCAGGGCTTATTGTTAGGGTATAATTTAGAGGTCTTTACTGGGATATGTAGATCTTGACAGAAATTTACATATTCGTTGATTACGTCCGTCGCCTCATCAATGTTTCCCGATCCATTCAGAAATACTTCCCAATCAGTGATTTCAAAGTGTAATGCCCAGATATTTAACTGAGATTGAAGGAGTAACAATCTTCCCATTACAAGACACTTCAAATTTATCAACGCTGCTTAATTTCTTCTTGGATCCAAAAAGGATAGACTCAGTTTTGCCGCGGTGCAAAGACAGTTTGTTATCAATCAGCCACTGCCTGCATGATTCCAGCTCCCTACTCAAACTGTCAGCTTATAACTTCAGGGTCTTTACCAGAAATGAACAGGGCACTGTCGTCAGCATACAGCTGCAAATTAGATTGAACACTTATTTTCATATCGTTCACATAGCAGAGGAAAAGTAGTGGCCCTAATATACTACCCTGTGGAATACCACATGTTATTTCCATTTGTTGTGATTCAACCTGATTAACACTGATAATTTGCTGTCTATTAGAGAGATATAATTGAAACCAATTAATAGACTCTGAATGAATTCCCATAGCTTGTAATTTGTGACATAAAAATCACATGGTCTACAGTGTCAAAAGCCTTCTGTAAGTCCAATAACACCATACCTGTATAATTACCTTTGGCCATATGAGAACGAATATAATCAGTTAAGTGAATCAAGCAGGTGTCAGTTGAACAAGAACTTCTGAACCCGGATTGTAAATTATAAATGAGGTTATTATCAGTGAGATATTTTTCCAATTGATTGTACACAGCTCTTTCCAAAAGTTTAGATATTGCACTTAGTACACTGACCGGTCTGTAATTGCCAACATCAGATCTGCTATTTTTTTTAAATAATGGCCTAACTCTAGCAAACTTCAGTTCAATGGGAACAGTGTTACTGGAAATGGACAAATTAATGATGAACGAAATTGGGTGTCTTAGTACATTAGCACCATCTTTAAGGAATTTGACCGGTATATTATCTGGACCTGTACTCTCATTAGAATTTAATTTAAGTAATTCTTTATACACGAAATCAGTAGTTACAGCAGAAAGCTTAAGGCAATCAGAAGTAACACCTTTACTTTCATAGTAATCCATGAAGGCTCTAGATTCAGTACCAAAAATATTTTTGGCACAGGGCAGTTTATCCACCAAATCAGAGGCAACTGTAGTGTAGAACTTGTTGATATAGTTCGCCACTTTATTTGAATCGATACAAAACTCACCATCAACTTCAAGAACCACTCTAGCTTGACCCTTAGCCTTATTGCTGTACCGAAGTGATTTAAACTGTTGCCAAAGTTTTTTAGAATTATTTCTGTATTCTTCGATCTTATGACTGAAATAATTAGCTTTGGCAAGCCTTATATCCCTCTGGATCTTGTTTCTGATTTGACAGTATGCTTTATAAAGAGCAATCTTACTTCTATCTTTCCCAAATTTGCCCAGGAGTTGATCTCTAAGCCTGATATTTTCATGATTAAACCATGGCTCCGTCCTGGTCTTTAATCTGATCTCCTTAATTGGTGCAACATTGTCGAGAATTTGCAAAAGAGTACATTTAAAGTTCTCCCAAGCCTGGTCAACACTACTGCAATACACATTAGACCAGTCAGCAGAGGACAACCTCAATAGGAAATCCTGCACACTGTAGTTCCTAAGAGATCTAATCTTGATGACATTATGACCAAAAGCATTTGGACTTCTTACTACTTTACGTGTACAATATGTAAGAAAGTGATCACTCAGACCCAAACTTATAGTTCCTGATTGACAGATCCTACCTTCATTATTGCAAACAATATTATGATCAAGTAAGGTTGAACAAGAATCTGTGATACGGGTGGGATCCGTGATCAGTTGCTTACAATCGAACAAGTCCAGAATACTTTTATAGTCTTTAAATAAGCTACAATTTTGCTGAAGGTAATTGATATTGAAATCTCCCAATATAATTGCTTCACAATTAGACCCAATGATTGACGTAGTGTTTTCAAACTGTTCAAGAAAGTTATTGTCTCTGGGAGGTCGATAACATACGCCAATTGTTACAGGTTTAGTCTTGGACAGTAGTAGATCAAACCAAATTGTCTCCATATTGTCTTTCATTAAATCCTGTCTTTGGTTGAAGGCAAAGTCATTCCTGATGTACACACAGACTCCTCCACCATGTCGCGACCTATCGTGACGCAGTACTGAATATTCATCGATCCTGATTTCAGCATCTGGGACGGAATCATTCGACTTTTGGCTTTTGACTTTTGGGAAATAATCTTTAACTCCGAAAGTTTTGGTATAAGTGATCTTGCATTCAAATGGACTATGTGAATTCCTCTCCGACGAAAACACTGGAAATGGTCATCGTTGTCTTGATTGAAAACATCCTTGGTATGACTAACTACTATACCTCCGCGACGTTCTTGTTGACACTTGAGTCTCGAGATGTCAGCAGTTTGAAAGGTAAAATGACAACGACCTGCTTTTCGACCTCGCCTTTTCTTCAGTAGATCTGAGGTTTTCAAGCTGTCATATGTAGATTTGGTTATGCAGAACTTGATCCCACGTCTTAATACTTTCAGTTCATTTGGAGTGTAAATGACTCGCTGGTGATCTGTAGACTTGCAAGTGTTAGGTCCTGGATTTTTTAACACATCCATAAAAATGGTAATATCCGTAGGTGGATCATGACCAGGGATGACCATGCAGAAGTATCCATGTTTCAACCATTTGACCGCTGGTGACTTTGAAGAACAGAAGCCAGAGGCACATAGATTAAAATTTACAGCAGTTGGGAGATTGTTAGGTCTTGCCCCAGCAAATATTATTTTTGGGACATGATCATAATACAATTGTTCTTTATAACGTTTCAAAACCGGACAAGAAGATGAAAAAGTCATCAAATATGCACTGGCAAACGACGATTGAAACTTGCATTGTATAAGAAGCGTAGTGAATAATACAAAAGTAGCAAGTCTCATGGCGGCCATTATGAATGGTACAGTAAAGAAAGCATGCGAAGTTTCAAACAGTCCATGCAAGACAGCTGGCTTTCTTAGAAGAACACTTACATCCAAATCCACAGTACACAAAATATGGTGAGTAAAACAACAAGCACAGATAAAAACCGTTACAGACGTAATAAGGCTTGTGGAACGTGAACGGCCATTACGAGGTACATCACTGTAGACTGCATAATTATGTGCGAGTATCA
This sequence comes from Zoroaster sp. YZ-2022, assembly GCA_029582265.1. Classification (NCBI taxonomy): domain Eukaryota; kingdom Metazoa; phylum Echinodermata; class Asteroidea; order Forcipulatida; family Zoroasteridae; genus Zoroaster; species Zoroaster sp. YZ-2022. The sequence continues at coordinate 38,419,174 of CM055820.1, forward strand.
TAATTATTTAACAGCAATCCATCCATCAAACTTTTTCGTCAAAACACACTTACATCACAGTCAGTGATTGACAAAATACGACGAAAGAAACGGCAAGGAGCAGCTAAAACCGAACGATACATGAAGAACGTTGATGATTAGACAAAAAGGATAGTTTTACAAATTAAAAACTACGAGAAACAGCACAGAAAGAAATCAGCAGGCAGCCGGGTAAACAGCGCCCTCTATCTATTTTCTGATTATAGGTTCGGTTTGCGGTAATACCATGTGGCCTTGAATCTCAACGAAGTTAGACGCGAAATGAGGTTGTGGTTCCGATAACAGGTTTTTCTGAGTTATGGGGTGTAGTGAAGAACACCAAAGTTTCCACAGGGTGGTCTGGTTTTCGTACGGGGAGTTAAGCCAATGGTTCTTCTCAGAACACCACAAGTTCAGAAAAGATTATTTACTTACAGATTCTTTCGCAAGTCTACCTGCTTTTAACGGTTGATCCAAAATGCAGAGTTTCTTTAGAACAACTTCCCAGTGATATAAGGTAAATGGATCCAGGGACATCGACTTATATATTACCCATGCTGTCGGCAATTTCCGATTTTTTTTTTTTAATATTTCACAAAATATCAGATGGTTCATTTTATCACTATCTCAGGTAAAATAACAATGTAACATTTAATTCACTTTTTCATTACAGCCTTCAAAAAACATTCTTTTAAAAATATTTACAAAATAAAAACGTCCGCCGAGGTGCTGGCAAGTATTGAAAATACAGAAAAATTAGAAAAAACCAAGGCCTACATAGGTTTTAGGAAACAAAAATATGCATCAAATGCAAGTAACAGCATTATTATTTTACCAGTATTTTACCTCTCCATATTCAGTGGGGTTCATCTTTGACATGATATACCGTTCTTGATCTTTGTTCAGACCACCCGCAATGAGTTCAATTCTCAGTGATTCTGCTGTGATATGATTCTCACTCCGTTCTGAGTTGACATTGCAGTAGAAAATAGACTGCAGACAAAAAGTATCAATAAGAGATTTTATAATATTACAAAAAAGAACAACCAAGATTTGCTCACTCAAGTAGAACTAGTTGGATTTTCAGACAAAGCGTGATAATAGCCTCAACGAAAAAACTAATGTAATGTCATTCAACAACCGGTGAAGCAATTTATAGAAGCAGTTTATAGAAGGGGCGACTGCATATTGTGCGAAGTAATTAAGACTAAGCCTATAACCACTGACAATATTATGTAGCCTATACACTTTATTCATAACTTCTTATGAGACGAACTCGGGAGATGTTCTAGTACTAGATGTTTCTGCCCTGATTGCAACCCCCCCCCCCACCCACCCCCACTTCAAACTACTTTCAATGAGGGTAGTGTGTTTCTAAATTGATGACAACAGAGAAAATCCCAATGGCAACAAACTATTTCCTCATTGTTTCTAGATTTGGGGGGAAATCGCAGCTTATTCAATCAAATAAACTACCTTGTATAAAGCCATCTTGCGTGCAATATCAAGCAGGTCGGTTTTGTCCAGAATGTATTTTCCAAACGAACTGCAAATCATAGATAAATACAAACACATTAATAGTCAATATGTTAAAAATTAAACAACATGCGTAATGGAATAAATCGTCTGTCCTGTGTAGGACCCTATTTTCTTTTCTACAGTTAGTGTTCTGGTAAGTAGGTCCCTATAGCACTGTATGGATAATTCAATTAATTACAAACTTACTCCATGTTACACATTCTTTCACATACTCCTGCCACAACAGCAAACATCTTAAATGAAACTTCTGTGTGGTCATCAATGTTCAATACCTGCAGAAAATGTCAATTATATATACAACATAATAAAACATGTACTTATTTTTGAATGATGGCTCATCAATATTTAAGTTGAATATTGATGGATATACTATTCCAGAATTTAACTTTATTTACATTTATAATCTTACATTTTTATATTCATTTCTAGTGACTCAAACAATGTAAGAATGATGTCATCTTACCTTCAGTACATAATCGAACTGCTTTGGTTTTATTGTTGAAAGACTGGCCACGCCCTCTACGGCCGAACGCATCTCCTGTTGAAAAAATAGCGATTAAAATTTATGTCGATATATGGTAGCATTATTCGAAGGCGATATCATAAAATTATGTACTTCATAATTATACATAATACTGTATATTACTGTATAAATGTTATATTTATAATACTATAATGGGGTAACAAAATTATAGACCAATAATAATATTTGAAAAAATGTCAAATAAAACCAAAGGGAAGCGAACAAGGAACATAAATATTTTTTGGAGTGAACACAGTTTTTATACAGCAGGACTAGAATCTTAGACATCTGAGACAAGTGAATAGCTCTATATTGGCGGTCTCCTAATTATCTTTATTCTATGTATTTATTCACCCCAACAAATAATGTTTGTAATGATAAATTATAACCACGTAATTGAACACCATCATGATTTTGTATAAGTTGTACGGTAGTTTATTAGAATGTTCACTATATCGTGTGTAGCTAGATCAGACATTCAACCATCCACCAATAGCAAAGAGTGGTTAACATTTCCAATAATACAATTAATGTTTACTGCGTATTAATATATGACTATTAAATGTTTGTATAAACTGAATGAACATGATATCTACATCGATCATGTATCAGCTTGGTCTTTAGACTTGGTCATAGTGATGCTAGACTCACCTGAGCAGTTAAAGTACAATCATAATCTACATCTTCGACCACAAATGCTCTGCCGAGTGGATCAAGTTTATAGCTGTCTACCAATCGATAATGATTCAGGTAGTCAACACTTTCCCATGAATCTACAAATAATTATACAATTTGTATTATTTTCATTAATGTTAAAGATATATCGCCAGTGTTTTGCTCAAGAGACTCAAAAAAGGAATTTACAAAGCAAACGATTTGTGTAAATTCTGATGTTGGGAACTGTATAAAAGCGATATTTAAAACGCGCTTGATTCTGACAGCAGCGCTGGCCAATCAGAAAACTGCACACGCCCTCGTGCAAACTGAAGATTAAAACAGTGACCCATCATTTTATTAATATGAGTTTCTAATTTACTGGTGTACTAATCCTTGACGGATTTTTTCGATCAATGTCTCAAATGAAAGCTTCCTTAATCCCACAAACTGTGCCAAAATATTTCGGCAAAAAATCATGGGTTCCGATCGTAGTCGCCTTGGGATCACCTGGTAGTGAGGAACAACCCCTGCATTGGGATCCCGTACTAAGAAATGGGTTTACAAATAGATAAACAACACTGTCCATTAGCTGAAGAGGCATCGAGGTGTTTTGAAATCTTACGTTTGTCAAATCCCCGTCTTGCTTCCACATGATCTCCCGGTCGTGGATCACTCAGCTCTGTGGCAGTATCTAATACTTTCTTCAGATGTTCAGTCAATACACCTGCGTCTTTACGGAAAGCATGTTGAACCTTCCGAACACCTTGGACTGTCAAATAACATCGTAACAATAAACCTAACTTCAACGGTGAAAAAAACAATCATACTGATTTTATCTTACAAAACTATTAGCAAAAGCAACCTGGAAGAAACTTGTTAAATTTGCGCGCCCCTTGTATTTCTTGGGATGCATGCATATAGGGCGCCACACAGTTAGCCAAATCCTGGATACACCACTTATTAAATGACAGTAATTCTATGTCCTATTAATTTAATACCAACCCTACATGCGACTGTTTTTGATACTCAATATTTAATACTTCTTAATAATGCTGACCATTTAGATGCATTGTCCAACCTACTGAAAGAATAAATTATTTTAATCCCAATCATAAACCTTTGATAAATGTTATTTTTCTTCCATCAAATCCACGTTACTAAACCCAAGCTGGAGGGGAAAACAATAGTCTGACCCGTTTATAATAAGTATGCCTGTTGAGAATCAGCGCTAAAATCGTACTTGTGTATTGGGGATCTAGTGACAAAGGTGGCCACAGTGCGATCATAGTGCCATAAAGGTGTCAACCAACACAACTCACACTTAATTTTTCCGCCTTGTGTGGGAGTAGTAGGGGGTTCCGGTGTTGGAGCAAACCCTGTCCATTTGGCATTTGGGATCGAGTCTGTCATGGTGATAGTTTTAGGCTGTGTGGCCATGTTACCATTTGAGTCTATCTCGATCGATTCGGCGTCTGAATCACTGTCTCGGGCTACTGTACCATCCTTCTTGAGTCGAATCTTAGTTTTCGTCCATACATCGTACATACTGGTCTTAGGGATGCGTATCGTTCGGCCGTCTGGAGCAGTCAGTTCAATTGTCTCACCTACATTGTGGATAGATTCCATAAATCGTAAAGCTACAATCTGATCTTCCTATCAACATGTATTGTAAATAATCTCAATCCTTCCCCAGACTGGTATTATACCTGCAAAAATCTTTAATTTTAAATAAACACCAGTGGGGTCAACTATTATTCAATGTGTTCATATTTAAACTTGCCAAAGTTTGCGTATAGTAACGAGGTGTTTGAGGCATACATTGGAGATCAAAACAAGTCTCCGGTTTCTGGTCTCCGCGCACGTCGCCTCAGACCTGCGCGTCGGCATTTTAATTTTGTGTGTGTGTGTGCGTGTGTGAGCGCATTCAAACCGGGGACGTATAACAAAAGGGACAATGGTCCCCGGTTGCTCTCACAATGGAGAACAATCCGTCCCCGTATTTTTGGACAAAGGAATTTGACAAAGGAAGTCCCCGAATGCCGGTGTTTACACACGTGTGCGTGTGTGTGTGTGTGTGAACGTACACACCATTCGTTGTGGGGTCCAAAACACAATAGAACAATTGGACCCCACAAGGTAACTATAGAAAATCTTGTACCCCACAGGAGAATTATAAGGAAAAGGGATAATAGAACGAACAAAGGGATACCCCACAAATCAATGTGCGTGAGGGTGTGTGTGTGTGTGTGTGTGTGTGTGTGTGGGTGTGTGAACGTACACACCATTCGTTGTGGGGTCCAAAACACAATAGAACAATTGGACCCCACAAGGTAACTATAGAAAATCTTGTACCCCACAGGAGAATTATAAGGAAAAGGGATAATAGAACGAACAAAGGAATACCCCACAAATCAATGTGCGTGAGGGTGTGTGTGTGTGTGTGTGTGTGTGTGTGCTATGAAACGATGTCCAATTGCAGCCAAAATTGCTGGATCGATTGGAATTCAGCTGTGCTTTAAACGACTTTTTCACATAGGGGTATTAGCTGTTACAAACTGCTAACCTAAAGGACATAAATGCAAAATAGTAGTTATTAGCCTTACGTTTCTTTCTCAAAAGGCGAAATGGACGATATACAGACATGCACAAATTTAAACACAAGAGTGGGCAGAAGTTAGTCAGGTGTGAAAGGAACACAAAAGAAGGTACAAGAATCAAAGGCATGGGACTGAACAAAGTAGGAATTAAACGTGAATAGATAAAGGTACAGGGAGAGCTGGAGTTATGACTGAAAGAAGAAAGCAAAAGATGAGTGAAAATGAAAGAGTCAGACAGGGAGAGAATAATAAAACAGACAAATAAACCAACAAGCAAAATAAATATAAAGCAAATGTAAAAGATTGAATTCAATTTTTTTAATTTTTTTATTTTACTTTATTTATCAATGCTGTGTATGTGCCTATCACGTACAAACCTGTAAATCCATCACCTTGGCCTTTCCTTTTCTTGTTCTTTTTCTTTCTGCCTTCTTTCATCTTTTGATGTTTCCAATCACTACAGGAAAATAAACACAAGATTCAACAACATATTTAACAAAGCGGAAATAGTTGAGTCATAACACCTCAGACCGAAAGATGTCAAGAATATCAAAGCTATGGACGATTAAAAACATGGCAAAGATACGATACATTATGCCACTTAAGGAAATTATTGTGTTTAAAATGTTGAAACGAGAACGCTTTTCGAAATCATTTCTGGCACGTACGTGCATTCAAAAGGTGCTATAATGAAACAAAACTTTAACTTGAATAAGACAACATGAAAATGTTGTTTTAAATAAAATGACTTTCACTCACTCTAGCCATTCCATTCCTCTCATGTCATCACCTTCTACCAGACCTCGTTTACTTCCTTTGGAGTATTTAACCATTGTCTTGCGTATTTCTGGAGGCAAGTCGTAGAAGTCTTGCTTTCCTCTGGCATAAGAACCGTCAGATGATGCAGAATTACCTCTGCGATTTTTCCTGAAAAGGGATACAGCAGGACAGCAACATTTATTTTGCTGTCAATTTCTGTAAGTTTCAATCGATCAACAAATAATTATTACACAACTGTTATATTTGTGTATATTATTGGCCTATTCGATACCTGCTAAAGGACAGAAGGTACCTTCACTCAAATTAGCAAAGCCAGTCTTCTTATTGAAGTGTTTACCTTTTGGTCATGACTTTATTGACAGCTTTCATGAATATCTTCTCTTTCTTCTTCTCTTCTTTCTTCTTCTTTTTCCTCTCTTCTTTCCTAAAAGCTTTCTGATCTTCTGTCAAATCTTCACCATCATCACTCAGACTAGATAAATCGCTGCTCCGTACGCTGCTGACGTCACTGGGTGAGCTCATGCGTTCCATTTCCCGCTCAATTTCTCGTTTTATTCTGGAAGAAAAGTACATAAAATAAACTAGAATGGTGAATGGTATCCACTAGTGTAAAGTTTATAGGACTATACTGTTTTTCTTGTATAACTCTGGCTAAATGAAACTCACCTTGTGACATCATTGTTTAACTGAATCTTTTCAATACCGTTTTATGATTTTTCTTCAAAAACGTGTAATTACACTATTTCAGTTAATCAGTTAATAACTTCAGTCAAACAATTATTAACTTATAAACCATAGATTTAACTTTATCAGTTTATCAATGATGGTTCAAGATACATTTACACAGTAATGGTACTTGATTCTTTAAACATCCCGCCCAGCTGAGAAGCAACATTTCTAAATGTCATGTTTTCGAGTCCTGTAATCTTTTATCTTGTTAGTGACAATGATAAAATGAAAGGAGATTGACTAGACTACCTTTTGCGTTCCTTCTCTTTTCTTTTTTCTTTGTGTTCATCTCGCACCTTCTGTACTTTCTCTTGTTGTTTATTATCCTTCTTTTGTTCCTTCTTCTTGGCCTTCTTCGCTTTTTTGGCACGTTCTCTTTCCTCACCGACGAGGGCGCTGTCCACATCAGAGATGTCATCGCTTTTAACACTTGAAACACTAGTACAAGCACTGACTGAACGACTCGTTGGCGTGCGTTGTCGCCTGTTTTTGTAATATTGCAAATGTATGTCATACAATGTTTGTCATACATTTCACAATTCGATCAACACCAACTGAACGTTTTCACCTCCCTCCGTTAACTTCTATTGGACCTGCCCCCAATTAGTTCTCAAGATTCACTTCAAGTTTAACAAACAATTACCTTCTCTTGTCTCTTCTATCTCTCCTCCTCCCTCTTCCGTCACCTTCCTCATCCCGTCTATCTCGTCTCTCTCGCCTTCGTTCCTTCTTCTGTTCTTTCTTAAGATCTCTCTTTTGTTCTCTCTTGGCTTCTCTGACTTCTTTTCTTGTCTCCACCTTGAGTTGTTGTTTGGCTTCTCGCTTCTCTTTCATCTTCTTAGCTTTCTTGTCTGCTTTGATGCGAATTCTCTCCTCCTCGTCTAAGGAGCTGTCTATATCTGATATGTCACTGGAATTGACGCTACTAGGAACGCTAGCCTCGCTTACCTCCGAGCTGTCTGATAGAGACCCCGACGATGACGATGACGACGACGATGAGTCATCAGAACTAACAATAACACACCCCAAAAATTAGATTATGTCTGATGTTTGAAATATATACCACTTACTTTCAATGTTACTGACTGTGGCATTTCGTGATAAATTAATTTCCAGTCACCAAAATGGAACCCATATTGCTTTTCGCTATTTTAACTGGGTGGATGGGGGTGGGTGGGGAGTATTAACCCAATTTGTTGTGTGAAACAGCATGGTATCCTGCAGATTACTAGAATACCGTTGGTGAGGCACTAGTCTATTTTGGTTAAAACACAACGGTTGGGAAGCAATAAAGAATGTATCACTCCAAAAAAAATTTTAAAGTACTTTATTATGTTTACCTATTGAAATTTTAGCATACTATTCCATGACAACCTTTAAATTGCCTTAGGAAACATACAATCTGATTAAAAAGTAATATTTATATGAATAAAACACAGTGTTCTTATATGGATTGCAACTGAAGATTTTATTTCATTATTGTATCAAACTTATTTTATCCTAGAATAATAAAAATTTATGTTTGCTTTTATCATTCTTTAATTAATAAATAAAATAAATATAATAATAATAATAAATAAATGAACCTAGCAAGTTCTTTCTCAGAGACAGAACCTACTAGGTTCGAGACCTAAGGCCAGTAACTACAATTTTGCATTTATATACTACGGGTCCTTTATGTTGGTAAGCAGTTTGCAACAGCCAATTCTCTATTTATAAAATAGTACAAAAATATATTTATACATGTACACTAACATTAATAACATATTTCATGGATTAGCAGGGATTTTGACTTGTACAAAGTATAATACCAAAATGAGTTTTTGTAAATTTTACAGTAGATATAATGCTCTTGAACAAGTTCTCCTAGTAGACGTGAAGCATCATTTTCTGATATAGCAAGATTTGTGATGACACCATGTACTGAAATAATCTCTTTTGAGTAGTAAGAGTTCTGAGAAGAACCTGTGGTTAACTCAACATTTCGATCCGTATGCTTTGATCATCTTGTGGAGAATGCCGGAATGCTAGTGCTGGAGAGGCTTAAGTAGCTCGGTGGAGGATCCTTGCTTGCTTGTGTCATTCTTGTAGATGTAGCTATTACCTAAAACAAATTAGAAATACATAATTAATTATGTGTGCACTAACAAATGTATTGTTACACAATTTATTTATAGAAAGTGAAAGATAATATTGTAACAAATTATTCAAAATGTGCTTAAATATCAGCTGTTTCAACCTACCTCACACCATCCCTTAGAAACATTCAAATAATAAATCCCATATCCCACTATTTTATTTTAAGCTAGGTTTCAACAGGTTCACGGGTTACACAGTTGTAAACCTTAAATTTATTTGGGAGTTGCCAGCTTTGTATTCTCTTTCTCTTACTCTTACTGTTACATCATTGTGATTGTACAAACTACAGCTCTATGACAGTAACCAGTGGGTTAATAATTCATGATGTTTAAGATGATAACAAGTCCCAGACATGTCAAATACAGTGTTCCCAACTCCCATGGGAATTTCATGATATATAGTAATACTACACTACTTCTGCATAGTACGGTAGGTAAACAAACAGTACATGAACAATATTAAAAACAAACTTACCCAACTAGAGGTCATAGATAATAACTTCTGTCAGTGTCACTGCCCAACTTTGCCAGCAAACAATCCTTTTAGATGATTATGATGTATGTACATTTACTAACCTAAATACATAATTGTCTTAATTTCGATCCCTCAAAACCCCATGAAAAACTAATGGTTTTGAGAATAGGAGGATTTTAATTGACTTAAAACCCATCAACCATGTCAACAAACCATGAACAGCTGATGAGTAACCCTTCTAAATTACATGTGTGGTACATATCACATACACACAGACCGGTAACCACTATTATGTATGTCTCTTCATTGCATAACGGTCCAGAAGTCAGGAACGTTTACGTTAAACTGACAACAGAGGGCGCCCTTCAACCAAAACATTTATGGGGCATGTACAGAGATATCAATTAGTATTAGAGATATCAATTTTTTTATTTTATTTAGTCTTGTTTCTAATAGGCTTGTACATGTTTTGCTTTTTTGGGGGGGGGCAGAATATAAAAAAGTCAAAAAAGTGAAATAATACCCCCCCCCCCCCCCCCAATTTAACGGAAATTAAATTCTACATCGGAACACTGTTATTTCACTTGAGGAAGTGCTGTAAAATGCTGTTATTGACACATTTCTCAAAATAATCGTGAGAAACATGGGTTTACAGTAAGGATGTTTTGCACGTCACAGTTGGGGGACAAATGTACTTTATTTGCAGGAAAACCATGTGTAACTTTTTTTAAGATAGGTATAGAAATAAGTAAGCCGACTCACCTGTAGTAGGAACTCTCATTTGAGTATGAACCTGGAAGATATGAAAATCAAAGTTACATTATATTTCAGAGATCTAAACATGCCACTGCCGGTGCTTTTGAAAATGGATTGCATGAATCGGGTGCATTTTGTTTCATGAATAGGGGCTATACTTAGCAGCAGTCGTAACTACCATTAAAAATGTTTACAATCTGATTAATACCAACACTTTAGACTGTAGGGACAAACATCAACAGAAGACATCAACATGAGAAATGTTCGCACCTCTATTTTAAAAGCTATGTTATTTTTTAAAGTTACATTTTTAAGTTATAATATGGTTTGCCATAATATAACTTAAATAAAATTGCTTGTAAAAATGGCTGGTGAATCAAAGAAATTTTACTGATATTAATATTTGTTCACTGAGAATAATCATAATGTATCATTATTATGTATTGATATCAATGTTTATACTGCGCCATTTTGAACATGTTGGTTTTTGGTGACAACTTCTATGAAGGCTGCTTTTTTGGCCAGATCCTTGTATCGATTCGCAGGGAGATGAAACACACGAAGAATCATCACCAAGAGGCTGGCTCGAATCACGCCTAGCTCAGTGACGATGTCTGCTGCGTTTCTTAATTTTCTTGTCTGTGTGTCTCCTGCGTCTAATGAGCAATTTGGGATTATCGAGTTCCGAGTCACTGTCGAAGCTACCTTCGCTACTGGTACCGTCGGTGTCATCTCTGCCACCCCTTCTCTGTCGCCTTCGCCGACCATGTTTGCCACGGTGTTTTTTGCCACCCTTCTTGCCACTTCGTCTGTCGTCGTCACTTTCGTAACTGACGTCACTATCATCAGATGAGTAGCGTCGTCTGTGACGTCGCCTACGACTACCCTTCTTTCGATTTGCACCTTCCCCCTATACATTTGAATAAGATAATGAAATTCAAGCATTTGATACATTTGAAGATTCGTAAAGTAATGGCTTTATATGAATATTGATATTTTTTACGACGTAATCGAGACAATTTGATAATATGAACAATATTTTAAATAAGATTTGTGCTCAGGGATGTTCAGTTAAAGCAGGCCAAAAAAGTATATACGGTCTGAAAAAGTCCTTGCTATACCGTTCCGTTATATTTACCTGAAGATTTTCGTAAATGTTACTTTAAAGGCACCTGGCAATAGGTTTTTTATTGATTTAAACAATAAAGTATATGTGTATTAACAATAAACAAATTGTTTGAGTGATTATTTGTCAGGATTTATATGTTTAAAAACAATATGAAGTTGTTTGGAGGGTGACTCCGCCCATCCCTTTTTGTGACGTCATTCGAGGAAGGATTCGCCGCTGATGGAACATCGACCCCCCTCGACGCCCTCGAGAATTGCCTGTGTTTACATACGTGTGGTTTGGTTTGTTATAAAAAAAGGCATTTTTCCGGCATTTTCCCAGCAATGCCGACCAGGTGTATTGCTGCTGGATGCAACAAAACAACTAAAGATGGGGTCAGCCTGCATCTGTTTCCAGCTGATCCCAAATATAGGCGGTTATGGGCAGCGAAAGTCAGGATAACGAGGGCAAAGTGGTCCTGTCCGACGTCGTTTTCAGCGCTATGCAGTGACGCTATGCAGTTTTCGTAGCACTAGCGGCATTGCTGCAAATCGTGAAAACTTGCATGCTTCCCATTGGGCCTTGTTTTACGTTGTCGTTTCATCTGAAACTAGGTTACAGGTTAGGCATACATTTTGTAAGTATGTGTGCTGGCAGTTCATGACAGACTTGACAGTTGTGTATAGACTATAGTGCAATGACCAATGTGTCAGACTACACATTTTCTCTTCAAATATCCCTGCCTCGAATGACGTCACGAACAGCGCCACCATGTGTCAATGTAAAGGGGGGGGCCTATTCTAAAGTCGTAAATACAATAAAACCACTATTTCTGTAACCTTAGTTACTTGTTTATTCACATTCCACTCATAAAAATGTATATATTTATCACAAAAGCTACATTTGGACAAAATACCAGTGCCAGGTGCCTTTAATATTTATTCCAGGGAAAAGACTTACGTCAGAATCTGAGAAACTGTCTGAATAACTGCTTGATCTCCTACGCCTTCTTCTCCTTCTCCGACCCCCTCCCCCTCCTTCCTTGTCCTCAAAATCTTCACTCTGTGAACCACTGTCGTCACTGTAACGTTTGCGATGACGACGCCCTCTACGTCGATGACCATCCTCTCCACGATAACTATCCTCTGACTCACTATCGTCACTGTTACGTCTACGATGACGACGTCTGCGGCGACTTCTTTTATCTGCAACATCTCCTGAAGCAGACAAACTACCATCGCTGCTATCATGGCTACCATCGTGGCCTTTGCCATGGTGATGACGTCGATGACGCTTGGTTCTTCTCCCTTTGGATTGCAAATTGGCGGGAAGATGCAGTTGCCCTCATCATTCAACATTGTATTTTTACCGTTTATGATGTGATACGAACTTATTGCTAAGGCCATAGAGTGTTACCTTTTTTAAAACTCAACGGCTGGGCACTGTAAAGGCATTTGTATTTTGTCAGAATAATGGAAAATTACTTCGAAAAGCTTGTTTTCCCAAAAGCAAAAGTTATGCAATGCATAACTTTTGTTGACATAAGTTGACATTCAACCTTTAGGCCAAAAAAGTCTCCTGTTTCTGCTCTCCGCGCGCGTTGCCTCAGACCCGCGCGTCGGCATTTTTAATTTTCTATGAAACGATGTCCAATTCCAGCCAAAATTGCTGGATCAATTGGAATTCTGCCGTGCTGTGTTTTAAACGACTTTTTCACATAGAGATATGAACGTTTTTCTGATTTGTGAGGCCTCTCTTAGCTACCATATACTTTGTATATGGGAAATTTGGTCCCCGCGTATACAATGTATCACGTATTTCCCTGCTGGCAAAAAACAGATGCGCGAAAAAAAGCGCGTCACCGCACCGATTTTGAAGCCGACCGATGACCAGAATCCGGAGACCTTTTTTTTTGGTGGGGGGGGGGAGCCTTAATTACCATAGGCCTTCTATTACACTTACTTTATAGTGATAATGACAGATGTTAATAATGAAAAACTAATAATGTACCTAATGTATTATAGCGGTTATGTTATAACAAAGATTACGTTGTGATAGATTAACTGATGTCAATGTTAAATATTATGGTGGTGATGTATAATGTCAGCTATGGATGGGATGCCAAGTATTAGTTCAGTTCAAGTTAGTGAGCCAATATGTTTTCGTTGACTACAAATTGAGGAATGGAAATGTATTGATAGGTATTTTTGTCAACAAATGAGAACGATTTAACTGAACTGAACTGATCCTTCAATAATGTTATGATTAGAGATTTATTATGGTGGGACTATTATCTAAACTAGACTATCACTTGTATAATTATGTAAAACAAGTTAGTAGGATTGAAAATTGAAATCTTTAATACTGTACCTTTGATAAAAGCTAGCTTAAACAAAGGTTTAATTAACAAGAGAAAGACAGAATAATAGACAAATGGAGACTTCTCACTTGAATCGTCACTATATGAATAGTCAGATGAATCCGATAAGTGTCTGCGATGATGCTTTGATTGGTGGTGGCGCCCTCCTCTTTTTCGTCGCCTTCGTTCTCCGTCTTCGCCAGTCGCTGCACTCTCGTCGGAATAAGCGGAATAAGATGAGCTACAGTTTGAGTAACAAATATAATTTATTGTGGGCTTAGATAAGGTAAAAACATCATATTACTTTATTCAACTTTATTATGCTCTTTATAGGCATATTAATTAATAAAATTGTAAAGAGCATCAACAACGAATAAATACATAATAAACCACAGTAACAAAGAAATAACCAAATACCGCAGATTTGTAATATAAATGTATACATAATACGATCTTGTATGTACAGTACTTGCCATTACATATTATCATCAGAAATACGGGTGTGGCAAAGTTGAAATTAAAATTAATTTCTGTAAATTTGATCATGGTCGTATCCAACCCTCCAATGGGCCGTCAGGATGAGATGGCTTGGTATTTTATATAATTCCACCCTCCCGTATAACTACGGCACTGTCGGTAACGTTAATGTGATTTATAAGCCATTTCCAACAAGTAACTTCCTTGACTTCAGAATATACCTCCAGAAGTGCAGATTAAAAACACATCTTAATTTCTACATAAAGCGACATGGGCGACGGTGTCATAAACTTTTGTTATTGAAATTGTTTTAAAATGAAATGTTTTAAAAGTGAAGTATACTATCCTGTTTTTTCTTTTCGAATTTAAATTTAAAGTTTACCTATGTCGTCTACGATGTCTTCTTCCTTTTCTCTTAGACCTTGAGTCGTCACTATCAGACGAGTAACTTCCATCCCTCCTTCTTCCTTTCCTTCGACTTCCTTTACCCCTGCCTCTACCATCCTTGCTACCATAGCTACCACTGCTGCTGTCGCTGTTGTCATCATCGCCCTGTCCACGGTGTCGTCTTCCATGTCTATGCCGTCCATCATGCCGTCTACCGTGGCGTGCACCTTGGTGACTGCGGTGATTCGACCGGCTGTCATTGCTGTCAAGCTCTGTACCCGAAACACTTCCGCTGTAGGACTGGCGACGTCGGTGTCGTCGGCGTCTGTGACCATCCTCATCTGAATATTATTGTAAAATATAAGTAATAAATGTAGCCTACATAAGTGTCATGAGGCCTGCGTACATGACTAAATCGCACATACAGAAACTGTTTGCCTTTTGAAGTAATAACGCCAACGTATAAAGCGAAATGTGAAATAATTTAAACACAATAATTCACCTTCATATGAACTTTCGGACCTATCCCTACTGCGTCGTTTCCTTCGTCTTCGCACTGTCCGTTCTCGCCGAGTTCCTCCCTCGCTGACATAAGACTCAACCGACTCCACTGAGGAATAACGCCGATCACTTGATCCATGGCGACCTCTACGGCCATGCTTTCGTCTTGACCTTCTTCGCCCTGCTTGATCCTCTTCCAGTATACTATTCCCCATCCCACTCTCAAAACTATCACTGTCGCTATGTCGACGATGACGGCGCACTTTATGCCTACATGAGGTAATGACGGACATAACGTCAACGGCCACCCTCTTATTCAAGCTCCCACTAAAATGGAAATTATCTGAGAAAAAAGGCTTCAAGTTTAATGCATTTAGTCCCCCTCCCTAATATAACATAGGGGAGGGACCATGTGCGTTTAAAATTACCGAACTGTTTTGAGTGTCCCCTTTTTGGCATTTTGCCCTCCCTTTTGTTGATGTGAGCTCCCCCCCCCTTCCTCCTTCTTGAGACCCTGTAAAAGATGGACAGTTGGACCGACCAACCAATGATGAACAGAGTGTCCCAAAATTTATGACAGTATATTAGTTTAAAATCTTGAAACAAACCTTTATTGTTGTAACTCAATTATCAATGATATACCAACCTCCTTTGCCGACCTCCTTTACCATAGTTATTGTTTACATCAGCACTTTCGACACTCTCCTCATAAGCACTGTCTCCAAATTTCCGCCTGGATACTGAAATTGAACAAAGAATACATTATCATTATCAATGTACAGTCCGCCTTTGATGAATTTTACTCAAGGAATTGACAGTGAATTATTTGAAGGCATAGGTAAGGTATAGGATTGGTAATTCAAAAAATAACTAACTGCAAAACTTATACTAAAAAAATATGTTTTAAATGTTCGGTCAGTGTCAACTTTTTAAAGGGAATGCACAGACTTGGTTATTACCAGATTATCAAATTAAATAATATAAGTATCTTAACACCTTACTTGGTGTCATCATCTGCTAAATCTACAACTCACTTACAATAATGCACTTCAGTTTGGGCGTCCCTAAAGCTGCTTGATTTCTTGGGTAGAGATTAAATTAAATCAATATGCCGTCCATACCTTTGACAAGTTCTCCTTTTTTATCCACGATGTATTTTTGCTTTGAGCTGATCCAGTCATCTAATTCTTCATCCTCTGCCAATCCAAGGATCTTCTTGGCGAGTTTGTCATCTTTCTTCATCTCCTGATATTCTTCTTCTGTCACAAAGTGGTACCTGCTGACAATCTTTCCATCAGCACCTTTCACATATGTCTTGATTCTTCGTCTCGTTTGACCTAAATAATTGTGATGATCACATAATAATTGTATGTGTATCTGTTTTGCAGTAAAATATAAAGATAAATGTCTATATTTTGTAAAGAAAGCTTAGTGGTCTGATGGGACAACAACCATTTATTGATTGTGTGAGCTTTTCACTCGGAAATCTCCAGCATAAGTTGACAGAATAAATTATTTCTTGTAAAACAGTTAAAATTATTTCTATTTTAATTTTATTTCCTAAGTTAAAAAATCCTCTCCGATAATTTAAGAGGGGATGGCCAATGCAATCACAATAAATATACAAATAATAAATAAATAAATAAATAAATAATTATTTTATTAATTCCCACTTATAATTTATAATAGTAGACCAGCCAACATGAGATTTAAAACTTTAGACGGCATGTTTGTTAATGCAAGGCATCCATGGTAGATCTATAGTTTACAGTATCGAGAACAACGTGCACTGTAAAAAATAATGGGTAAATTATTTATGGGCAAAGTAAACCACTTAATTGTTGGTAAATAATTGTCTAATTTATGGATAAATTCTGACGTTGGGTAAAGCTTTGAAATTGCCTAAAATTGGTTACATTAAATTTCATAAAAGTTGGGTATATTTTTGCAATGGTTGGATATTATCAGGCTTTGCCCATATATTGGTCAAAGCGGCACACGATTACTTTCTTCAGTTGGGAACACGGAACTCAAAAGTCTCCAAAATGGGCAAAACGACAGAGGGGCGCACGTAAATTAACCAACGATTTGGCGCAGACATTGTGCTACTGCTGCTGATGGCGTCCGGAGCTCGGGCTTGCCTGAGCATATGTAAACTACAGTTTTATATTACAGAATCATTTAAGTAAGGACAAATAATTATGTTATTTTTCTCATCAGCCTTACTTTGGCGACAATGTAAAATCAGTCATAGGACAGCTGATACTCTTATGCGACAAAATAATCATCTCAAATCATCACCAAGTCTCAAGTAAAGTATGAATTCAGTAAAGTTGCATATCAAAAAATGATGCGCCGGACTCGAGTGCCCCTCATGTCTGAGTTGGCAATTCAAAGCAAGCACATCTTTGCCCATGTTTCAGTGTGAATGAAGCTGGATTACAGCAGTCAATCCACTCACATCAGAAGGCAAAGTGCACCTTTAAGATTCTTTCTAAAACATTGGGTTGTACGTCAGGAGATGAGTAGAATAATATCACGGACAGAGGCTGGTGATGATGCTGAAGAAGTGCAGAGGAGAAACTGGTCAAGTGGCCGCTGGAGAGTTGGCAAGTTCCCAGAGTGCGGATGAGGTCAGTGGAGGAGTAGAAAAGGGAACAGAAGACTTGACGGAGGAAGATCTAGAGATTAGGAAGAGGATTGAAGAGGTAATGGTATCGATAAAAAGGACAGGTGAGTATTCCTGCATTGCGTCAGGTCCCAAGGAAAAAGCTGACAAATGTGTCAGCTATAATGGTGAGTAGAATCCTTGGGACGGCAAGTACTATTAACCTTACTGAAATTTGCAGGTGCAGTTGTAGTAGCGGAGAGATCAGGGGTAAAATCTTCACAATCACAACATAAAGATAATAAACCTTGGTGGAAACGCAGACTTGAGGGCCAAATTAACGAGTTACGCAAAGATCTCAGTAGAATAGAGAAAATGGATAGAGGTGCAGTGAAAGATTCAGATATGAGGAATAGATTAATAAAGTATCAAGTAAAAGGAAAGGGGATGAGTGTAGTTATGGAGGAAATAAAGCAAAGGGTTAAGGCGAAGGCTGCGAAAGTAAAGAGGTGTGACGACAGGGTCAGGCAGCAGAGGCAAGGAATTTATGGGGTGGCCTGGTGACCATAACAGACAAGCAGAATGGTTAGCCGACGTGAAAGACAAGTTAAAGAATGTACAACAACAAGAGGGATTTAAGATTGATGTGAACAAGTTGAAGAAACAGTTGAAGAAAGTGCCGAATTGGAAAGCCCTGGGACCAGACCAAGTGCACGGATACTGGCTAAAAAAGAACTTCAGTAGTCTTCATCGAAAGAATAGCCCAGCAGCTGCAATAATGCTTAGCGCGTGGCAACGTTCCGACGTGGATGAACTGAAGCAAGAACTGTACTCATCATGAAGGACATTAAGAAGGGTACCGGTAATGTTGCAAGTAATTATCGACCTATTACATGTATATCCCTGATGTATAAACTTCTGACCAGTATCATTGCAGAAGATCTGTATAATCACATAGAAGATCAGCAGTTATTTCCAGATGAGCAGAAAGGTTGCAAGAAGCGGTCAAGAGGAACGAAAGACCAATTCATCATTGATAAGACGGTGCTAAAGGACTGTAGGAACAGGAAAACTAATCTGGTCATGGTATGGATAGACTACAAGAAAGCATACGACATGGTATCACACTCGTGGATTATTGAATGTTTGGACATGATATAGGGGCAGCTGAGGCGGTGAAATGTTTTTTGGGTGAGAGCATGAAGACATGGAGAACAAATCTGACGGCCAATGTTGAATGCCTTGGTATTAAAGGTAAACATCAGACGAGGTATTTTCCAGGGCGATTCTCCGTCTCCACTGTTGTTTGTTTTGGCGATGTTCCCTTTGTCGATGATTCTGCGGAAGGTTAGTGTGGGATACGAGATGACGAAGGATGGATGCAGGATTAACCATCTGCTCTTCATGGACGACCTGAAGTTGTTTGCGAAGAACGAGAAAGAGATTGATTCCTTGGTGCAGACTGTACGGATCTTCAGCGATGACATCGGCGGAAAAGGGTTACTTCCCTGATAGCAGACTGACGTCGTGACGTCGTCAACTGGTAATCTCGTCGTACGTCGTATGACTGACGTAATTATGACGTGAGAATTACGTCTTACATGAATTGAGTTTTTATCGTCAAATTCAAGTTTCTTGCTGACCATATTATGACGTGATTTTCACGTCAATATTTTACCAGATTTTCCCCATGTTTTCTTGACTGGAATATGACGTGATAATCACGTCGCTCACACAACAAAGTTACGACCATTGGCATCACGTGATATTCACGTAAAAATCACGACGGGCCTTTAATTAAGGTTGGCGAGGATGATGCCGAGGGAAAACGAATTTTCCCAAAGTGGGGCGAAAGATTGCAATATTTCCTCACGTAATTGTAAGTGAATTTTAAATTTGAGAAATTCAGGCCGTGTAAAAATGATAAAAATAATGAAGAATGGTTACAGTTTCAAAAGTTTTGCACGATTTTAGTCTATTTCCAAAAAATACGCCTCGTTTTCGACTGCGCACGCGTCAGTAGAATGGTTCCCAATCCTCCTGATGTTGGTGACTGGATTGGTAATGGTATAATGGCAAGAACGACGCTGATTGGTTGATCGCATGTGATGGGACCATATGTTTGTACATAAAACAGGTTTTCGGACTTTATTTCCCAAAAGAAAAATTCTCCAAAGCCATAAATTACCCAAAATGATATGAAAAAAAATTATGGTTCCTACAATAAAACAAAATGATAACATTTTTTTAATTTGAAAAATGAAGTGTACAAATTAGCGCAGAATTGAACTCGACCTTCTGCATCGATGGGAAGCGAAGTGTACGGAACTGCCTGGTTTACATGTGTACAGCAGCTATATTCTGCCGGTCTGAAACCTATTCTCTCACTCAGTTACTATTCAACTTAAGGATTAGGAACCAGTGCCACGCGTCCGTACCTTACCGCTCAATCTCGTACCCAGATCTTTGTTGCGCTAAGATCCACGTCTCCGGGGGAGGGGGGGGGGGGGGGGGGACGAGATAGATTGCTTACCGCCGTCAGCCATTTTGTTCACGATCAGCATACGTGGTATGTTTTGGATTTTAAAATGCAAAAACGCATGGAATGTTCTCATTATTTTGACCTTTTATTGAAACAGATATCAACCTTAGGAATGTGTGCATATATGGAACTAATCCTTTTTGAAATCCATTTCCTATTCATCTCATTATTGCCAATATAAACAACAGACCGGAGGCCTATATGATGCTGGGTTATGCCTATATAGGCCCTCCTAGTGCTTTAGTAACATATACTAATTACTATATTCCTATATTACTAGTTGGGAAATTATATTGGCAGCTATGCTTAATCACCTTGGACTGCAGGCATTATACGAAATTTGCGGCCGGGTTTAATTTTGGAATCATTGGCAAGGATTGTTCATCGAAGAATCTTAATATAGAGGAAAAAGATCTTTTCATAATCCTTGGCTGCCAGGCTTGTTTTGTTTTTACCACTTAAGGGTGGCTCAAGCTTAAATGTATATTTTAATGACCGTTGTTTTTGTTTGCATTACACATGTATAGTTGGATATAAAATATTGGTTTTTAAATAAACATGAATTACCAGAATATGCTGTCTTTATCATTTTAATTACATATTGTGGAAAAGATATTGTGGAGACAATACCGGAGTATCACCAGAAACTGGTCATCTTCACGTCAGGAAGACGTCATTAAGACGTTATTGTTAAGATGTTATCACGTGAAAAAGACATAAATTGTGTACCAGTGAAAGACGTTATTATCACTTTATGATCACGTGATAAAGACGTCAGATTTTGACATGTAATGCCCCTGTCCCACTTAGGCGATTTTTTAGGCGACTACAGGCGACCAGGCTGTCGCCACATGGTCGCCGGGGTGTCGCCTGTATGGTCGGGAGTAGTCTCCTCAGTCGCCCAAAGAGTCGTAGCCTCTTTCTGGTCGCCGCGGGATTTTCAAAATGTTTCAAAATTTTCGGCGACAGTGGGTTTGACGCCAATGAGCGTAGCTTGACTTCTACTGACGTAGGTGCTGTCGTAGGTTGTCGCCAGGTGACGTGGGTTGTCGCCGGTGCTGACATCGGTGAATTCCATTGTCGACTACTACGTCAACCGGCGACAGGTACTGGCGTCAAGAGAAGTCAAGTGAATTCTCTTCATTTGTCTTCAGTTGTCGCCGACAGGGTCGTATCTTGTCGTAGCTTGTCGCGGGTGGATGTAGGTTAACTTCGGTTGTCGTAGGTTGTCGCCTGTGTGGTCGTAGGTTGTCGTAGGTGTGGTCGTAGGTTGTCGTAGGTGTTGTCGTAGGTTGTCGTAGGTGTGGTCGTAGGTGGTCGTCCTTAGTCGCGACGATTGGGTCGCCGGTTGTCGGTAGCTTGACGTCGGCTAGGTGGTAGGTTGGTGTAGCTTGTCGTAGACATTGTCGTAGGGGGGTCCCGTCGCCGGTTTTTCGGCGACCTGCTACGACTATGACGGTCGCCGGCAGTCGCCTAAAAAGTCGCCCAAGTGGGACAGGCCCTTAAGACGTAATAATCTCGTAGAACGTGCAACGTCTTTATGACGTCTTAGTACATCTGTGCAAATTTACGTCATAAAGACGTCATAAAGACGTGTAACACAACGTGATTAACACGTGATTTTTACGTGTTTCTGCTATCATGGTTAGTGTATCAGACAGCGTTAACATCGAGAGAAGGAGCTTGCAGTGTCATGTTAGTAGGACTCGATAAATGTTGTTGAAGGTTGCGCAGAATTAGGTCCAAAGGAGTACAAGAATCAAAGAAGAGAAGAAAGAACACGAGATTGGCAGGAAAAACCACTTCACGGCCGATTCCTGAGATAATAATAATAATAATAATGTATAGATTTATATAGCGCACGTATCCACCAACTAAGTGGCGTTCAAGGCGCATTATATTATTATCCCTGCTCATAAGGCTCATAAGGCTCATAAATCATTCCTGAAACCATCTCAGCTCCCTGGGGAGTATACAGCTCAATTGCTGCCATTTCTAGCGCATATAGAGCAAACCATCTCTGCCTTCACAGGTACCCATTTAACCCCTGGGTGGAGAGAAGCAATTATGGTTAAGTGTCTTGCTCAAGGACACAGGTGTGTCACAGCCGGGCTCGAACCCACACTCTGCTGCTGGCAACACCAGAACTTGAGTTCAGTGCGCTGAACCGCACGACAATCCACTTTTACGTGCATTATACAACACACGGGACCTACGGCTTTACGTCCCATCCGAAGGACGAAGCAATTATGGTTAAGTACCTTGCTCAAGGACACAAGTGTCACGACCGGGGCTCGAACCCACACCCTGCTGCTGGCAACACCAGAACTTGAGTTCGGTGCGCTAGACCGCTCGGCCACGACACTCCATATGTACCGAAGAAGTGCGAGTAGCAAGACTTGTGAATGGTTGAGGAAAGGAGAACTGAAGAAAGAAACCGAGGGTCTGATTATTGCAGCGCAAGACCAGTCTCTGCGGACGAATATGATGTGCAGAATGTGCAATGCGGCGGAGGAGACTGTATTTCACATTGTCAGCGAATGCAGAGCGCATGCTCAGACGGAGTACAAAGACAGACACGACAAGTTGGCCAAGGTGATCCATTGGGATTTGTGTAAGAAGTACGGTGTCAAGGTGCAATCGAAGTGGTACGTTTGTTTGTTTGGTTTTTGGCAATTACTGGAACCAGGCCAAATTTCCCATATACAAAGTATGGTGGCCAAGAGAGGCCGCACAAACGGTCATATCCCTATGTGGGAAAAGTCGTTTAAAACACAGCGTGGAACAATTCCTTTCGATTCAGCAATTTTTGCTGCAATTGAACATCGTTTCATACCAGAAACTGGAGACTTTTGGGAGGCCTTAAAGAGATAATTCTGTGAAGATTATCACCTAGGTCTATCTTCGAAACATCATATTACAACAACATTTACGTATTTACAACATTATTTACGTAAGGAAACTAAGGCAAGATAAAATAAACTATCGCTTTCTACATGTAGGCCATAGGCCTAAAACATGAAAAAAACATTTTTCATAAATTGTTGCAGTGGACATGCATGATAAAAGTTTAAGACTTACCCTGTCCTGCTTTCAAAGCCAGTTGTTCCACTTCATACCTTTTACGAACCTCTTCTGCTACCTTACGATGTTCCTGATGAAGGGTGTATATATGATTGATTCTTATTCTGATTGTACACAATCGTGCATGAGCTGTTAGCACTAGCTGTCATGGGCGTCAACAGGTGGGGGACGGGGGGGACATGTCCCCCCCCACTTTTGAAAATGGGGGGATATCATATCGTTTGTCCCCCCCACTTTTCAGAACAATAATAAAAAAATGGCAGGCATATGTTCGATTTTTTTGTATCAATTGCTGACTCAAATAGAATCAAACTCGATATTAGTGAAAACAGCCATTTTTCGACTCATTATCAAAATCATCAAAAATTAGAGGCAGACGAACCGTTGCCGCCGTGTATGCCTACTAGGTAGACCTATAACGTTACTCACGGAGACAGAGGAGGTGGACGCTTAATATTCCTGTACCGTACAGTAGGAACATATTAGAGCTTCAGTTTTGGTGAAAGACAACATTCATCAGTTTAACATTGAGATGACTCAGATGAGCATGTGAAATACTAACACAAATGTTGGGACAGGCAAAAAGTAGATATAATCTGAATTATTCGTGGAATTATAATAGAACTAGGACCTTTAATTCAGGAGCGGATGATCGCGGATCCAGGGGGGGGGGTCAGTTTTTTGTAGCATGATTAGTTTGAACAAATAGTATAAATTTCAATATTTTTTCTTCAAGAAATATACAATTATTTAACAAAATATAGCACCATTTAGCACCTAAGCACCCTTAATTATGCAAACAATCTCTAAGGGCAAGGGGACACCCCCTCCCCTTAGATAACTCCCCAGGACACAGATCACTAATTGTGGCTCATGTCCCCCCCACTTTTCATAAGCTGTTGACGCCCATGCTAGCTGTATATACTTCCAAGTTGGTTGTAAACATTTTACGGTTTATTCATAAACTCACGTCATTAAAACATTCAAAAATTACCTGGCTGATTGTTAAAGCATTTATAAATTGACAATTTGAAGACCGAGTTTGATACAGCTTAGTTTGTAGATAACTGTTGTGTTAGTAATCCGTTGTCAATGGTTCGAGTGGTTCAAGTCAACCTTTATTTGTTCGCTCAAAATTACTGTGTCATCAATTACTTTGTTGTTGAATATTTGATGATATGCTAGCATTATAGATATAACTGCCAACTACTTATAAAGCATGATTTTACGCATAATCACTGGTGTCTGCATGCAGATATACATTTAAGCTAAATTTACAACTAGAACTATATTTTATTTACCGCTTCTATAATCTCCAACGTCTGCTTAATGTACCAAAAACTGTGCCGAAAACCGCCACCAACACGGAGATATTTGTGCTAAAAGAAATAAATATTCATTGAAGTAGACATGAAAAGTTAAGGCCCAATGCTAAAACAAGGTGCAGTGATTTTATAAATTAATCCAAATAAATCGCTATGCAAAATTAGACAAAAAGTACAAAATAATACTGAATTATATTAGCACTTCTGTGCATTCTGTTTAGGCATGTAGAATTAGTGGTTATATCGATAGCTATCTGCCAGCAAGCTAGTACAGTTTATACTGTAGGGATTCAATTAATGCAATTTCACTGAATTGTCAGATGGTTGTCAGACAATGCACGTATATTTTGTTTGTTTTTCAAAGGCAGGTAGGCCTATAACATTCATTGATAATGTTGGCAAAACTGCTTACACATGAAGTATACTTTAAACTATCTTTGAATCAAGATATGCATTTAAAAAACAACCTGTACAAGTTTTAGATAGTGAAAATGTATTGAGATTTCACTATTCTTACTAAACACAGCTTATCAGACAAATATATTATAAGAGATGCTGAATAACCATCATCAACTTTACACCAAGATAGCTTAAGCTACAACTTTGAAAATGTTTTTATTATTTGTTTTAATCTAATGTTGTATCTTTCTGGTTGAGATGTATTTCACATTATAGTCTCAGTAAATAATCATAAATGATGTTTCTTTCAAGCTGCGTCACTAAAAGCCACCCCCCCCCCCCATTCACAACTTGTCGCTCAAAATAGGTATTTCAGTGATTTTGGCGGTAAATTACAAAACTTAGGCCTAAGGTTCCTTTTTCCATTTCTTTTTTATTTCACCCCCAAATCTCGTTCCCTTCTGAAAGCATACGCATTGTTTTTGTATGCTTCTTTTGAGAGTTCCATTATGATATTATGCCGTTAATTCGCTTTTATAGTTCACTATCAGTCAAGCGTGATATACGGGTCAACACAACCCAGTTCTTAGACAAGGTCATGTAATGGACTCCCAAAATCATAATCTACCTTTTTTGTAAAAGCTGTCAGACAAGATAAATCTTTTTTATTATTCAAATTGAATTGATAAAAGTCGATAACTTAGCCTGACTGTAGGGAGATGGTGCAGACAGACAAACTGCTCTTTTAACATGTCTGAACAAAAACGTGCACGTAGTCCCTCTCTATATAGACTATTGAATGGTACAGCTTACCCGTTCACATACTGCATGATCAGTTTTGAGCTGACAATGAAAGCATTCGTCTGGTCCCAGTGCCTGAAGAAAATAGTGTATATGTATATATATATATGTTTGCATCTGACCGGGGCTTGATCCCTGGCTACTCGGCAGATATGGTTTGGCCTCTGACCTGGCCCCATAGAGCAATAGATAATTGGCATAAGTGGACCGCCCACCAACATAGGGGCTGGTTAGCTCAGTTGGTAGAGCGCTCGTACGGTAATCGAGAGGTCGCGGGTTCGAGTCCGGCATCAGCCAATTTTTCTTTGCTCGCTACCCGTTTATATATATATATATATATATATATATATATATATATATATATATCTATATCTATATCTATATCTATATCTATATCTATATCTATATCTATATCTATATCTATATCTATATCTATATCTATATCTATATCTATATCTATATCTATATCTATATCTATATATAGCACAGGCCTAATCATAGTGTTGGCCTTGTCAAAAGCGCCGTTTAGAATAGCCGTTATTATTGGATTGAGCTCTTAAAACCAGTGAACACGTCAGGTAAATGTGTGTAAACAATTATGGATCTATACTGTCATACTGTATATGAATAGAGATAAAACCAACATATGAAATATTCAGCTTATTTCGATTTCGGTGTGTCATTAACAAGAAAAGAGAAAGTCATGTTGGAAATTATTTGAAATAAAACCATTTTAATATCGTTACGATATCCCCCAATAAACAGAGGGATGTTTGGTAGCATCATCAACTTGTACACCGAGTAAGACATACAACTGCGATCATTCGTGTATTTTGCGATTACCAATAGTTTATAGTGGCTTTAACGACAAACTTGCATCAAAGTGCATTTAATCTATACATTGACTCACAGTGCATTTAATCTACTTTGACTCACAGTGCATTTAATCTACTTTGACTCAATGGGTTTTCGATTTTTTTCTTTCATCGTTACTGGTATGCTCATTCTTTTTGAATCAGTATACAACTAACCTGGGAAATTTTCAGCATTATGCTTGTGTCTTTTGGGGGAAAATAGTGAATAGAAGGGATTATTGATACCATGATCAACTTTACAAATAACATCAATTTACCTTTATGTTAAACTATGAGTATTTATTTCTAAAGTGTTTAAAATAGGAATTTTAATTTTTAAGCAAGCAAGTTTAAGAATGTGAATGATTGGACTATAAGTCTGGTTGACTGAGTGTTGACTTGAGTCAGTGACTTGACTTGAATCTGACTTCACACATGTAGAATGTAAACAAAACAATCTCATGGTAAATGCCTTTTAAAAACATGGGATCAGCATTTTGTCCTAGTTGAAATCTCCTCGAGCATTTGTAGACTTACCTTGAACACTCTCCTGTCCCAAGACTTAGGCCGATCCTTGGGTGCTTTTCTTTCAAGTGGTGGTGACGACACAAACGTAATATATCGAACAATTCTATCTCTTCTTGCACTCTGAACACAAAAATGTAACGAAACTTTGGGTGATGAAGATTTTAAAATAGCAATAATTCAAAGTGAAAAAAGCTAAATCTGTTTAAATTTGTTAAGGAAAGGTTATTGGGATTGGCAAACGTACGCTCATTTCGATCCTCCGGTTTTCAAGAAATAAAAGAAGTTGCTGGACGGCAACATTTTGTAAATTCGACATAGCAATATCACTTTTCCCCTAAAATAAAAGCAGAATGATTGAAACATGTACCAACTTTACACCCAGTACGTTTCTAGATAAGTCGTTAAAGATGTGTCGCCCGTATTTTACCGGAAACTTCCGGAAGTATTGTTTTCATTGGAAATTGATAATTTCTTTTTAGAAACGAAAACAAATACTTGAAAATGATATATTCCACAAAATAATTGTCAGAAGCTTGGTTTTACAGTAAAAAGGTGTCAAAATTATTTTAAGACGGAACCCACCATGAATTAATTTCGGTACATATTTACTGTAAACAATGCTTCTCACGATTATTTTCAGAAATGATTCAATTTAAAACATTTATTTTCCCTTCTTCAAGTAAAATAGCAATATCCGATGAAAAAGAAAATTTACATAACTGTTCGTGAAAAATATCGAAAACACGGGCGATACACTTTTAATTTGATATTTTGGCAATTACCAATACATTCCCTTTACGATTTCAAAACACGTTTTCTTGAGTTAGTGTGTGCATTATATTAGACCGTGTACAATTTTTATTCATGTTGATAAATTATCTGATCCAATGTAAAATCAATGACAGCTTCTAATATAATGAAATAAATATTATTTTTGTTTTTATATCATTTCTCATTTTGTCTAGAGGACCCATTCAATTCAAGAGACAATATCGTCACGATCAACAGGGTATGGAATCGGAGTGCTAGTTTTAGATTAACTCAGTGACTTAAAATAATACCCCACATGATAAGGTGATACTACTGTTGCTGCTGCATAAATGAGCCCGTAATTTTCAGTCACTGTGTTCATCTTAAACTAGGTCACCGATTCCATGCCCTGTTGAATGTCTGCTCTGATCGTGACGATGTTGTCCTTTTCAGTAACAAAAAACAATCTCTCATGGGTCCCAGTGAAAAGAAAATACACACCAAAACCAGAACAAATTGACATTATGAAAAAATACATTGGAACATTAATTAAATAGACCTAGATATCAGTAATTACCTGATTTAATTCAGCAAATTTGGACGTTGAATATATATAATAACAGTTTAGGTTATTTTAATAACAATACGTACACAACGCTCTCATTGGAAGACCATGTAATACTGAAAATAATATTGCACATTTGTACTTTGTATATTTAAACAGAAATTGAGATGGAGGGATTCTATGTGCCATCTCACAAGTTTCTAGATTTACTTCAAACATATCGAGTAAACATTTACATATTCTGTAAAGAAACAAGAAATGATCTTGCATCTATATTTCACATATACATGTACATGTACTTTACAAATGACACGCCAGCAGAACCAAGACAATGGACAAAACACTATTCACATTCATTAAATACCCACTTGACAAAGCAGACGCTAATATTTACCTGAAATTAGGACATGGAACAATACTAAACTGACAGCAGTGTTTGTTGAGAGGGGAAAGGTTGTAGTTCATTTTTATTGATGTTGAAAACCCAGAATTATTACAACAATAATGTGTGACACAGATTCGGTTCTTGTGTTTTTAGCGGCAAAAATCTGCTGATTGTACGTGGTCGCTAAACCTAGCAACGGTTAAAAGTCAAACTGAGTTTAGTAAACACCTTTGTAAAGCGTGGTGGATGGTAGTGTAGCTTGGGTCTAGTCTTATAATAGAATTATGTTTTCCTTTATCAGAAAGGTCATTAAATGTCAAGAACTGATACTGGAAGATCAATAGAAAATGACATTTGATTAATCATACGTCAAAACAAAATAGTAGGCATAGTAGGAAAATTTCAACAAAATTACAACAAGTATTACAACGTTTATGAATAAAACAAAATATTAATTAAAATAATTGAAAGGCCCATTACCCCCAGCACAAAGATCACTGTCGCCCCTTGAACCAAACAGAAAAAGCTTTTCACCTGTTTCGGTATAGTTTGGTGCCAAATTCGGGAAAAAATATATACATTGCAGAAAGACAAGGTACAGAATTGATAATTCAAACATAACAAAATGGTTTCATTTTAAAGTAAAACTTTACTTACTAAACGGTTGATGATGGTATAAATTTCCCTTAAAAATACTTGTCTGAGGTGCTCTAATTAGGTGTTCGAGCGCGCAGCGCGAACACCTATTGTTTTTGTACTGTTTTTATTTTCTTCTTCTTCTTCTCAGTGGCGCTTGTCCGGCAACAAAGGCATCCTTGCTGAGCATTTATTTTTATTATTATTTTGTTTAAGGATAAAATACTTGCGAGTAAGTTTATCGGAACTGGGGATGAGGGTTACAATGGCGTTGCTTTCGGGTAAGGGTTACTGGAATTGGATATGTATCATCCCTATACCTTTGACAGCAAATTTACCCCACTGGTTCAAAAGTTGGCATTACTGGGCGTAAAGTTGTCTTACCATTATGGAAGGATGTATTGCTGGAAACCTCTGTACATCATTGAAAGATGTGCGACATATTCCTTGCTCTATCATTTGCACAATGGTTGCTCGGCTAGCCGCACCTTGCCTCAAAAGCTCTAAAAAATAATAGTAATACAAAGCATGACATTTTTCTAGCTTATACTTTTAAACAAGTCACGTATACCATTGCAGCTTGAATAGGATGTCCTAGCTCCTAGGACATCAGTAAATGTTAAGTCACTGCATAGATGATCAATATATCAAGAAAAACTTTATATAAAAAATATAATAAAACAAAAATGTTTTTAAAAATGTTCATTTCTGAAATGATCCGACACAAATATTGAATAAAATAATTAAAGATGTATTGTCCGTGTTTTTCTTTTTTCAGGTAGTTTCCATAAATTTTCTTTTTCTTTGGGACATTTTATTTTATTTGAGGTTAGGAAAACAAATATTTCAAAATTACACATTTCATAACATGATTTTACAGTAACATTTGGTGGGTCCTATCATAAATTCATTTGGGAACTTAACTTCTGTTAAACTAAGCTTCCAAAAATTATTTTGTTAAATATCACATTTCGAAAAAAAAAATTCATTATAGGTTCTAGGTCTACTTTGTACTTAAATTTTGGGATTTTCCTACAGACCAATTACATTTGTTTGGGATTTTATTGAAACTTTTTAAGTAAAGCAAAAATCTTCGTCCCAAACCTGCTATTTCGGGTAATTCTGGAGCTTCATACAATCCAACAATGTGATCAGTCATGGAGCAAGGAGCCTTGGCTGAGTCTGATATATGACGATGATGACTCTGGCGTGATTGATGAGGGTGACGCCGTCGTATATGGTGCGGAGGTAACAATGGATGGGTTGAGATGCTAGCACTCCCAGCAATGGGTAAAGAAGGCGACGAGGTATGAGCTGTCTTAGCTCGCTGTGGGGCCTTCCCCAAAGGTGGGAGAAGGGTACTCCAGTTTGTCGTCATAATTTGTATTCAATTTCCAAGTTGTTTTTGTGTAAAACCAACATAAGCCATGTGACGAATAGCTTTAAAAAGTCCTTCTGGGCTTAGACCAACTTGGGGTCGCACACTATGCGAGACGAAACTGTATACTTGTATCAAATCGTCATCTTGCTAAAGCGGTGTTCCAGTTCTAACTGTTCGTTTTCGTCTAAGTTGTCTACTTGCCGTTGATTAATTACATTGTACTACATAATCACTCCGCTCTAGCTCCAAGCTCAGAAAACCCAGGTACTGTGAATTTGGTTTTCACTTACATCCTTGAGTACACATTTGATATACAAGCCGCGACCGTAGTATTCCGTTTGGCTAGTCTGTGTTACCGGTATTTTATCGTATTTTGGTAAATTATATTTTGTTGTTTACTGACTCATTTATCCGTTTGTTTACCAAATAACCACCCACTCCAATAGCTTACTCAACAGCAGTCATTCGATCTGTTTGATACATTGTATGACACCGCATGGTTTGTTATTCTGATAGCAGCTCAACCACTTGTCTGGATGATGTGGTTTTCGATCAGTGTTGTCTGGCCACGTGACATATTGAACAGAAGCTGGAAAGCATTGCCTCCCGCGGGGTTATTGAAGGTTGGTGCTTTACAAATTTGTTTATCTGAAGGAAAATATTGATCAATTTGGCTATATTCCAAAAAGGAAAAGGTAAAATCACACAAAGCCCAATGATAATTGCGCTTCCATTATTCATATTTTACACTGTAACTGGCTTTGTGAAACCAGTTGAAGGTTTGAATTATGTATTGGGAATGGAACACTTGATTTAAGCCGCACAAAGCCGCATGCTTAATCGACTTTTTTGTCACCAGTCTTGGTCAGGATTTTTCTCCGATAACAGCAATATAACCTGAGATTTGGCAAGTATGCAGCGTAGATAAAACAAAACTAGCAATGTAAATCATTACTGGTCAACATTTTATTGGGGAAAATTAAACAATGCCCATGGAAATTAAGAAAGTGGATGCATTTGTGTACGCCAAACTGCTTTTTACTTCCTTTTAGATATTTTATCAGATTTTTGGCCAGATATAACAAAAAACAATCCTGGCTTTATATTTAATTTCGTATCAAAATTTATCAGACATTTAAGCATATACAAGCAGTTGAGTTGCGTCACTCAATTATTTCAATCAAATGATTAATTACAAATGAGCTCAAGTACAGTCAGTAGATATGGTTATAATATCACATGTTGTTGATTGGCGTACTATTTCTATAGCATAGTCCCTCGTTATACTGTCATGCATAAGCTATTCCAATATCCGATCACAACTGAAGAACCGAACAATGAAATAATCAAACTCCGAACTATCCCATGTCTATAGTACACACATGGACATTAATGCCTTCACGGCTATTACACAGCGCAACGGCGTCCCGTTGCTAAAGGTAACTAACGATAAAACGTGCCAGGTCACACTGTAGCTTGGGCAGGACTCTGTTCATACATTATGCACTTTAATTGCTAACGGGTATTGTCCCCCCCCCCCTAACTATTGGTATCGGTAAAGTCAACACAATAGCGGTACCAGAGCTGTTGGCAAACTACCAGTAGTAATGTTTTGCCTGTGTATAAGGCCAAACAAAATTGTTGAGTTGCCCTCCAGTGAAAATATTTGAAGGGGTCGGTCGGTCGGGATTTTTTTTTTCTCCTTGACTGTCATTTTAAGATTGAAATGCATTGGAACTGAAACCACATACCATGTTTTTCAAAGACAATGATCTAGCAGTATGCACAAATACCTAAAGAATAAAAAGACATCACACATAATAATAATAATAATAATAAAGATTTTTAGCGCGCACATATCCACCCTGCTGGGCGCTCAAGGCGCGGAAACAAAGAAAAACATTAATACAAACAATATACAATGATAGCATAGGGAAAACATTCAACTTTATAATAATCTTTCAACAACTTTATTTCAACATTTCATACACTTGTTTCTAGCACTTTTGTTCTTAACAACTTTATGCATCCCATTGGTTGACATATGATATTAAGACATTTGTATACCTATCAGCAAGGAATTTTGCTTCAGAATAAAAGTATCCCAAGCATTTTTGTTGTACTTTTCGCTGTGATTGACACAGCAAATTCATCCATATTGCGTATACTGCAATGCTCAACATGCAACATGTGAGTGGCCATTCGATTGGAAAACGTGTAGATTTGAGTCGCAATCGTTGGCACACAGTGTGTGCGAAGGCAGTGCACCATGTGAGGGCTGGGGCCATTCGATTTGAAAACATGTAGATTGAGTCTTGGGTACCGGTAAATTTGAAGTGGAAAATTTCACAAATCAAACGTATTAGGGCCTATGTTTTATACACAGAAAATTGGTAAGTTTCATTAATAAATAGGCCTATGAATGACAGGGGAAAAAAAAAAAAAAAAAAAAAAAACCGACCCGAGATTTCAGCACTTTTGGGTCGGTCGGTGGAGGGCAACTCAACATCTTTTTTTTTTTGGCCTAAGGTACTTAGGGGGATCCGTTGGCGACTCACTCATGCGAAACTCGAACCAATGACTTACAAGTGCTTACTTGTGCAGACCTCTTGACCACCGAGCACGCTTGATCTGTATTTCTGAATGACTGAGGCTCTCGACCACAGAGAGCTCAGCCAAGGCAAACCGACCGGCTAGAGTCCTAGAAAGCTTATTTTTATAATTTTGCTTTTAAGCGAAAGCAAGTTCTGTTAATTTAATGGTAAGGTGTAGACCATTGTGACTGTATACACTTTGCTTGACCTTTAGAGTACCAGGGTAATTTCCCGCCGGGCAAAAGTGTGTGTATTTGTATGCAGGTTTTGTACTTTTTGTACTTCTGTACATACCATTGTCACAGGTTTTCTCGATGTTTCACGAGTACTGCTAGGTTTGATTTGTTTGTTAAAAGGAAAATTGCTCATAAATAAATCTACACAGACAGCGAATTAAGTTGATCCTTTTTTTTCTAAGGAAGAAATTTGTTGTTATTAGCTTATCTCAGAGCGTAAATAAATGTCAACAATAATTATATGGTCCGATGTCGTTAAACAAATATAAATTGCAATTTAGAAATTGACATCAATATTGTATCAACTCAACAATTCAGCGATATAGAATAGAATAACTTCAATACTTTGGAGCAAGTATCAAATATTAAGATCATTGGATACAAAGATCACTGACTGCAAAGTAATACAATAATAATGACACACAAGCTTCTTAATAATCAATAAGAAAGTAATATAATAAAAGTAAGGAATCACAATATCTTCAGTGGTGTAAAATTATCAATGGCTTATCAGTTAGAACTGCCAAAGACTAGCTTGAAAAAAAAAGAAACGGAAATAAAACAAAGTCGGCAATTAATGAAAAGTTATCTCATTAGCAAAATTTAACCTCTGGAATGTTAGAGAACATAACCCCCCCCCCCCAAAAAAAACCCGGTGAAATCACATAATATATCAAATACTGGACAATTGTTGCGCTATTGTAAAGTTAGACCACTGAAGTGCTAGAGAGCAAAACCAATCAATGATACCATACAATGACAATTATGAGTATTAATATAATGTAAAACAATAAATTGTGACTCAGCTTGACTTCTGATTGACTTGATCTCACGGGTTGACTTGTCCAAACTCCAGAGATACGAGGTCAGTCATGGGGTCCAGCGAATGATCGGGATTTAGAACAGGGACAGGGATAGGCGAAGAGACGAACCGGGTCGGCTCCCCAAAGCGATACCTAAAACTGTACACTTAGTGTACCAACAGAGCACAACACAAATGAGGCGATAGAGTGATGAAGTCTTCGAACCGATAACTAAGTGTGAGAAGTTATCTAGTAACTTTTACTAAAAATCGAGAGGGCTTCGATTTTAGTGCTATCGCCTTCAAGGTTTCTTCGCTTCTCTTAAAAATCAACTTTTGTTTCATAAAATACTACAAAAGACTAACCCTAAACTACATCGTAATAAAAATAAGTATAAGCCATAATCAAACAGTTTTCAGTAATTTGGAATACTTGTTCAGAGGTGAACTGGCAAAAAAACTAATGAGAGTTAAAAACTAACATGCTCATCATGTTAGCAAGGAATAATTTATTCAATAGAACTTATCAATAACCTGGTCTATAATTAAATGAAGGAGTAATGCTGATGTACAAAATGTATACTTAGTTCAATGTAACTGAGCAGTAATGCAGTACATGAAACAGCCGTTTATGTCTTAAGGGACTCCAACAAAATAAGGATACTTTAACCATTTCGATCCCACGGGCTCTAAAAAGAGCCTTTGTTGTGATACGCTTCGATCCCGTGGGCTCTAAAAGGTGCCGGGAATCGGCATGCCCTTGACGACCACGGCTACTTAATTCACCACCTGAAAATGCTCGAGTGGTTTTTTTGGTTGGCGCCCTCTATTGACAGGAATGAAGTGTATAAAAGTTTATGAAAAGAAAAAGTGCGTCACTTTTGCGGTTCCCGGTGCTAGCGTCCACTCGCTTCCACAACGGTCAGTTTTTAGTTGCAATCATGATGGAAACGGACATAAATGATGGCATTTTGGCTGAGATTTTGGCAGACAGTGGCTCAGAATCAGATGACGAAGTAACGGATGACGACAGCACATTAGTAAAACTTCCAGCGCAATTCGTTCAAGAGGTAGGCCTAAATCACAGTAAAACTGAATAACTAACACTAGTATAGTATTAGTAGTAACAGTTAACGTTACTCTTCCTGGCCCAATGCAAATTAATGTAATTCACTTATTTTCCTAGGCTATAGCGTAAATATTGGATGCATTTTTTTATATGCTCAAGGGGAAACAAATGTTGGAGTTGAGGAATGTAAATTTAGAAAATGGATCCCTTTAATAGGATTGACCAAATCCCCACCCCCTGGACTGGGTCAAAAAAGTCAAGTGAAAATGTACAATTTTTAGTAGTTTGTTGGGGTAATATTTGTATTCATTGAAACAGCAAGTTGATGTATAGATATAGCATAGATATGTTAACATCCACCCGTAGCCGGTCATGCTGTTTAGCGTCAACAGGCTGAAAATGCACTCTTAGTCTCAAGCTTCCAAAAGAATAGCCTCGTATTCGAAAGGCCCTTATAAGTCGTATTATGCAAGAAGTTGGGGGAATTCACATTCACAATCCCACATTAAAACGAAAATTTATCGACAACGAGTTTTGGAGAGTGGATGAAAGCTGCCATAGCCTATTTCTTTTCTCAGCACAATATTCATTTTGCGCATGACCCCCTGTGGCCTGTGCACATGCAGCAAAGTAGCATTGAGATATTGTATTTACAAAGGACCGAGATTAATCCTCCTTTGCCTTGTTTTTCTGTTGCAGCCTACCTACCAAGGTGACAGCCGGCCGAGATCAAGGAGGACGACAGGAAAGTTAGATTTCCGATCCGGTTGGGAACGACGAGACCATTATGAGTGTGGGACTGTACAATTCACTGGAAATCATGGCCCCACCGGCGACTTTGCCACACTGTCGGCAGTGGAGATCTTCAAGCTGTATTTTTGTCAAATCGTGTGGGATATGCTCGTCGACGAGACTAATCGCTATGCGCAGCAAACAATAGACTCAAATCCTGATCAACAATTCTCCTGGCACCCAATCAACATTCCAGAAATGATGGCATTTGTGGCACTTCTCATTGCTATGGGCATAAACAAATCCTCTCAATACAAGATGTACTGGTCGACATAATTATGAAGTTCTTCACATCCCATTCTATCCGTCGATCATGTCCCGTAATCGGTTCAGTTCAATTCTTCGGTTTCTCCACATCTCAAATAACCAAATTCCTCGTAGAGCCTTGGCTAAGCGGGACAAACTTTCCAAAGTTCGGCCCTTGATAGAAGTCCTCATTGAATTGGGGGGGGGGGGGGTGTTAGCATGGATTGTGATGTATGTACACTGAATACAAGTAAATGGTTCATTTCCAAGTAGTAAACAAAAAAAAATCCCCCAAAATCTCATCCAAGTTATTGTTTTTCACATGGAAAAGAAATCTTATACATATACCGTATTTGCATGAAATATCACCCATTTGTATTACTTTTCTTCAGTGTAAATACTGATCTAAATATTTCATTGTTTTGCTTTTACACTTAAACAATCTGCACAGTATTTTCCTCCCTTTGTATACTCATTTTTACCATCAGTTTAACATACAAATATATCTGAGCCATTTGGTATGTACAGTACACATGTAAAAAAAAAGTGTCTATTACTGCAGAGTGAGGGCGCACTTCAATGAAATTGTGGAAAACCCACGTACTGGTGCTGAAGTCACGTACGTTCTGTGGCAAAGTTTAGCTTGTGCGCATGCGCGACTTCAAGGCTTATTAGCATACTAAGTAGGCGATGTAAACAAACGAGGTTTTCGCGGGGTTTTTGTCATCACTGTTTTAGCCGTATTATTCATGATTGTACCAGTGTATTGACCCTTATTATGTTAACAAGGACTCTTTCACGTCATGTTGAGCCTAATTTCCACAAAATCCAAACAGAAAATCCCTGCGAATTTGTTCGTGGATAAAATAGTCAACTCGGGGACATCTTTGTCATTGGATATTAAGGCACTTTTATTTGGGCTATAAAAACGATGTTAAAGTTTTTAGGGAAAAATAAAAAAAATAGAAATGATTCATGAGGGTATGAAGTTCACGGATGTGTAAACATTGCGTTACTAGCATTTTTCTTTTGGTAGTGACTAGACGTTTGCATATATTGAAAATTCTGTTGTTACCCCTCCCGAATGATGTAGTTTGTCTTTAGTACATGGGTGGCAATTCTCTCTATATCCTTTGTGATGGGAGCTGTCAGGGGCCTTTGTAATTAGATTTGTTCAATCTCTGTTGGTTGATCCAAATGTCTCGTAGGGTCAGTTGCTGCTGGCCTTCCTCGCTTTCTCTTGCATGACCTACCACCTATGCTTTGCTGTGAAAACTCCCGGCAAATTTCACAAGGATTTCCATGTTCAGGCCAGTGGAGACGGGGTATCTCTGGTTTTTGCTGATTTTTGACAGACAGCTTAAGCAGATATGAGAAGGGTGCTACTATGGGTTATCACATGTCAAATCTAGTGAGAAAGTGTCCTTGATCCTTGCATACAAACGCGGCTTGAGTTTGGTGTAGAGTTCTCTCGTACAAGTGATTGTAAATGACTTCGTGCTAATACCTACGGTCACAATTAAAGCAGAGCCCGGGCGGCGTGTGCGATTTCTAGGCATCGACCGGCGTGTAGAGGTCGGCGAAAGATCGCGCGATAGGGCGGTCACAGTCACAATTAAAAGTGCCCCGCACGCTGCCATGACGGGGCCAGGGGGGTCGCCGGCCTGCGATCGGCCGACTTTCCTGGAAATGGGGTCGAATTCTTGGCCCGTTTATCGGCCGGTGTCCGGCAGGCACTCGTCCGATGTTCTGCCTATGTCCCCGCGATACCCCTGCGGTATCCGGCCGGGCGCCGCCAAGTCGGCCGGACGCCGGGCGGGTCCCGGCCGGCGTCTGAGCGGCGTCTGGGCGGCGCCCGGCCGGCGCATGGCCGATATATGGATTGTCTGGGTTGTCCAAAATTTGGCCCGGCGCCCGCCCGATGTGTGCGATGCCCTGCCGGACATCGGCCAGGCATAGGCCGATTTATTGGCGAGCAGTTTGCGATGCGAAACGCCGCACCAGGTTTTAAGTCCGAGTTAAAAGTAACTCGATGCCCGCCCGATGCCCAAAAATGACCCGGCAGCCGCAAGGAGTCCCGTGGGGCCCCGGCCGAAAATGCCTAGAAATCCGTCGCAAACTACTCGCAAACCCATCGCAAGCTAATTGTGACTGGGGTATTAGTACGGGGTTTATCGATTGAGCCAAAGATTGAATAATGACACACAACAATGAGACAGGATTACCACCAGTTGACGGATCACTTCTTTTATTAGTCACTGATGCAAACTCATCAGTTCCTCTCTTTATCCCAATCAATCTCCGCCTGACTTCTTATTCCATCAGCAAACATATTTAACCTCTTTACTTATTATTTTCATTCTAGAACAAAATATTATTTTCTTAGAAAGATCAACTCACGCATACGCTTACGCACGCATGCAGCACGCGTATGCATGCAGCTCGCGTGTAAAGCAAGGGAATCATTTTAATAACAATAATTAATTTTCTTATTAATTTATGTTATATCACCATATCACTACAACTGTTTTAGATTTTCGCTTCGCTTTATAGGCAGAGCTCATTTTGTCTGTTTCCACAGATTCGACAAAGTGCTTCCAGAACAGTAAGATGATGCTCCATTTTATAGTTTCTAAAATGCCCCAAAAAGGAAAAGGAAAAAATGTAGTAAGAAAGTGTAAGCGTGTTGGTAAATTCAAACCATTCATCTCGTGAAAACTATTTTCCAATTCTTCACAAAAACTTTTGAAACTGAGAAATTATGGATTTAAATTAAGTGTTTTTTAACCCTTACTTTAAAAAAAAATAATTACCTTAGCAACCAATTTCTGGTCCATTACACATCTTCTTGGTAGTTTTGTCACTCAATGTGCTTGTATGTCGTTTATTCATGAGTTGGAGTGTTTGTAACGTCAATTTGAAGGAAAAGTGATTTAAACTCGGCGCGCTAGATAGTGTCAAAGTTGATTGTTTACACTTGGGCGACCTCTGCTGTCAAGGAATGTTGCAGTAACTGTACTTGCCTGCGCGGGTACCAGCACGCTGCGCTGGTGCACGATTCTAAACTAAATATTGCAGGGCCAATGGGAGCAGAACGTACGTGCACACTTGCCCTGAGTAGGGACACTGTGTTCAATAAAAATTCTAACTCTGTGTATCGTGTACAATGTATTCAGTAGGTTACTGGCACATAGTTGAACTCTTGAGAATTAATACAATAGCTATAATGAATAATAGAAAATAGGAAATATAGTTTGATCATTTGTGAATAATATAGTTACCATCAATAACTTGTCTATGAAATGTTACAAAATGAGAATTTGCAAATGCAACAACTATCGAACTACTGTAGAAAATCCTAATTCTTCTTGCAGAAATACATCTCACAAGAATACATCTCAAATCAAATAAAGTGGCTAAAATAAGAATAGGATAACTAGGCTATAAAATGACTTATAATCAAAATAAAAACTAAATACAGGAGTGAATTTATACATCTTGAACTTTGCGGATACAAGTTTAAATCACAGAAGAGATAAACTCCTACTCGGCGTGAGTGTACAATTAAATAACCGCAATGATAAACTTATCAGAATACAACAAAATAAAGTGAGCTTACCTGTACCAACAGAGCACAACACAAATGAGGCGATAGAGTGATGAAGTCTTCGAACCGATAACTAAGTGTGAGAAGTTATCTAGTAACTTTTACTAAAAATCAAGAGGGCTTTGATTTTAGTGCTATATATCGCCTTCAAGGTTTCTTCGCTTCTGATTTTTGGGGAAGCGAAAAGGGTACATATATTTTCTGGACTTGGGCTCTGCCAGTGGTCAAAACTTTCTCATTGATGGAAAAAACTGTGGTCTCACCTTCTTCTAAGGTGTTAACCAATGAGATACCCCAATTATATAAACTAGGGCAAACTATTAGGGAATACCACCATAAGGGGAACTTTTCTAATCAATCAAAACGCTGCTAATGAGGGCCGGCATTGCCTCACCAAATTGTCTTTACAATTAGCTTAGCTAAAATTAAAAATTTATGCCCATAAGAGATTTGAATATGGTGGGAATAATTGTTCCAACAATAGTAGACCAACTAGAACAGGAAGTGCATGTAAACGGCCTTGGAATGTGGTATGGCCATAGGGCCCTTAGGTGTAAGCCTTAAGCAGTCAAACATTAAGCAGAAATGTAGTCGGAAACTGTTTTAAAGGAGCAGTCCCAAACTATATGGTGTTGGACGTCCAACACCATCATAATTTTTCTTTTTTAATTTTCAGATGAATAAGATTTGAGATGTAATGTTAGTGCTTATTAAAAATAAATCAAATTAATATTTTTTCTGCTGACATTTCAAGTAGTACTTAAAAACCCAAAATCGCTCTGTGGTGTTTGTTTCCTACCGATTGCACGAATTCCTAGTTACCTACATGCACATCTCATGATTGAGTTAAACCGAACTAACGTCAATAGTTCTGTAATGTATGTATGTCGAGTTGTCTTGCAAAAAGCTAAAAGGACTTGAACAAGTCATTTTCACACTTTTGCAGCGCCCTCATCGTTTCAGAGCTTTTTTGTTTTTACTTCGGATCCTTGTTCGCGAGAAGCAATCGACTCGAAATGGTGTTTGGAAATTAATCTAGTACTAGTAGGCCTACTGTACCTAGAAACCTAGAAATGGCTACAACTTTTCATTTTGTGGCGGAAACGCCTCCCGATTCGATGTTTGTAGAGATCCAGACACTGAACAAATTTAACGATGAGGTAGGATCCAGAATATAACGTTATAAGGTTATGTCGCGGATTCGAGTCCGGCATCAGCCAAATTTTCTTTGCTCGCTTCTTCCCTTATCGTCCGTGTACGTAATTCGCCGCACTCGTGAAATGACGCACTTACAGTACCTTTGGCGTAGCATTTCTCGGAAAACTTACAAAACTATGGCGTATTAATGGTCGCATAAACTTATCTAAGTCGTGCTTGTTACAGAAATAAAAATTATAGTGAAAATTGTATGATTTACTGGAAAGTTAGTGCTTGTGAAAGTGATTTTACTAGTACTACAGTAGTAGATACAAATAGCTAAGATAAGAGTAAGAGATTTACATGACCTCAATTTGTTTTCACGAACATCTGTGATTTTATTGTTCTATGCCGTCAACAATTGCTGTTTGTGGAAACCAAAATATATGAATGCTTTGCATTTGCAATTGCAATGATCTTTTAAAGAAATACTGATCCTCAAAATGGACACATTCCTTATAGGCCTACTTAGTTATACTAGGAAGAAGCGAACGAAGACTACTTAATTCGTTGTGTTTATTTCGAAGGTACATGTAGTGGAAAATTATTGAGAAAATGAAACATTAATATCATGGTCACGAAAAGAAATATTTTATTTGACAAAATGTTAACAGCATTTTTACACATTTCAAAGTTTTAAAGTAATTTTTGCAAAATTTTTAACCACCTTCCATTTTATTGGTCTTTCAAGAATATTGATTAAAAGTTTTGAGAGCTTCTCCAAATTATACCATTTTATTTTAAAAATCGAAAGAATATTTTTATTTTCAAGATTAAAAACAATTTTACAACCATCTGGAATAAGATGAAACATGATTCAACTGTTTTTCTTCTTGGGTACATTTTCTGTGCCCCATCAACTTTAACAGTTTGGAGGTGAGTCATTATACCAACATCAATTTTTTGATGACCACAATTCTGTGCGTCTCAAAAAACGGCGCTCAAGAAGTCCACGCATATGATTATGCATTGAAATTCAGCATTTTACAAGAGAATCATTCACTGAAACAAACTGAAACACCAAACTGCTAATTTCATTTGTAAGTTACCGTCCAGTTGATTATATAACCTTAGGTGCGTCATTTAGGGTAAATTGAGGATACAGAAAGCGAAAATTATCTTTAAAATCCACTTTTGGTCAATTCCATAGAAAGGTTCCACATGCCCCAAATTTTTTAAACAAATTAATCCTCTAATGCTTCTGATCCCTAACAATATACATACATGTATCAGACTATCCAAAAACACTTTTTTGTCATCTGTAGGATGTCTATGCACAAAATTATCACACATTGAACACGGAATTCTGTTTTTGTGTATTTTTGTTGTCATTTTTCATGAAAACTTAAAGATTCAAATAAATAATTAGAATAACTGAAATATATTAATTTATATTGTTTTCTGAACAATTAGTAATATGTTAAACAATAAAATAATTTGTTTGTACATATATTTAACACACTGCTAATATTATGAGCATTGATCTATGACCCCCCCTCACAATGTCCCGTGAGTCACGAAAAAATGGTAAAAGTGGATTCTCAAAAAGATGGGCAATGGGGTTATCTTTTTTTTTCCTGGCTATCTCCTAGAGACTTCATCTCAATCAGGCACCATACTGCTTAGATTTTTGTATTACTATTTAAGAAAGTATGAGTATCCAAAATATGTCCCGTGAGTCACGATGTCCCGTGAGTCACGATGTCCCGTGAGTCACGAAAAAATGGTAAAAGTGGATTCTCATAAAGATGGGCAATGGGGTTATCTTCTTTTTTTCCTGGCTATCTCCTAGAGACTTCATCTCAATCAGGCACCATACTGCTTAGATTTTTTTATTACTATTTAACAAAGTATGAGTATCCAAAATATGTCCTGTGAGTCATGATGCCCCGTGAGTCACGATGTCCAGTGAGTCACAATGTTGCATGATTCACAATATCAGGCCAATCTCTGTTATTTGAAATGGTCACTTCAATGGAAATTTGTCTCCACATAAAACAGCTATTGAAGCAACAACATGTACTCAAGCTAATAACCCCCTCCCCCTCACCCTTCCGCTATTTAACACCATGGAAATCCTGAATAGTCCAGGAAGTTTGATGGATTTTTTTTCTCATGGATTTTCTGACAAGATATAATGATGCTTAATTTCAATCAATTACAATTTCTTTCTACTGTACTGTTTTCATTAAAGACCCATATCTCTTGTGCACAAGAGAATTCCACATCCCAGGATACCTAATTCTGTATATTGTCAATGCTCCATACATAATCCATTCAGCTGACCAGTAATGCAGATTTCTGACATAATTGGGGTGGGAGAAAAGGGCCTTTGAGCTTTTATCCCAAACATTCATGAGCCAGACAAGCTAACCACTGTAAACAATCAAAACATTTCATGGAATTTTCCATGTGGTTCATGGAATTTTATAAGTGCAAAGGTCAATGAACATGATCTCATTCTGAATTATCTCTTTAGTAGATGTACACGTACTGTGTGGGAGTATGTGTTCTAACAACAATAGTGTGTGGAGGTATGACTGATCAGTGTGTTTGCTAATGAACTTTGTGACAGTATGGCTAAGACTAATGCTGAGAGACAACGTAATAGGAGAGAAAGTCTCAAAACAGAGGGCAACTTTGAACTGTATAAAAATAATAATCTTTTTAATTCTTGTTAATTTCTTGTTTTTACAACTTTAACCCTAACCCTACAATTATCAATTTCTCTAACCCTTGAATTTTATAGTTTTATGAGATATTTTATTCATCAAGGGGTTAAACCATGGAGGAAGGAAATGTATTTCCTTCCTCCATGGTTAAACCAATGTCAAGGTGCA
This sequence comes from Zoroaster sp. YZ-2022, assembly GCA_029582265.1. Classification (NCBI taxonomy): domain Eukaryota; kingdom Metazoa; phylum Echinodermata; class Asteroidea; order Forcipulatida; family Zoroasteridae; genus Zoroaster; species Zoroaster sp. YZ-2022. Next base: position 38,463,459 of record CM055820.1, read on the forward strand.
CAGGAGCAGCACAGCAAAGTGTATTAACTAATTCTAAGCTCAAAAATTGCAACAAAACTCTCAACACATATATATGTTTATCTGCTCATAGATAATGTCCCGTGAGTCACGCTCCCATGTCCCGTGAGTCACGTTACTTCATTTAGCAAAACTTGGATATGGCGGAAGATTTTTTTTTGCTATTGTATATTGTAAAGGATACAGTCGTGCAAATATTTCAATATAGTAATGAATATTAAGGGTATCAGAACAGATAAATTTTTGCGAACTTTATTTAGAACATGGAAATCACTGCCCTTTTTTGTCCCGTGAGTCACGCTAACCTTTTCCTTAGTTCCACACAAAATATATGGATGAATTTCTGAATACTTTCTACTATGTTAATATCATCATTAGTACTTTATAATTGAATGAAGTTTCAGTAGTTACTCTGCTTCTATATTTTTGTCAGTCAGTTAAAAGATTCAAATTTGCTATCTTTTGTCCCGTGAGTCACGCTGGAATTGGCCTTTTATGATGGTTTTCGGACTTGATTTCCCTTCTAAAAAAATCCTCCCCTTCAGAAAATAGAAGGATCCTATAGTATTATAGTTGCCACTGCGCATGTACAATGACTGTGTTGGTCACTTATACTGTAGTTATGGCATTACTTATGTCTATGAGTTATGGGGGAGTTGACAAGATCAGACTGACATGACTGACATGACTGAGGAAGTCATCATAGGCCTATACCAAAAATGCCTGATTTTTCATGAAATAAATATCCTGGAATAATTTGAAGTAGCCTAGGCCCTATATCATGTCCATCATCATCCATATGTTCTCCACCTTACTAGGTAGGCCCCTAGGTAAGATTACATTATTGGTTGTATTTAATGAGAAAAAGTGGCAGTCGGATACAACATTCTAACCCTTATCTAAGTCGTGCTTGTTACAAAAATAAAAATCATAGTGAAATTGTATGATTTACTGGAAAGTTAGTGCTGGGTCATTCCACGTCAAATCACACACTTTCCGAGGTCAATCTCACAGATTTTTTTTAACTTTCTACTTCTAGGTTTGTTTGGTTGTATGAGAAAACTCCAAAACTGAAATTTTGGCGTTTTTGGTCATGTGGTTTGTGAGTTACAGGTCATTGAACTTTTTACCTTTCGTTTTTCTTTGGAAATCTGTAACTTCAGTTAAAGGTACACACTGCCTTTGTCGTGCGAAATTGGGCGATAAAAAACGCCCCTCAATATTTCATTGTTTTTCATACATGGTTGGAAAGATCTTTTAAAAGTAGAATATAATTGTCCATACAAATACCCCTGAAAAATGTCGTTTTTCTGTTATTGTACAAAAAACAATGTCATGTGACTTTTTTGAACCAAAATTTTTCCAGAAAACTCAAGAGGACAAAAGTGATAGTCGCACTTTCAGACGTTTAAAAAGTTTATTACTGAACCAAATTCAAGAATAATTATTTTTTATAATTCATTGATACTTGACAAAAGTGAAATGATTTTTAAACAATGGGTGAAAATTGTCAAAATCGACAAAAAGGTGAAAGTCTTGGCACTTTCCCGAGACACCGGGAACCAAACCAAGACTCTGCCAGTACAGCCATGGGCGTCAGCGCGGCCAAGTGCCCGAGGCGTGAGCCCGCCGGTTAGGCCATAAATGTCAACACTTTTCGTGTGGAAGTGTAAAGCAGGTCTCGACCACTGTGGTGCGTTTCGTGTCAGGTATTTTGAATTATGATACTGCCAGCGAGTTTAGTTTTGGAACATCATCACCGTTCAGCCCTTCATCATATCAACGCCAATAAAAAAGTGACAAAAACTGTTCAGTTTGGGAGGCCATCCGTCAAAATCAACGCCAGCAAGTTTGGTGAAGAAAGGCTCACCGTCTACGACAAAAAAATTACGCATGCCTGGCGACCATTGACGGCCCAGCCAACCTCAAATGATGGCAAACACTCAGGGACTTGACTGTTGAACGTGATGGTGACCATGATGATACCCACGTACGTTCTGTGGCAAAGTTTAGTTTGTGCGCATGCGCGACTTCAAGGCTTATTAGCATACTAAGTAGGTGATGTAAACAAACAAAGTTTTCACAGGGTTTTTCGTCATCACTGTTAGCCGCATTATTCATGATTGTATCAGTGTATTGACCCTTAACAAGGCTTCTTTCACGTCATGTTGAGTCTAATTTCCACAAAATCCAAACAGAAAATCCCTGTGAATTTGTTCGTGGATAAAATAGTAAACTCGGGGACATTTTTGTCATTGGATATTAAGGCACTTCTGTTTGGGCTATAAAAACGATGTTAAAGTTTTTAGTGTAAAATCAAAAAATAGAAAATGATTCATGAGGGTATGAAGTTCCCAGATGTGAAAACATTGCGTTACTACCATTTTTCTTTTGGTAGTGACTAGACGTTTGCATATGACATGTGTGCATAACAAATAAATCATTTGAGAAGAGCACCCAGCACCAAACAATCAGCCAAGGATGAATGGTAAGTTCTTCTTTATGAAACCTTTTTATTGTCAACCATCATAACCAACGAATTCCATTCATTGCATTTCTGGATTGCCACTATAATTATTTCAATCATACTCTCAATTAAATATAATTAAGAATAAATAGGCCTATGTGATAAAACTTACTTCTACATGTATATTATAAACATTAAACTCTGATTTTAAATAAATTTACATGATTTAGGACATATATTACAACCACCAACCATCATGACCAACAATTTTCATTCATTCATTTCTAGATTGCGACTTACATGATTTCAGACTGAATAAAATTTAAATAAAATTAGAAGAAAAGAAAGTGAAATATCTGTTTAATGTTAGTAAACATTTAATATTTCATTTGGTGATTAAAGTACATTGAGCCTCCGTAGTAGTTACTGCGGCAGTCTTACTGTCGGTGTTCCAGAGAAAGAGAAGTCTTAGCATAAGCTGGACTTGTCTGCACCCAATGACACTTGAGAATTGACTTCAGGATAGTCAGATTGTCACTGAAGCCTCTGGTATCACTTCGGATAGCATTCAGTCTTGCATGTACACCTTCGCCTCCCTGCTCTCCCAGGAAACCTAAGCCAACTTTCCATCTTCTTATGAAGGGAACCACGTGATGCTCCAACATGTGTAGCTTGGGTGGATAAGTCTCCTCCTTGAACTCTTGTCGGAAGAATTTTGCGTAGTCAAGGATTTCAGACTCTGTTGGTTAAGAAGGAATTTTTTTAAGTGATCATTTAGAAGACATACATTGACTGACATTGTAACCACTTTGTTAAATTTTTATTTGTTTTATATTCTTTCAAAATAAAACCAGTAAAGAAAATAACATACCTAGTGTATTAACACTTGCATCCATCATTACATCTGCACTGTTGTAGTGTCTATGACAAGCTGCAAATTTTGAAAACAGCTTTTCATATCTAGTTGCAACTTGATGTACCTGTGCTTTCATCTTAGGGCAGATACGCTCTGTTAAAATCACAACTGATGATGTCAGATTTGTGATGTTCTCCAACTGCAAATATCAAAATTTTACGAATCAGCAAAGATGTATGTATAAGGACAAGGTGGAGAATAATTTTTTTAAATGTTTTTATTTATTTTTATAAACTTTGACTTTTTAACTAACCTTGCAGCACTTATCAACGTGGTTAGCTACAAAGGCTCTACCATGGTAGGCTTGTCGAGCTACTCTCATCTTCTGTAGTGTCTTTTCAACCTCTGATGTACATTAAGTGGTCCTTGCCCTGCCACAAGTTTCTTGGGAACTTTATTGAGGAGTGCTGCTGAATCTGACACCTGAGAATTGTAAAACAATGTTACATGTATTTGCAAATTATCATCACGCCAAATGGAACAGTATAAATAAATAACATTTTAATTTTCTAAATAAACATACTAATTTGTCATGCTCTGCTTGGCTGTCAGCAAGGGTGTCTATGAGGAATTGCAGAGCTGGATCACCTGGTTCACAGGAAGCTGCAAGTGCAGTTATTTGATCATTGAGAGTTTTGCTATTTTCTTTGAATGCCTCTGCACTTGTCTCTAGGTCTTTTGCCTTCTGAATGGTTTGCAGGATTGTCTTATAGCTTGATGTGAAGAGAGAACCACCTGCCACACATTCATCTGATGTCATGGTTCTCGCTATTTCAAGATCTAGCTTGTTACAGGCTCCCTCAAAGCTGACATAGTGCTTCAAAAATAAGCCTTTAAGCTTACATTGTATATGAAGTCCAGGAAGGCACACCTAAAAAAAAATACATGTATAAGGTTTTTGACAGTCAATTATTTCTTCCAAGGGATAATGTATGCATTAATTTGATTCTTTTTTTTATGATATTGAGGTGTTCTTTTAAAAATCTAGAAGTACCTGTGACAGTGGAACTTTCATGAGAGGTTCTTCGATTACATTGTCAAACTCTTTGGCCTTGTTAATATTTCCTCCCTGGCCTTGAAAGCTTTGAGAGAAGCTTCCATATTCTCCAGACTTCTCTGCTTGCTTGGTTTCACATCTTCGGTGACTTCTTCATCTCGCTGTGTTCAGTTGTACACCATAAGCAACAGTGACGACCTACAAATGCATGTACACATAATTATATAAAGCGTATCACAACATTTTAGCGAAAAGTAAATTTACTGTGTTTAACGTGTCAATGCATGATTTGTTTACTTACCACTAGGCCCCGATAGTCCATACATTTTGCACAGATATTCATAATCACCAAATACAAATATCCTCAGCTTACGGCCTCTGTAGATGATTTTCAGGGGGAAAAAAAGAGACTGAATTGAACTATCATGGAGTTAGATTTTGTTGCAAATTATAATACACAGAAAAGAAAATTATAACTTACTGTAATATTAAAGAAACTTTGCTTTTTATTTTCAGAACTGTGACTACCTCCACTGGAAATCCATCAGGTCTTCAACTTGCATCTTGAACCGCTGCAAACCAACTTCCAAGTTATGTGCATTATCACTGGCTTCGAAGGCACATACAACTACAGTGTGGCGAGGAGCATTAGGATGTGTGACATTAGCAACTTGAAACATTTGCTTAAATGTTTTCCCTCCTTCATCACCTCCAAGTTTCAACCATAATTCGTCTTCAGGTATGAGACCGTTGTGCCATGTCAGTTTTTCTGCCCTGAAGTACAATTGGATTCAGATAAAACAGTTATGGAGACACTGCATAAATATAATTTGATTGTTACCCAATGTTAGATACAAGTTCTACTCACTTGCTATACTCGTCTAACTGCTGCTTGACTTTCTGTACAAGGGATTTCACTTGCACGCATGCTGCTGGTCTGGTTATTTTCCCATTACTTGTGTCATCATGAAATACCATGGGAATGTATTCACCAACCATGTTGTTATCAATGATTGCCTCTTCTTGTGATCTCATCACATGCTCACTTGTTGTCACAATCCCGTAATCTTTCAACCATCTGGTAAATTAAAATAAGTTTTACTTTGTTAACTTGGGTTTTCTTGTTGTATCTTTAATATGAATCCAATTTTTCAGTATAATATCAGTAGAGTTATATCATCTTATTACTGATGTGCCAAAACAAACCTTTTCAATTTTCTGTTTTTCGTCCAGGAGATTCCCAGCTGAGATTTCATGGAGAGAGCACTTGTTTGTTGCACTTCATGTAGTGGCAATCTTGATGGAGCCCCATCCATACCGATGACCTCTTTTGCCTTCTCAAGAACTTTAACACGTGTCCTCTCTGTTGCTCCCGACACACTTTGATTCGTCACTCTTGCCTTTGGAACACAAATGGTCATCAGTGGCTGTATAAAAATAAGGGGAAATAATATACATATAAATGAGCCATGATAAAAACAAATTTAATGTACTTTGATATCAGTCCGACTTGCAAATTGTCAAACCAAGTTCCCCAACCCCACCTCTCCAACCCCCTCCAACCCCACCCAACCCCCTCCAACCCCTTTGTTATAGTTTATTCATTTATCAAGTTAAACTGTTCCCCCTGCCAATCCCTCTCCAACCCTTCCCCCTCCCCCTCCAACCCCCTCCCCTTCAACCACCCCCCCAATTCTAGTATATATCTTTGTTGTTCATAAATTTGAATAAATTTATCAAGAAGTTAAACTTAATACCTGGCCACGTGTTGAAAATTCTGCTGTTACCCCTCCCGATTGATGTAGTTTTGTCTTTAGTACATGGGTGGCAATTCTCTCCATATCCTTTGTGGTGGGAGTTGTCAGGGGCCTTTGTAAGATTTGTTCAATCTCTGTTGGTTGATCCAAATGTCTCGTAGGGTCAGTTGCTGCTGGCCTTCCTCGCTTTCTCTTGCATGGCCTACCACCTATGCTTTGCTGTGAAAACTCCTGGCAAATTTCACAAGGATTTCCATGTTCAGGCCAGTGCAGACGGGGTATCTCTGGGTATTTGCGGTTTTTGCTGATTTCCATGTTCAGGCCAGTGGAGACGGGGTATCTCGGGGTATTTGCGGTTTTTGCTGATTTTTGACAGACGGCTTAAGCAGATATGAGAAGGGTGCTGCTGTGGGTTATCACATGTCAAATCTAGTGAGAAATTGTCCTTGATCCTTGCATACAAATGCGGCTTGAGTTTGGTTTTAGATTTTCCCTTCGCTTTATAGGCTGAGCTCATTTGTCTGTTTCCACAGATTCGACAAAGTGCTTCCAGAACAGTAAGATGATGCTCCATTTTATAGTTTCTAAAATGCCCCAAAAAGGAAAAGGAAAAAATGTAGTAAGAAAGTGTAAGCGTGTTTGTAAATTCATACCATTCATCTCGTGAAAACTATTTTCCAATTCTTAACAAAAACTTTTGAAACTGAGAAATTATGTATTTAAATTAAGTGTTTTTTAACCCTTACTTTTTTTTTTAAATAATTACCTTAGCAACCGATTTCTGGTCCATTACACATCTTCTCGGTAATTTTGTCACTCAATGTGCTTGTGTGTCGTTTATTCATGAGTTGGAGTGTTTGTAACGTCAATTTGAAGGAAAAGTGATTTAAACTCGGCGTGCTAGATAGGGTCAAAGTTGATTGTTTACATGAGGGCGACCTCTGTTGTCATGGAATGTTGCAGTACCGCGGGAACCGTACTTGCCTGCGTGGGTACCAGCGCGCTGGTGCACGATTCTAAACTAAATATTTCAGGGCCAATGGGAGCAGAATGTACGTGTACCATGAATAATGTCGCATTTGTAGGATTATTGTTGGACAGGTAAGAGTAATAAAAGAGAAATATTGTTTGATAATATAATACTCGTAGGGCTTTTTGTGTGGCTGTATGCTGAACTCTTATGATGAATTTCTGTTAGCCATCACATTATTTTTGATAGTTCCTATAGCCAAGGCACAATGATATTGTGATGATGTTTACAATACAGACGTGATAATTATGAGAACAATTTCCAGTGAATTAGTTGTAATTTCCACCATCGATGCCCAGGTATTTTATGGGGAAGATAGTACAAGTACGAGTACGGATTTTTAATATATGCACCATGTCCATCATATCCACCATTATTTCATTAGCCGTTATGTTTTGTTTTATAGGTATGAGACTATGAGAAAACATCACTGCCAGTATTTTTACTTGCATCAACACCATGTAGAGTTCAGCCTTATTCCATTTCCAGTATTCACAGCTACAAAGCATTGCCAAGGTAGAGTAAATCTTGATTGATTCAGATTATTATTTCTTTTATTATCCCATTTATTATTTTTTTAATTTTTGTTTATATAGAAAACTTAGTTTATGTAAATATTTTTTTTTCTAACAAATCAGATTTACAGAAACAATTTCTCATTTAGAAAAAATGAAGTTGTGCATTCTGGTTTTTCCCCCTTGTGCATGCTTAATGTTAAATTGTCCATATTAAAGGGACAACATCACGATCAGAGCAGACTTTCAACATGGCATGGAATCGGTGTCCTAGTTTAAGATGAACACAGTGACTGAAACTTACTGGCTCATTTATTCAGCAGCATTGATAATGTGATCTTATCATGTGGGGTATTATTTTCAGTCACCGAGATAATCTAAAACTAGCACTCCGATTCCATGCCCTGTTGATCGTGACCATTGTCCTCTTAAAGGAAAAGTACAACAGCATAACAGCTGTTATGGGTAATATTTACTTACTTTGAATGAAGATTGTTTAATAATGAATATGTTAAAGTTTGACCACAATGGGGAGTCTAAGTCATGAGAAAAGTGTGAAAACCCTTCATAATTCTTTAGGAAAACATTAGTAAATGTGTATAGTTTTGTTTTTCTTCAGTTTTCTTTAAAATAAGAACACAATAAGCAGAATAATTGTTTAACTGCGTCACATCCAGTTAGCTGTAGGTAATAAATAATTCAGTAATTGTGCAATCAAGTAATAACCAGTGATGTACCTTCCCTTTTAATAACATCATATCCAAACATTCATGTTAACATGTTTTGATATAGGATTTAAGGCTTTGCGTGGTGGGAAATGGTAATTAGGAAAGTTTTCGGAAGCACCATGTAACAAATCTCTAAAGTAGAGGTGTTGGCTCTGAGAACAGCCTATTTTGTTCTCAACGTTTCGGCAAGTATGCTCTGGCCGTCGTCAGGAGAATGGAGAGATGTGGAGAGTGGTGTCTTATATACACTGCTGGAGGATCCTGTTGTGGGCTAAACTGCTGTGATTGGTGCTCGCTGGAGTGTGTTGTTGTGTGCTGGAACTCTTGTGATTGGTGCTCGCTGGGGTGTGTTGTCTTTTCTTCTGATTGCTGGCTCAATGCCTTGAGCGTTGAGAACAAAACCGGCTCTTCTCAGAGCCAACACCTCTACTTTAGAGATTTGTTACATGGTGCTTCCGAAAACTTTCCTAATTACCATTTCCCACCATGCAAAGCCTTAAATCCTATATCAAGACGCTCTACGGAGAGCAGGCTACCAAGGACATCAGAAGTTACGAAAGAACATCAAGAAAACGGTCAAAACTTTTGAATGATCTAACCTTCCTGAAGAGATGCAGAGACACCAGCACCATCCCTAAAGGCCTCAGCCTCAACGACCCCATACGGAACCAAGCGTCTTCTCGGACCAACAAACGAGCCAGTATAGCACTTCTACGACAACGTATCTCCACCACTTGCCTCCACCTTTTCAACAGTGAGCAAGCCATCATTACACACGAGCTACGTCTACAAGACACCTTACAACAGCTCGATTTCAACAAGATTCAAGCATTAACTACCAAGTCAGCCAGCCATGTTTTCAAGACCACCCGCCACAAGCAGATCAACAAATTCAACAAACTCATGCATAACAAAAGAGATTCTAACAAAAGAGATCAACTTAAGTTATCAGAAGCCAAGAAAACTGTCGTCAACCTCAGCCAACGCCAACTCACAACCCAAGAAAACAAACTACTCTCTCTAGGCCTCAACTTCATCGCAGCACCCAAGAAGATACCAGTTGAAGAAATCATCCAAGGCATTGAGCCAGCAATCAGAAGAAAAGACAAATCCACAGCAGATGACATCCGAATTCAAGTCCAACAACTCCTCAAGAACTGCAGACCACCCAAACCGAACATCACAAAATTAGAACAACAAACAATCAAGACGCTCAGCCAAGATTCTTCCATCCACATCCTTAATGCAGACAAAGGGAACACAACAGTCATCATGGAATAAGAAGAATACACAAGCAAGATCCAAGACATCCTCAACACAGACACATACTGCAAAGTTAACAAGAACCCGATCCCAGCTATCGAAAGAAGACTTGCCAGCAAACTACTAGCACTCAACCGCACTTCAGCCATACCAACTCCACTATATCGTTCTCTCCGCCCATCCAGCTCAACATGCCCAAGATTCTTCGGCCAGCCCAAGATTCACAAACCCGGTAACCCGCTCCATCCTATCATCTCATCTAAGGGATCACCGACTTACAACACAGCCCGTCACCTCACCGGCATCCTACGCCCCCTAGTTGGCCAGACAGAACACCACATCACGAATTCAACTGATCTCATCAAGATCATCCAGAACACCACCATCCAGCCAACTGACACGTTGGTGAGCTTTGATGTCGAGTCACTGTTCACCAATGTCCCCACAAATGAAGCCAGCCTCATAGCCAAACAACGACTCCAAGAAGACTCGACCCTTCCAGAACGAACCAACCTCTCACCTGACCAAATCCAAGATCTCATCAACACATGCACCTCATCCACAAGTTTCAAATGGCGGGAAAACTTCTACAAGCAGGTTGCGGGGATCCCCATTGGATCTCCCCTTTCTCCGGTTTTAGCCAACCTATTCATGGAAGACTTCGAAAAAACAGCTCTACTATCTGCAACTCACAAACCAACACTATGGCTCCGCTATGTGGACGACACTTTCATCATATGGCCACATGGAACGGACAAACTACAAGATTTTCTTCACCACCTCAACAACCAGCACCCGGACATCTCTTTCACCATGGAAATCGAAAAAGATAATTCCCTCCCGTTCCCCGATGTAAACATCACAAGAAAAACAGACGGCACCCTGGGACACGCCGTTTACAGAAAGCCCACCCACACTGACCGCTACCTGAATGCCAGATCTTTTCATCCACCATCAGTCAAGTCTTCAATAAAACACACACTAGTACAACTGGCATACAATATCTGTGACACCCAACATCTACAAGAAGAACTCAAGCATGTCAAGCAAGTCCTCAAGTTCAACAGCTACAAGATCACCACAAACTCCACCAAACAACCACAAACCAGAAACGACCAAGAACCAACATTAGACAAGTCCATCGCTATCCTCCCATACATCGGCCACACATCACACAAGATCCAGAAAATCCTGAAAAAAGCAGACATCCAAGTATATCACACCTCTTCAATGAAACTCCAATCCAAGCTCCAGACACACAAGTACAAACTCGACCCTGCCAGTAGATCTGGTGTTTACCGCATCCCCTGTGAATGCGGTAAAGTTTACATCGGAGAGACTGGCAGGGACCTTCAAACAAGACTCAAGGAACATAAAGCACATGGCAGGAAAGGCGAAATAGGCAAGTCAGCAATCATCAAACACGCGTACAACAACAATCACACCATCCAATGGGAGAACACCGCACTCATCGCACCAGTCAAGAATTGGTATCACCGACGCATCCGTGAAGCCATCGAAATCAAGAAACATCACACAGTACCACAAGACATACACACAAATGTAGGATACAACATCAGCAGCATCTGGCAGACAACACTTCAGCACAACCAGGCATCACCACCAGCAACACAGCACTGACACATTCCACTGAACACCAGGCTCACACAGACAACACACCCCAGCGAGCACCAATCATCACAAGAGTTCCAGCACGCAACAACACACTCCAGCGAGCACCAATCACAGCAGTTCAGCCCACAACAGGATCCTCCAGCAGTGTATATAAGACACCACTCTCCACATCTCTCCATTCTCCTGATGACGGCCAGAGCATACTTGCCGAAACGTTGAGAACAAAACCGGCTCTTCTCAGAGCCAACACCTCTACTTTAGAGATTTGTTACATGGTGCTTCCGAAAACTTTCCTAATTAACATGTTTTTTTTTTATTCCTACAGTGCCCTAGCATCTCTTGGTCAACTCCCAGGTATACATGAGCTCCATCAATCATCAACACCAAAGTCAACAAGTGGAGTCAGAGCAACATATGGACACGACATCACATGAGCCTGTATGAGTAAGTGAAATACTATTTGGCTGTCAACACTAGGCCTGGGCGAATAGTAAAATTTACTATTCGATTAATCGCGCGGCAACTTTTTGCGAATAATCGACTATTCGCGAATAGTTGGCAAATTTTTTCCCGCGGTTTATAAATACTAAAACATTAAAAACAATTGCTTTGACAGTAATTTTTGGCCTATTTGTAACATTCAGACAATAAACAAACACATACATGTACATTAAGCTCTTTAATGCCTGTTTTTTTTATATTTATTTCTTGCAAAATTGTACTCGAAATAATACATTTTCGTAAGTGAAAATCCAATCGCCGTCGAGTTATTACTCTGGCAGCGTGGGAAACTTCCAGCACAATTAGCATTAACAGTGCACATTGAGCACATGCTAAGTCACGCGCAGTTACGTTCATCCCATGTCAACAGAGGGAAGTCCACCTAAAGCCCATAAAATGAACGCATTGAAGAGATCTTGTTTATATTTAAGTCGTCGTTAAGAGAAATACCAATAAGTTAACGGTCCCCCCTGTTATTTCAAATCGATTAGCCTAGTCCTATACACAAAATAAAAAATAACCATGCAAGCAGTACATGTTTATGCTCATGCAGGGGCCACTTTTTAGACGTATTCGTTGTTTACGTCCAAAGCTTCCGCAGTATGCCCCGCACTATGCTTAAAAACCTTTGGTTCAGGCACACGTGGTGCGTGTACCCTGAACTGATTTTGTACGACGGCCTATGCATTTTGTGATTGACTTATGCTCACCGCAAATTACGTTATCATTATTGGACAAACTTTTCTTGGGAACCAAATGGGGCGTGGCAAACAATAACGTCATGCAATAAGTGGATCGGTGGGATTTATCATTACTCATCAGTAGACCTTACATTACCTGCAAGTGCAAAGGCAATTACACCCGCAATGCGAAAGGCAGTGACCAATAGAACCATGCTTTTTATAGTTAATATTTATGAAAATAAAATGACATTTTCAAACAAATCGATGTGTAATAAATAAACAACATGAAACATTCAAGTTAGTGTAAATTAATCGCAGTTGTTTAATCATCAATTCGTCATCCCCAGCTTTTCTTCAAAAACAAAAACGTTACATGATTTTGTAGTATTCAAATTTAATTACTATTAGCACAAGTTTATGCTACAAAAATATGAAGTATGTTCATTCAGCACTCTGCAAGTACCCCCCGCGGGTGCAAAATTTAGAGAAAAAAAATAGGTCACTATTTGAGATTGCAGGATTCAAGTATTGATATTCTCCCTAGAAAAAGTGGTGCAATCCCTAGTTCTCCCGAAAATTGTTCCCTAGTTACGCCACTGCTCCAGTTGCTGGCAGTGATGAAGTGATTTATTCTTCATATAAATGTGTTACACTGTATTACATTTATTCTTAAGCGCTTTAGACATCAGCAAGGCTATGAACAGAACAATGACAAGACAGTTACTTAGGACAAATGAGTGCACCGTTATCACCATTCAGCAGATAACAGTCGCTGCAGTCACAGCCATCCAGCCTGCCACGTCGGCTTCCTCAAAGGCATTACTATTTGCAAACACTACAAGTACAAAGCTTACCACCATGACTAGACAAAACGGTGTAATTGCCAGCTAAATAGGATTACTTGGGAATAGTAGTCGTGAATAGTAAGCAAACACTTCACGGCCGCAAGTTATGAATGGTTCAAAGGCAACTGATCATTATTCGCGAATAGTTGCAGGTATTCGCGCCTGCGCGATTAATCGCATAATTCAAAATCCACGAGTACGATTAGCAACAGCTATTCGCGAATATTCGAATAATCGAATTATATGCACAGGCCTAGTCAACACATCACATTTCACAAAAAGTTATTTAATGTAAATTGTACAGATATTACTGTAAACACCCCTACATGTATATGTAACTTGTCTCTCCCTTTAAAAAAAATAAATATAATGTTTATATCAAAAAAAATTTCTCTAGTCCGAACTTGCACATGCTGATTTCATGTAGCCTTATAATCAGTTTCTAAGCAATATTAAGAAAATACACTTTTGTGTATTCAGTAACTCTTGTGCAATTTAAAGGAAGAAAAGTAATTCTCCTTCTGAGGGTTTGTCATTTGCAGTGTGTGTGTGAATGATAAGTGTACTGTAGCAATAATTAGTCAAAGTAGCTTTACATGTGTTATTCATGGCTGGCTATTGTGTTATGTATGTTTTTGTGGTCATTCTCAAGATTGTATACATAATGTTTGTTCATGTTTGGTCCATAGATGAAATGGAGTGAGATGGAGACAGAGTCGAATGCTCAGTTCATCATGTCACCTACGTATGTGAATGGGTGTCAGCAAACGGAAGCCTACCACACCCAAGTTACTAGCAGACATTCCACTAAATAAGAGTTTTCTCAAGAAGATTACCTACTATATCAACTTCAGGTTTGTTACGGGTGCCATCCAATCAAAATTTTCAAGGAAGTACAGAGGACATGTCCTACTTTCAAGAACCTCTCTCTGCCAACAATTGCAGGTATAACATGATAATGTTTCAAGACAAATGCAACTGACAGCCCTCGAGTATACCGATGGAAAAGTTATTCCACCACCGGTTCTTCTAAGAACCAACACTATTAAACTGTAGAGATAATTACATGGTGCTACCACAAATCTTACTCCTACTGTATACAAACATGTATTCTTAGATAAATATGCATGTAAATGATATTGACACTAGCCCAACACATGCTTTTCAAAACCATGATGATGATAAATCAACATGTAAAAACACTCATATGAAAATAGTTTGTCAGGGTTGTAGGTAGCCAGATCAACTTATTCAGCGTTATTATGGGCATAAAATCACAAAGTTGATTTAGGGTAGAATGGGACTACATGTATAGTACTGGATTAAACTTGGCTGCAAATTAAAAGGGCAGGAAGTGGGAGTTAAATTGATTGGGGGGCTGGGGGTTACTGAAGACACTGAAGCATAGAGGAGCATATAAACATTTTCCCTGTTATTTGTTTTTCTAACTTTACCAAGGAAAAGTTACCCTGTGAGAGAAGAGTCTTTACACTCCTGATATTTCCATTTCCAGGTTGTAAATAATTTTGCCGTACATGGAACATAATAGAAAGTTGGCTAATAATTGTGCATTTCATCCATGTTCATGTATCAGGTACCACAGAGTCTACTCAAATCACAGCCGTATAGTAATTGGGTGGAGAAGAAACAATACAGCTTATGTCAAATAGCTGATGTCTGCAGTCTTCAAAGCTTGTATGGATGTCGGCTAATTAGCCTTTCATTAGAAAACAAGATTACATGTATAACTACTACATGATAAAGTTGCAAGAAAGCTTGCATCCGTACTTTCCTTTTTTTTCCTGCCCTCAGCAGAAGAGTTGTCAAAAAGTAAATAATTCCCAAAAGTAAGGCCACAAGTTGTAATTAGCCAATTGACAATTCAAACAAAATTAAATGTAATTACATCCATTTGATCAAATCTGATAATTGCTTGCCTTTTTCTTTTTGTTTATGGAAAACCTTTAAATTCTAGATTTAGATAAAGCCAACATTAGTATTTATGTCTTGGTATTAAGTCTTGTACAAAAATAAATTGAATGGATGGACTACATGTTTATATACTGAGAGTGATGTTTATTTATAATATACTTCACTTTCAACTCTTCACTTTCAAGTTTATAATGAACAAAAATGTAATCAAGCATCTCCTTATTGTGACATGCTTATAAATTGTCTTTGTTTTCACCTATACTGCAAATAATTAAAAATCATTTATAAAATTTGAAAACAAATTCTACATTGCTTTTTACATTTTCAAGGTTGTACACATATTTGGCAAAATGTCTGTAGCTGCATCCATACTATAGATCAGATGCCATTTTGTACATACATTTTTAGACATTGAAATAATGAAAGAGTTGTACGGGTGCTTGTAAATTGCCAATAAAACAATGAAATACATATTTATTTTAACTGTCCATTTGGTTTCATGACTTGACTTTTGTGGTTCCACTCCTCCCCCCCCCCCCCCACAATCACTTGAAACCAATTTGCTGACCTGTTTAACCTATTGTAAACAATCTAACAATGAGTGTACATGGTCTTACACATGTAACAAGTGTAAATGAACCCAACAATGATCATTTGTTGACAAGAAAACAATCAATCTGCATAACAAATGTACGCTCTATGTACGATTTAGTGACAGTTCAGAATGGGTGACATTCAGGGGCTGTCATTGGAATCGGTAATTTTGGAATAAAATGCATACATGTAAGGTACATTATGTATACTGTACATGATGTACATTGTATGCATAATTTCATGTATAGCTACACTCAGCAGTGTGACTGGGGTTGGTTCAGCAGTGTGAGTAGGGGACCGATGATTTACTTGGGGTGTGGGGGGAACAGACCTTGGTCGTACACTTAAATAATTATTTTCCAAATAGTTTTTTCTCAATATAACTCACTTGTTTGTACCCTCAGGAATAATATGGTAAACACAAAACACCTTAAAACACAGAATTCTACCATAAATGTGGAAATACAGACCATGCAAGGACATGTTTCAAATGTACATGTATACATTACATGTAGTTCACTGTAAACCTTTTTCTATTCTGAAGTACTTCCTCCAATGCATAATTAGCTGCAAGTGAATCTTTTTTGGAAGTATGTACATGTAGGTCTTCCCTATTATCGTCAATGGGGTGGCTGATGTCAACACATCAAAAGCATCAATTTCAAAGATGTCTTAATTAACTGGATAATAACTGTGGGTGCAAGAAGTTTGCCTCAACAAGTCAGCTTTCTAGCTTGGTTCCAAGAACACAACCTAACCACCAAAAGCCATCATACTCTGCTGTGTTATAGCCACTAATGTCTTTTTGCATAGGACATTTTTCCAGTAGTGTAACATCTGTGGTTGCATATTCTTGTTGGATGGTATGGCTAGTGGCTACTAGAGAATTCACAGACCTCAACACATTCTTTTGACACTGGTTTATAGGCATGTATTTTTTTAGTTGCTAGGATAGTATGTGTGTGCATTTCAAAGCGATATTTCAAGAGATTTCCTTCTTTGTTGTGCTACTCATTTGTTGTGAAGCAAACATGCATTCCTTTAATTTCTTTGCATGCGAACTTGTACAGTTGTCGAGGTGTGATTATTTGATTGTCATAAGGCTGGCTTTGAAGGCTTTGCTCTTGAGACAAGATGTTTTTGGGGTACCTGAAACACCATCACATGCTGTTTTCCCATGAGAAGTTGCGAAGAAGTGCCACTCTGCTGGAACTCAGAAATCTGCAACAGAAGGCGTACAGTGAACCATGAGTGAACTGCATGTAATGTACTGAATATACATTTGTGACATGTCCTTGCATGGTCTGCATATATACACTTCTATGGTAGAATTCTGTGTTTTAAGGTGTTTTGTGTTTACCATATTATTCCTTAGGGTACACACACAGGTTTTATTGAAAGAAAAAAATATTTGGAAAATGATGGTAGCTATGTACTTGATCACAGAATATCCCAGAATCACTCAGTACAATAGAAGTAATTATTTAAGTGATTATGGAAGTGTACAAGATCTGTGCTCCTACTCCCCAAGTAAATCATCATTCCCCTACTCACACTGCTGAACCAACCCTAGTCACACTGCTGAGTGTAGCTCTACATGAAAAAGTACACCCTACCGTAATTACTTGAGAGCCCATTTTTATATTTGGTATTAAAAATGTTCAGCTTTCATTTAACATAAAAATCACTTTCTTACGATATTCTTAACCGGAGTTACAGATTTCCAAAGTTGTAGAGGTCAAACGAAAGGTAAAAAGTTCAACGACCTGTACATGTAACTCACAAACCACATGCTCCAAAATGCTCAAATTTCAGTTTTGGAGTTTTCTCATACAACTAAACGAACCTAGAAAGTAAAAAAAATCTGAGATTGACCTCGGAAAGTGTGTGATTTAACGTGGAATGACCCTGCTTGTGAAAGTTGAAAAAGTTGTTTAACCACTGATTTTACTAGTTACAAATAGTAAGGGATTTATATGACATCAATTTTTTTTCACGAACATCTGTGACTTTATTGTTCTATGCCGTCAACGAGCTGTTGTCAGTGGAAACCAAAATATATGAATGCTTTGCATTTGCAATGATTTTTTAAAGAAATACTGATCCTCAAAATGGACACATTCCTTATAGAAGAAGCGAATGAAGACTACTTAATTCGTTGGTATTTATTCATTGAGGATATTTATTCTGTGTACAACCATGTGTGTCCCGTGTGTGATCCCCGCTACTGCCGTTACCCAGGTTGTTTGCATCTGACTGGGGCTTGATCTCTGGATACTCGGCAGATATGGTTTGGCCTCTGACCTGGCCCCATAGAGCAATAGATAATTGGCATACATGTAAGTGTACTGCCCACCAACATATGGGCTGATTAGCTCAGTTGGTTGAGCACTCGTACGGTATTCGAGAGGTCGCTGGTTCGAGTCCAGCATCAGCCAAATTTTCTTTGCTCACAATGGGATTTAGTTCTGATCGTGTAGGTGAGGCCAGTATTGTGGCTTTTCACCGTCTGATACTTGATCAGTAATGATGTCACTGTTGGTGCTAGGGAGCCTAGCCCGAACCAATATATCGCTGTGATTGCGGGGGCAACGGAAAGCAATCAAAGGGGGCTCAGGGATGGCTGAGCGTAACCTGTCAGAGGAGTGTAGAATAGTCATGTTATCATTTACGATAGATGAAAGTCTGGGTAATTTGGGGTGATACATGTAGGTAGTGACCAGGGGAATTCTGTTGGTAGGGGTTGGTATATATACCCGTATTTGGTTATTATGAAACTTGTATTACTTGATTTGGTTTTTAATCAACTGTTTTTTTACGTTAAGTGAGAAAAAATATTTATAGTAACGTTTGACATTAGCAATAGAGGAATCTTTCATATTGATTCTAGAATCTAGACCAGAATTTCATAATCCAGGGATTAAAATTTTTAAAACTCATGTTTTCTGGGAGAAATATGGATTTTTTGGTAGTAAGTCTCAAAATGTGGAAAACAATTGTTTGTGTCTAGATAACCATTGTACCAAAGATTACTTTTACGATCTAAGTATGTGTCAAGGATCTGTGAACTTTGCAAAATGTTTTTGTCTTTCAAGAAGTGTTACTGAGATAACAGGCGCGTAGCCAGCCATCTTAGTGTGTGTGTGTGTGTGTGTGTGTGTGTGGTGGTGGTGGGGGGGGGGGGGGGGGGGTGCAAAGCCATTTTTTGTCCCCATTTTAAGGTTCAGAGAATTTAAGTTTAAGTAACACTTGTACTGATATGACCTTTCATGATATGACCTGTCATGTCAATGTCATCTCAAGTCAATTCAATATGTAGCTCTACTAATTACCATCTGCGCAACATTGCAAGGATTAGAAAATACATTGATCATGATACTTGTCATCATGTGGTTCGTTGTCTTGTTACTTCTCGTCTAGACTATTGTAACTCTCTATTATATGGCATCACCAAAGCACATCTTAAACGTCTCACTGGTATTCAATACAGAGCTGCCAAACTTGTTCTCGCCGTTAACTGCTGGAGAGCTCATGGATCTCCCTTACTTGCTCAACTACACTGGCTACCCATTGAGAAACGTATCCAGTTTAAAACTCTGTTATATGTTTTCAAATGTTTGAATGACCTTGCTCCACCTTATCTCTCTGATATGTTTCATCTTCACCAAAGTAACCGTCAAGGACTCCGTTCTTCGTCTGATAGAACTCGACTTACCATTCATAAGTCCAGATTATCTTATGGCAGACATGCCTTCTCACACTTTGCTGCTGAACTTTGGAACGGTCTCCCCATTATTGTCCGTGTTTCTTCTTGTGTAGTAACATTTAAGAGTAAACTTAAGACTTATTTGTTTTCTAATGTGTAGATTTTAGATTTTGTTTTGTTATGTTTTTGCCCGTTTTAATTTTTCCAATTCTTTTGTTATGCGCTTTGATCATGCTTTGGAAAAGCGCAATATAAATGCCTGTTATTATTATTATTATTATTTCATGACATGTGTAGGCCCTACTCTTCAGTTACGCTGCAGGAATTGTAATGGAAATTAGTAACTAAAATACACAATCACATCCCCGCCCACCCAAGATATCATCCAGTCACTATAGACTAGAGTCAGATGCAAAAGCAAATCATGTTATATACTAATATAGTTCTTTCTTGACAAATCCAATACAAAGTGATGTTTTACTCATAGTTTGGTTGGATAACATTGGACAACTAAATCGTGAGTAAAAACATCCCTCTTTATTTGATTTGTCGAGAATGAACATTATTCTGTTTACAAACAATCCCAATGAACTTAAATCCTGTTGGTATAACTTATACATTATGATCACTTTATTGGTTGTGTTAAAGTATATAACAGCATATTAACAATATCAAACGTTTACTAGTACATGTATGCATCTCAATATAAAATAATGAGAAGCAGATCACATCGTGGTATAAAACAAGTATAAATAAATGTTTTTTTTTTTTCTGATCCAGTTTGTCTTGTTTTTGCCAAATTTTTGCCGTCCCCATTTTATCCCTGAACATTTCTGTGGGGGGACTTTTCCCCCCTCCCCCACTGGCTATGTCTCTGGGAGTAGAAGAAATATTTTTAAAAAAAATTTAAAAAAAAAATAAAAATTCAAGGAGGTGTTTGCGCTGTAGTACGAACACCTAAACATACCATGAGAAGAGAAGTACTTATTAGCTATTTAATATCAATCTTATGTTTTCCTTATATTTTTGTACCAATTTGGTAATGAACTGTTCATGCATTAGTGCATTACCGTTCTTTGATTTTGAAAAAAATAACTTCCTGACCCCCCTCCTCCTTTTTCCACTGCACATGTTGAGGCAGCAGCTTCTGATATTATAGTGATTGTATTTATTTTTGATTGTCTTGCAGCAATTCAAACAAATCATTTCCATCGTCTTAACATTCCTTTTGGAACCTTCTCAGGTAATGTTTGTTTCTTTATTTGATTTATTTTGTCTTACAATGTATGTGTAACCTGTGCAGTTACTGTACCTCTAATGTCTTGTTGATGGGTCATATCAAACCTAAGAGCTACAGACATTTACATAGGAAATTAGGGAGACACTCCTTTTGAATATCTCTTTAAAATGCTCCTACTATAGTTAAACCTTTGTAACAAGTAGCTGTAATGGTCAACATCAGTCAACTGACTATTTTGACTGTTGAACCAACTGTGCACTCTGGGGCATTTACTGGTTTTGACAGTCATGTTGACCACCCTCGACATTACAAGATAATGCTTTTACCAGTCAAAAACGGTTGACTCATTTTGACATGTATGTACTTATTACACATTAGGTTTGATAGTGTTTGACTTTTAAGTGCACTAGATGTATGTTGGCAATACTGGTTACATAGATTGATTCATATGATTAGATATTTATAGTCTGTAGTATTTTTTCCTGCATCAGACCATGTGAGGATTTTTAATCCCTCGTTTATTGATGTGCAAATGTGTGTTTATTTCAGTCTAACCAATTAGTAGTACACCTTGATGACTTTGCCAGAGATGAAGGCGTCAGTGCAGCACCCCTCAGAAACATTCTACGGAGCCTGATCACAATACTCAATAGTAAGTCAATACAAATCAATGTTTCTTGTTAAATGAATAAAAAAGCCATACCAAAAATAGAAATGTTTTAGGGGATGGGCAGCCAACATGTTAAAATCATTCTTCAAGCTTGTCATTACTAGACTATTGGCCAAAGTAGGAAAATCCTTTTAGAGCAACTTTTTCAAGGAGTGAATATTCACTTTTTTGTCAACAATAATAATTTTGGTATATATTGCAAGTTTTTATTCAGTACCGAGTTGAAGAGCATGAACAAACACAAAAACTCGGGCTTTGACCCTAACACCTGTTTGTATTGCATGTGCTTTCATAGCAGCTCTATGATCAATATAATGTATTGGCTTAAACATAATATTCAACATAATGAACATACATGTATTCATGAGCACCTGATCAAACAGCCAATGAGAAAGATATAAAATGTGTGGGGAATTACCTTTCATGACTTTGTGTCGATAATTTCTTGTTTATGAGATTATTATCATTCATTTTCAAGTTGCTAGCATATTAAAAAAATTATGAAAGTATATCTGGCTCAGTGGAAATTGTTCTGTATATATATACATGTATACATTTATGTACACATTGACTAACAAAGGCTACTGCCATGACTACACGTAAAGCGTGCATTAACGGAGAACAGTGATGATGGCGGCATCCGGCAGTGGATCGTAATAAACTTTTTAGCTCAATTGCTTGGCATTTAGCCACTGAATAACATGTATTTCTTTTTTAAAAGGGGACAAAAACCAATGCTTTTTTACACGTAGTTTTCATGAATAAGTAGACGACAGAAAAACTATTTAATATTTTTCATTCAAAATGGCCAGCGGGTATTAAACGGAACCAGATACCTGGCATATACAGAGACTTAAGGGCAATTCCACGGTTACTCACGTTATATTTTGTAGGTATTGGGCCCACTCTTAATGCCATAATAGTACTTATAAATTTCACTCATCAGTGCCCAGACCTTATTACTCAGCACAAAATAATAATTTCAAAAATTTGTTATAGGTACCCTACATATGAGAAAAAGCGCTGATTACTCATGTTACTTTTTTCGGACATGCATAAAATGTCAACTGGCTTTATTCAAAAAGTGTCCTCATACCAAGTATTCTTGGAACTAAGTGTTATATGGTTGATATGGTTTATACATGTATGTGAACAAAATATTTTATTACTGAAGATTTTCAGGGAATTGACAAAATAAATGGTTACTCACGTTACGGTTACTCACGTTACAGTTTGTCCCTATGTAAGAAGACCATAAATCCACAATGGTGCTCACTAAATTTTAGCTTAAAAGTGTTTATCAAACAATTCTAGCTTATAATGCTTACTTTTTATGTCAATTATGACCCCCAAAATTTATGTGTTGGTAAATTAATTACAGTTTTTCAGTTTTAGATAATTAATTACATGTACATAACACTAACAATGCAAAATGTTGCAATGTAGTCAACTGAAGATTATTTCCTTTCAATTTCTCAAACAAACAATATTGTTTTCTCCTTTGTCTACTGGAAACAATTAACAAGGTACCGGTAAACTTATTTACATTGTAGTCAGTTCAAATCCATAAATTGTTGGAAACATGTTAAAGTCAATCTCTATGTTTTAGTTAAAAACCAAGAATAAAATGTTTTTTCTCAGATGCTTCATGTCCATTTCCTAAAGATTCATGGAACATTTGAAGTGGCTACAGTTGTAAGCAACTGCAGGTGCATACACTGCAGATCTGTGTTAATAGACATGTATAATGTGTATATTATGTTATGGACATTTGCATCACATACCAGCTAAGAGACTTTCCTCTTATATGTAGCTTCATTAAAGAAAACATCCCAAAAAACAACCAAAACACTATTTGACTTGATGAGGAAAAGGATTGGACTGATGTACAGTACATGTATGCATATTTGTATGGTACATGGCCATGTAAATAGTGAAAAACAAAGCCTCTTCTCATTTTAACCTCATACATGTACATTGTACATGTATGTATCTTTGCCTCACTTTTCTTTAATTTGTTTTAGTTTAATTACTGTCTTAAAGGGAAAAACATAAATAATGCATACAAAATAATATTCAAATATACCTAAATGATTTACTGGTAAGGATGGACTAGCTAAAATCAATACAATTTTTACAAAAAGTTGTTGCGTATGTGCGCATGTAGATATTACCATGTGTTTAAGAAGAAAGTGCAATGCATGATGGGTAAATTCCTTAAAACTGGCCTTTATATTGTAAAATGATATTCACCCAGTCATTACCACACTTTCATTCATTCACATACATGTAAAACTTATGTTTACCACTTTATTGACATGATTATCATGGTTACTCACGTTACAAAATCGGTTACTCACGTTACTATTGTTTGTATAAAGATAACTTATTAAACTGTTTTCATAATCGAGATCATGAGTAGGAAGAAAATTCCAGTTGTCAGATTTTGAATCAAAGGAAAAGTTTAAATTTAAAAAAAATCATGTTTTTGGTTACTCACGTTACATTACCCTCAAGCGTCTGACATCCTGCTTTCTGAAAACTTTACTTGACTAGATATACAAAAAGGATTTTTTATATATATTGTGACCGGCTCCACAAAAATGGGTATTATGGGACAAAATTTAAAAATTGAGTTACATACATGTACATACGTAGCTGAATTGGTTACATTATAAGCTTTAATTTGGTGTAGGTTTGAACCCTGTGGCATTTTGCATTCTGGAGATATACTGATTTTTGCATATTGTACAAATTAACGGAAGTGCCTTCAGAGATACAGCCCTTTAAACACAGCAAGTGGAAAAAGAAATGAGCTAAGAAGAAACTCTCTTGAATGCCCATAGCAACAGTTATGTTCCTTTTGAGCTCCTTTAGGAATGCTTGTGCAATATAAATTTGAATTATCAAGCATCTTGAAGTATTTTTTCAAATATTTTGCTAATTTGCATAATGTGTAAAATTTAAACTTTTTTTTTTTAATCTTTACTCATCAATAATAATATTTCTGTAAATAAATTATGAAAGTATTGATATAATAGAAGCCAATAAACCAAAAAAAAAAAAAAATCACGTTGTGAATTTTTTTTTCACCCTCTCCACATAGAAATACCCTTTACGGGTAATAGCATAGCGTCCCTTAATACCCTTTTTCGCAGAGCGGGTCACATATGAGTATTGGTGCCATATGCATTTAGGAAATCAAAATTTCAATAGGCTATCTATCACCTATCAATTAACTAAGAGGACAAATACCAAATCAACACATTTTTTGGAAAAATATTGAGTCGGCACATCATTCCACTTCAAATGATCATTTCTCAAAAGATACATATTCGTTCTATGAACTTTGAGGTATCAACAACAAAATAAGATGAGTGATTGCCTTTAAATTCAGATTTAAATTTTTTAAGGTCATGTCCACTTTATCATGGAATTGCCCTTAAGCCCTTTTCACACTACAGAGTCAATTCCCGGGAAAAAAATTACCGTGAAATTCTCACTACATGGAAACAGGTCAACTTGTACATGTGCCAACTCAAACTTTTATTATCAATCTGTACTTTGGACAACTCTTATGCTTATTACATTGTAACTCCTAGCCAACTCATACATGTACCTCATCCTCACATGAACTTGTACCCTTATCAACTTATTAACAACTGTATCTTGTTAATAACTGGAATTAAATTAGGAAAATTTTCACATTCAAGAATAAAAGAGAATTTGCAATTTTCATTTGTTTACATCAGACCAAAAAGAAAATACCAATATTATAGGAAAGGTATAAAATAGTTATTCATAAAGAATAAGGTTTTTAAAGCTGATGATGGTATTAATCATCCCAATAAATCAATTTGTCTAAAGCCCTTTTCACACAACAGAGCCAATTCCAGGGAAATAAATTCCAGGGAAATTCCCGGGAGTTTTTAACCCCACCAACACCCCAGCGACCGTTCACACTATACCTATCTGGTCACTCCCGGGAACATTATTTCCCAGGAATATGCACGGTTGTTTCACACTCGCGATCAAATCCCAGGAAATGCACTAACTGAATCGGCCCATGCGGAAGTTGAAAATGTTATGGGCAGAAGTCCAATCCCAGAATGCCATGCACTCAAGCACCCACCATGGCCGGGTTGTTGTGACTGTTTCCCATGCAACGCGTCGCGACCAAAATGGCTCCTGCAAACGTGTCATCACATCATTTTCGCGTGCTATTATTATACATATATTATATTACAAATTATAATTGAAATGTTAGCGAAGACACGTAATGTCCACTGATCTCTGTTATACTGTCAGTATAATAGAGATCAGTGGTAATGTCACCACGCATGCTGCTTGGTATGCAGGTACGCTTGAGAAAAAGGGAGACTGGTACATAACCATGCGGACATTATAAATACACGTAAATGAGACAGATGTTTAATATAGCCTTGTCCGTGACAATTCTTTTATTCAATTCTAAAACTATTTATTTGATAACATTCTATAAAACTAAATATATCGCATTATTTACAGATTTAGATATTTATATTTTAAGAAGGAAAGTTTCAAAAGTACTGACGTTCAACACTAGATATTACCGTGCAAATTATTTGGCGTGCTATTTGTGACCTCGCTGACCTTTCAAGATATGTTGACGTCCCAACCTCCGCAACGCGAAAGTGGGGTAAGTTATACCCGCTTTAATTTCACACTAGTTGCTATTAATTTCCCGGGGAAAAAAACCCTTTTCCCAGGAAAAACTCGCTTAACCCTACTCCCAAGCAGGGGTAATTATTTCCCAAGAATAAGCTACTTGTGGCGGCACATGTACAGCATGTACATGTCTAAATAAATTCTTGATTGATGAGAAATTAACAATTCTGAAGTCTCAAGAGAGAGCCAAAAAAGGCCTTTAACAACCTGACATTTTGTGTATGGAATGAGAAAACACCACATTGAATAGCGCCCTCAAGCGGCAAACAGTCCAAGGCGGAGCAACAACTGCAGTAACATGGCTCCTCTAATTTGAAATCACAAATTACCTTTAAATCAGAACAGTCTCATTCATCTGGGTTGAAAACTTCAACATTTTATTATGTAGAACAACAGTCAGATACTTCACACTATACTACCTTTGTACTCAGCCTTTAAGGGTCTAACAGTTCCAACATCATGCACAATTGATGTAACACTTGTAAAACGAAACAAAGTACCAACAAAAAGAAATATGTTGGTAGACACTGTCCTTATCAAAGTTTCACTCTATGCAATACGAAAACAAAGTCCTCTAGTTGTTTGGCTTCTCGGTGGGGATTCCTCGGTTTATCAGTAACACAACTTTCTGGATGGGTCGTTCCAATACTGAAGTACCAACTTGAAGCTTGACCTTCCGAGTATGACCATCTTGTCCGGGGTAATTAGTTTCAATGATACGAGCTAGAGGCCAACGACATCTGGGCTGTGAGTCATCAATCATCATGACAGTGTCTTTGGCTAGGTTCCTCTTAGGTGTTGTCCACTTTTTTCGCTCTTGCAAGGTAGGTAAGAACTCAGACTTCCAACGTCTCCAAAATTCGTTGGCGAGGTACTGCACACGATGGCATCTGCGACGACAGTATAGATCCTGACGGAGAAACACTCATGGTGGGGGTCGGACAACTTTCGCCTTCAGTGTGAGCAGTTGACTTGGTGTGAGCGGCTCTAGAGGATCTGGAGACTTCATGTCAACATAAGTGAGTGGTCGGCTATTAACAATAGCTTCTGCTTCTGTCATGAGGGTCCTCAACAGCTCATCATCCAACTGTTGTCCATGGTGTTGCATTAGAGCTGAGAGTGCACTTCTGGTAGAACGAATCATCCTTTCCCAGCTTCCTGCCATGTTACTTGCATTGGGAACATTCATATCGAAAACAACCCAATCACAATCGTCCTTTGTCAATTCTCTTGAAATCTTCTGATCATCCATTTTAGCCAGGGCAGCGACTAATTCTCCTTTTCCTCCAATAAAATTTGTCCCTCTGTCCGATCGTAGTTTTCGTACAGCACCTATTCTACAAACAAACCTCCGGTATGCATTTAGAAAAGAGTCCTTGTTCATGTAGTTGCAAGTTTCTATATGAACGGCCCTGGAGGCCATACAGGCAAATATCACTCCCCATTGTTTAATTTTTTCCCTTCCTTCCTTGATGGTAAATGGGCCGAAGCAGTCCACTGCACTGTAAGTAAAGGGTGGTGCAGGCTCCAGTCTATCTTGTGGCAGATCGGACATCTTTTGCTCACATGGAGTACCTCTAAGTTTTCTGCAATTCACGCATTTCCACACGTGTCCCGTAACGGCACCTCTGGCTCCAAGTATCCAAATTCCAGCTTGGCGAATTCCATTAAGGGTCATGCCACGACCTGAATAACCACTCTCAACATGATAATAGTCTATCACGAGCCTGCTCACATGGCAATCACGAGGGAGCAAAATAGGATGCTTGACATCTTCTGGAACAACTGCTCTCTTAATGCGTCCGCCAACTCTTAATATCTTGTTTTCATCAAGAATTGGATCAAGCATGTACAGGGGGCTATTTCTGCTCACTGTCTGCTGAGGCTTGCTTAGGGCATCAATCTCTCTCGGAAAGGCCTGGGCCTGAACTACTCTCATGATCAGTTGTTTAGCCCGTTGTAGCTCATCAACAGTAACTGTAACATAAGATTTCATCCTGTCGTTCAGCCTCTGGGGGTTGATGGGGGAAGATGGTTTCTTCACACTGCGATTTCTAAGTAAATCGATGAAGCGAAGGCACACTGCAATGGCTCTCTTCAGACGAAACCAACTAGAGAAATTCTGAAATCTGTCCATCATACTTGCGAACTCTGCATGTGCGGTGTGTACACTGAATACCGACACCTTCACTTCTGGATCATCCTTCATCAGCTGGAAACATTCGGTGGAGAGGGGAGGAGGGTCAGCTGAAGAAAGAAATTCTGGACCATGTCCACCACAGCTTGTTATCGAACAACTCTTGCGCTGATAAGCCTCGGGAAGCTAGATCTGCAGGGTTGCTGCTAGTACCAATATGTCTCCAGTCTTGCGGCGAGGTGTAGTCTCATATCTTCTGCACACGATTAGCAACAAAGATATGACAGGGTTCGTACGGGTCATGGAAAACCTGGAAAGTCAGGGAATTTTGCTTTTGCATTTTCCAGGCCTTGAAAGTCATGGAAAAGGGTGAACTTCTTTAAAAGTCATGGAAAGTCATGGAATTTTAAGACTTATTAAAACCAGTAAGTGTCGGAGGCCGTGTACACTCGCAATTTTTTTCGCACCGCGGATCGGAGAGCGTATAAACACGCCTTAGGAAACTCGGGAATATTTGTATGCATGCTCGGTTGACGCATGGAGGAATAACGAGCCACGTGCGTAAAGTGACATGCACGGAAGACGTGACCACACGCTGTGGAAGCTTCCATTGTCCTTTCGGCCGGTGACGTGAAAACACGCCATTTTGGCAGTGCTCGTGCTTCGGTTGACGTGTTATTGCGCAACAATTGTTCGGGACAAGAGCGGGGTCGGCGTAAACACGCTTAGCTAGCTTCACATGGGTGGTTGTGCGGGGCACTTGTAAACCCATACTAAGATTTCTATAGACCAATTCCGTGCACCATTGTCCCATTGTTACTCGGTACCATGCCACTCGGATAATGGGGAAGGAATCCTTCCTCCATGCTCGGTCGACGTGTAAATACGACGAAGAATTCTTTGAGGGCTCGGTGGACTTCTAAAGACGCAACACCAAATACGCCCTCCTGGCTATAATTCCCACGGGAAACTCGCCAATTGTCTGCTGATAAGCTAAATGGGGGTGTCTCGTCATGGTTTCATTGACGTAACCAAAAAAAATTACTCAAAAAAAAACCCCGCTCAGGGGCCCAGAAAAACTGTTTTATTCCCGACGCGAACTGGTTTTAAATTAATTAAAAGAAAAAGAAACAAGACAACCGGCAACCAAAAAGACACAATTTCTGGGTCAGAAGTTCACATCAAAGAACTGTCTGCCAACTTTGGAATGTTGAATGTATCAATTTGGGATTAGAGCCAAGACAAGAGTGGGGGCTATTGTTCACTTGACAATGACTGATAGGTTGTGGTTTTACACTCCCAGACCTCTGGGACCTGGTTCTTGGCTGGTTTACAAGCTATTATAAACTAAACACTCTGCCTGGAACGCGGGTACCCCGCTCATCTGGTTTTTGCCTAAGCAGTGTGGTAGCGGAACCAGTGTCGTTTAACGTTGAACGCTTATAAATAGATTGCGGCAGGCCGCATAGTTACAAATGCGGTGCGTCAAAAACATTCTCTTGAAAAGAAACAAAGTTGCTGGCCAATTAAAATGTATCAATAAAGCTTCCTTCAAGATGAAATAAATCCCTCAGTGGCAACAAATTATTGTTGTTCACAATTAGTTCTCGAACTGAACAAAGGAAATTTTGGGATGGTTTTTTTTCACCATGGAATAAATTATAGCATATCAATAGCGACAGCGTATCGGCCGATTTATAGCGTATGGGTATTTTTTATAGCGTATCGGGCATGCCTGGCTAGAACACTGGTGTTATGCGAATCTACTTAGATTTGCGTTGTTAATGGTGGCGCGAATCTTGAATCGATTCCAGCAGTTCGCGTCGGATTTCTAGGCCTGTCACATGGAAACGAGACGCATAAATTGCATGAGTTAATCCACCAATAAATTGAATTCTTTGCAATATAATTGCTTCAAAATACTGGGGAACTGTCATTTTAATGATGCATGGTTGGAGCACGCAGTGTCTGGTGAATGGATTCTGAAAGTTAGTGCTAAACCGGGGTCGGCAAGGTGTAGGCTGGAAAAGTCATGGAAAAGTCATGGAATACTTGTTGTAAAGGTCATGGAAAGTCATGGAATTATCTAAGTAAAAAAGTGTACGAACCCTGTATGAAATCTTCTGCTTTCATTGGAAATGTATCCAAGTACCACCTTACTCTCAGTGTAGAAAAACTGATCGATGTTGTCGTATTCAAGTTCCTTCAACAGGAAGTTGCTCACTTTCACAGAGATGACAGCAGCAGTGAGCTCAAGTCATGGAACTGTCACTGATTTTGATGGGGTTACTCTTGACTTTCCCATAACAAGTGATGAACTCACAGTTCCTTCATTGTCTATGAGACGAAGATAGCTGCACTGGCCATAACCTTCGAGGCTCGAATCGGAAAAGTGATGTAGTTCAGCAGTCTTGATCTCACCAAAGTTCTTTGGCTTGTAACATCTGGGAATCTTTAGTGATGACAGTGTCTGAACATCATTTCTCCATTTCTCCCATTGGACCTGTGTGCTTTCTGATACAGGAACGTCCCAACCACATCCATCACGGCACAGGGTTTGGAGTATACATTTTCCCACAAGCATCAGAGGGGCTATAAGGCCGAGGGGTCAAATATGGAGCTAACAGTGGACAGAATTCCTCGACGAGTCAGTGGTTTATCTTGGAGCTGGACTCGGAATCGGAATGCATCAGATTCAACACACCACTGTACTCCCAGTGTACGCTCCATAGGTAGGTCTTCATGAAATATGTCAATGTTCTGAATGTCCTTGGCACTCTGTGAAGGAGGGATTGCATCCAGGACTTCCTTGTTGTTTGATACGTACTTGTGGAGATGAAAACCTCCCTTCTTACACAGCTCTCTGCTATCCTCTATCAGCTGTAAGGCCTCATCACGGGTAGCTACCGATTTCAAGCCGTCGTCAGCATAGAAATATTTCCTTACAAAATCAGCAGCTCTCTTGCTACAGCTATCTTCATGTGCATCAGCAGCAGATTTTAGAGCGTAGTTTGCACATCCTGGAGAGGAGGTCGCCCCGAACAGATGAACAGTCATCCGATACTCCGCTGGGGGCTTGTCGAGTTGACCATTCTCCCACCACAGAAATCTCAAGAAATTGCGGTCCTTCACATCAACACCAACCTGGTGGAACATACCCTCTATATCACAAGTGAAGGCCACATGTTCCTGACGAAAACGGCACAGAACACCAACAAGATTGTTTGTAAGATCAGGACCTTGCAGCAAGTGATGGTTCAACACTTCACCTTCATGTTCTGCGCTGCAATCAAAAACTACTCTGATCTTTCCGGGTTTCTTTGGGTGGTACACACCATGGTGTGGTATGTACCAGACAGTTCCATCATCAAGTGAAAGTTCGCTCTCGGGTACTCGCTCAGCATAGCCTTTATCAACAATGTCCTTCATGAAGACTGTGTAGTCATCTCTGTATTGTGGAGCATTGATCATCTTCGATATCAGTCTGCCGAGTCGTCTGGTTGCCAGCGATTTGTTATTCGGAAGATTGATTTCGGTTTTCAGCGGTAGAGGCATCTCGAAATGGCCATCGTCTCTGGTGTGAATTCCATCTTTCATTTTCTGTAGGAATTTTCTGTCTTCGATGGACATGTTCTCATCATTGACTCTCTCGTTGAAGTCAAACTCGAACATCTTATTGACCTGGATAGGGCTTATCTCCTTCACTTGAGTGCGAAAGGCAAAGTGGCATTGTCTTTCATTTGTTGTGGTTGCAAACCCAAAGGCACGGTCACGGTTATCAACAAAGCCACGATGCATCATACCGATGACACCCCAGCCAAGCGCAGTGCGAACAGCATACGGATCTTCTTCTTTACCATGTACAACATCTCTGGGTCTGATTGCACGAGTACAGTTGCAACCAATAAGAAGTCCAATTTCTGCATCTGCGTCATAAGGAGGTAGCATATCTGCAACTTCTATCAGGTGTGGCCACTCTCTGACGATATCTGGGTTTGGTATTTGATTCGGATTTGCGTTGATTGACTCTGGAATAGGTCCCTGGTAGAGGGATTTGAATGTCTGCAGTCAATCCTTTGACGACCAGTCCATGTATCTTTCGAGATGAAATTGTTCCCTTTGCCAGTATCGTTGATAGGCTCAACTGTACTGCTTCTCCATCAACACCAAGTTTCTCAAGAACGGAATCCGTGACGAAGCAGGAGTCAGCATGTTCATCCAACAAGGCATATACAACAACACTGGTGAGCGGGTCATCTTGGTGGTGGAGTGTAACGGGTACTATCAGTGTATGTGACCAGCTCTCATTGGTATTGAACGTCTGGACCGTGTGTGCGGTTGTTGACTTCAAGTTCTTGTTAGCAGTGATGATTATCTTTTCCTTTTCCTCAACTGGCTGTGTCATTGAATAGTCATGTAGAAGTGTACCCCAAGGCTGTGTGCTCGGCCCACAGTGGTTTACTGTTTATACCTTTCCAGTTCGTGATATCATTTTGAAGTATAATTTAAATTACCATGTTTACGCTGATGACACGCAGCTTTACATTACTTTTAAATCTTCTCAAGAAACTGCTGATTCCTGCATTAAAACACTGGAGAAATGTATTCAAGAGATTAGAAGTTGGATGAGACAAAACTTCCTGAAATTGAACGATGAAAAAACAGAATTTGTTCTATTTGGATCACGTCAGCAATTGTCTAAAGTTTCTCTTCCATTTATTACAATTGGTGACTCGCAGATAACCCCCTCATTACATGCACGTAATTTGGGTGTTATATTTGACTCGACAATGACTTTAAAACCACATATCTCCAACATTGTTCGCATATCATCATTTCATATCAGAAATATAAGCCGAATTAGAAAATACTTGAATAAAAGTGCTGCTGAACAAATTATACATGCGTTTGTCACATCACGGCTCGATAACGGGAATGCTCTCCTTAAGTTTACGGTCTCCCGCAGAATCAAATATCTCGTCTTCAGCACATACAAAACACAGCAGCTCGTGTTGTGACTTTGTCCAGAAAGTCATGCCATATCACGCCAATCTTGAAAGAACTGCACTGGCTTCCTGTTTCACAGAGAATTGTTTTTAAACTTATGCTAATTGTTCACAAATCTTTTAATAACATTGCTCCAATTTATATTTCTGAACTGCTTAAAGTCTACACTCCATCACACAATTTGCGCTCCAGCAACATGTCACTCCTAAAGGAACCAACTTCAAAACGGAACTGGGGTGATAGGTCGTTTTCTGTCGCAGCTCCGAGACTCTGGAATCATCTTCCAACTAAACTCAAATCTTGTCATAGTATAACCAGATTCAAGTCGATGCTTAAAACTCATCTTATGTCACAACTCTTCATGTGATGTATATTTGTAATTGCATTGTAGGTACAACTGTACATGTATCTCGGTACAAATTTTTTTTTTTCACCTATGCTATTATTGTATATTGTTTGTATTCATGTTTTTTCTTTGTTTCCGCACCTTGAGCGCCCAGCAGGGTGGATATGTGCGCGCTAAAAATCTTTATTATTATTATTATTATTATTAGTGTTGGATGAAGTCATCCACAGTTGGCGCATTGCCTTTTATTTCTGCAGTCTCGTCGTTTACATGTATGTCCCCATTTGAGACATCCGAAGCACAAGCCACGTTTTTTGATGAGGTCTTGCCTATCGGTCAGCATCATGGTGATAAAGTCATTGCAAGATTCAAGTTCATGATGAGCCTTGCACAAAATGCAAGCACGATTGGTATTTGATGATTTTGATGAACCACTGTTCGCACTTTCACATGTGTTTGGGCTGGATGACACTTCATCCGTCTTGGAAGCAAAACTTCTTACTGGACCCGGCTTTTGTTGTTTGTGTGATTTGGCTTCATCTTTCTTGCTTTCTTCCAATTTTATTTTGAACGGGCTGCAGGCAACACGGGCTTCTCGTTTGAAGAATTTACACAGCTCAGAAAATGGGGGGTAATCATCGTGCTTCCTTTCAGATGGAGAATCCTGACCATGTATCCACCTATCAATAGTGCGCAGCCACTTTTCTTGAATGTGACGAGGTACCTTGGAAAGGATTTTCTTATGTTCTGCTGGATCATCGAGTACTTTCAGTTGACTTAGGGTGGACATGGCCATCTCACAATGATGCATGAAATCAGACAAACTTTGAAGTGCCTTGCAGTCTCCGTACTTTATCACTGGCCACCTTTCAATTTTGTCTCTGTACATGTATGTCTGGGCGACCATCATCTTATCACCATACCGTTCAGCAAGAACTTTCTTTGCACTGACATATATGCATCATCCGTGTTTAGGGCAAGCAGTCCTTTAATGCATTCTCGAGCTTCTCCAGCTGTATAACGCCCAAGATAGTACAGGCGATCAGAGGCAAGGGGGTATCTTTCTTCTACCAGTACATTGAAGGAATTAATCCACAATGGATACTCGTATACACTACCCTTGTAGATTTCAGGTTCCTTTCTTGGTAGTTTTTGTTGTTTATTTGTCAGTACATCAGCCAGGGTGGTTATAGCACTCAACAGGTCATCTGGTTTATTGCTTGTTTGAGTAGGCCCAGTTGGGTGAGTCATTTCATGTGTAGTGGGTTGTGGTTTACAAGCTGGGGTTGGAGGTACATCTATCTGGTCGAATGGATTGCCTGTATAGCCAGGTAACTTACGGGGCTCATCCATCTCCGCATGCAAAGTCGATGAATTGGGGGGAACATCATGTGTGTTGAGTTGTTCCGATTGTTCCGCAGTTCCATTGAGATGATGAGAAATGGTATGCTCATCATTGAAAGGAAGGGAATCACTTATGTACTGTTCTGTCTGTTTGACTTGCTTTTCTGCTCCATCAAACTGATCCAACACATTGATACGTGCCTTACTCACTTCCATCTCTGTTTGTAAGTTGAGTTGTTTAGCCTGTCTTTTTAGTTCAAGACGTGACAGTTCCGGTTCGTGCATACGGTTGATTGCAGCAGAACGAGCGGCAAGCTCTGCCGCCTTCTGTTCTTCTTCAAGACGAAGGAGTTCTGTATTTGAGCGAATAGATCGTGAGCTTGCTCTTGATACGTTCGACCTTCGGGATCTCCTACATGTACTTATCACTGAAGCAATGTCATCAAAATGAAGATCATCTGTAGCCTCTGGCTGCAATGACTTGGAAAGGAAATTATCAACGGTAGCCTTGAATGCACGAAGATTCCTTGTTCTCTCACTGGTCGGGCCCTCCTTCACTTTCTTCTGAACTATCACAGAATTCTGTATAAAGCCTTAACCAGTGTCTGTATTCTTCGTGCACTAGCTTTCAACTGGGGAGCTGCACTTTCCATCAAGGTTGATATTTCTTGCATTTTTACGTGCAGCTCTCTGTAGAGGCGTTCCATATTTCGTTGCTTCAGTTCTCTTTGATATTCCATCCCTTTCATTGTTAATTTTATTTCTCTTCCACCTTGACTCTTCAATCCAAACGTATTCTCCATCAGTCTTTAATCCAATGGACAGTTTTTACTGTGGCGGCACATGTACAGCATGTACATGTCTAAATAAATTCTTGATTGATGAGAAATTAACAATTCTGAAGTCTCAAGAGAGAGCCAAAAAAGGCCTTTAACAACCTGACATTTTGTGTATGGAATGAGAAAACACTCAAGCGGCAAACAGTCCAAGGCGGAGCAACAATATAACTGCAGTAACACTACTTCCCGGGAATTTCCCGGGAGTAGTTTTTGAAGTGTGAACATACCGACAGAAATTTCCCAGAAATTTCCTGGGAAATACATCTAGTGTGAAAGGGGCTTTAATGTGTAAAACTTCCATTATTAGGTGTTCGAGCTATAGCGCGAACACCTCTTGTTATTGTTCGTTTTTTTGTTGCTTTTTCTTCTCCTTCTTCTCCTTCTCAGTGAGACATATCCAACAAAAAAAGGATAGTTGCAAAGTTCACAGCACCTTAAATCTTAACACATACTTAGACATGTAGTTGTGTCCTAAGTTGTGACGTCATGGTGAGGTCATCAGATATCGAATTACACTAAATCAAAGTTTAATATTTCATGAACCACAGAAGATATTTTCACAATCTTTGCATCATCTTAAAGACCTTGAACTGTGTCACATTTCGTACACAGACATGACCCTAATCTGACCTCTCCTTCCAGTTGAAACACAGAAGTTTAAGTAAACAACTATTCAGAATCACTATTCTGTAAATGTATCTGTACAGCCAAAAGAACCTTAAAACTTAACACATGGTTAGACTTTAACATATAGTTCAAGGTAATGTTGTGACCTCATGGTGAGGTCATCTGATGAATTATTACGTAAATCATTATAATTAAAACAATATATTTTATATCTCGTGAACCAAAAAAGATAATTTCTTGATTCCATCATCATACAGAACATGGAGGACTCGACATTTGATACACAGACGTGACCCTATTGACCCTTCCGGTCCAAACTGGAAGTTCAAGTTTAAAAAGCTCTTTATAAATTGACGCAAATCTGAAAGCGTATTTTAAAAAAACATTCTGGGTTTATATGTTAAGTGGGATCTGCTCTTTTAAAAAATATATTTGGTGATGTCATCGCTCTTAACAGTGCCCTCTAGATTCACTGACATCGCCACATATTATAGCGCCCTCAAGTGACAGGTTTTAAAAGTGGCAATATAAAGCATTGTTCTCAGCGAAGATCGTGAGTCTACCTTACAACCCATCTGACATTAAATTCACAAACACGACCCCACTTTGACCTTTCCTTCCAGTCCAAACGGGACAAAAGACACCCTCAATATCAGTCTCCGTTGAAATAGGTCATGGCATACTCCATTAAGTATCTAAGGTCAAGGTCATTAACTGTAAACAACACAACGTCATTAACGTAACAGCTCTGTGTTCGTCCAAAGGACAAACACCTAAATGTCTAGTTTTAATTATATCTTATGAAAACTCATATCTCCTGAAGTGATGACATCATCACATATGATGCACACTCGAACACACTGAGTTTGTTTTCTACAAACTCAATACCTCTAGTTTTACTTGTTTTTTCTTGGCCTTGATGCCCCTTTGTTTGGTTGGCCTTGGTGCCCCTTGAAATTTTGAGGCAGCCGTGGCCATGCGGCCATGCGGCCATACCCTCTCAATCCTTAAGGTCAAGGCCTGAAAACCTAACTGGGCCTAAAGGTCTATACT
This sequence comes from Zoroaster sp. YZ-2022, assembly GCA_029582265.1. Taxonomy (NCBI): domain Eukaryota; kingdom Metazoa; phylum Echinodermata; class Asteroidea; order Forcipulatida; family Zoroasteridae; genus Zoroaster; species Zoroaster sp. YZ-2022. The sequence goes on from CM055820.1 coordinate 38,501,016, forward strand.
TAACCCAACAAACATGTGATAGTATGTTCACTTGCATCTGGTATGTCAGCAACTTGTTTCACCTTTCAATACCTTTGAAAGTGAACAGGAAATAAAATGCAAAGGTTTTATGAAGTTTTAAGTATGAGATTAGCTTCCTAATAATGACTTGCATTAACAAGATGACTATAAAGGGGTTGCACAACTGATAAATATGTATAATTATGTTCAAAATTGTATTGTAAAGCACGATATTTTGATGTGTTTAGATGCAGTAAAGAGAAATATGACTCCGTCCCAGTTGAATGAAGACCTAGTCAATCTTGGTAAGTTTCTTCTACAAATGTTGATAATTAAGTCATTTCCACTTCTTGCATGTCTTGGAACCACTTTCATAAAGCTGCAGTTTGAAATGTACTAAACAGTAATATTTGCTATGCAGGTATTAGGGGTGACGATATTGAATTTTTTTGATAGTCGATAATTGTCGACCATGATATTGATGATGTATGATATTATCATTTCAATATGTGTTTTTTTTTCCCATACATGCTGAAAATGTATGTAGCGTACATTAAACTACACCGAAATATGAACTACTTTTACATCAAGTGCTACAGACAAGTAAAATAAATCACCTCTAAACGAGCAGAATGCTTTAGATTTTGCTGGTCGAAAAATTTCTAAAATAGAACTCGGCACATACATCCTGTGGTTTATAGCCACGAGAAGATAATGGAGGAATTAAGGATTAGACTGAATAGAAATTTATGCAGTTAGCTTTAATTTTTAAAAAAAGCTTAAAATCATATGGAGTGCCATGGCTGAGCAGTTTAGTGCATCAGACATGTGTTCTGATGGCCGAGTCGTCAGAATGTGGGTTCGAATCCTGGCCGCGACCGTGGTGCTTGTGTCCCTGAGCAAGACACTTACGGTAACTATATTGCTTCTCTTCACCCAGGAGTTTTAATGGGGACCTTTGAGGGCAGAGATGGTTATTGTGTTTGATTAAGCTTGTTGCGCTACATATTTTGGCAGCATGGGTTGCATACTTCCCAGAGAGTTGAGATTGTTCTAGGAATGATATAACTGGCCCGATGATAGGGGGTAATAATGTTCATGCGCCATGAGCGTCAAACTTGGCGGATACCAGCGCAATATAAGTGCCCATCATCATCATCATCATCATCATCATCATCATCATTATTATTATTATTATTATTATTATTATTATTATTATTATTATTATTATTATTATTATTATTATTATTATTATTATTATTATTATTATTATTATTATTATTATTATTATTATTATTATTATTATTATTATTATTATTATTATTATTATTATTATTATTATTATTATTATTATTATTATTATTATTATTATTATTATTATTATTATTATTATTATTATTATTATTATTATTATTATTATTATTATTATTATTATTATTATTATTATTATTATTATTATTATTATTATTATTATTATTATTATTATTATTATTATTATTATTATTATTATTTATTATTATTATTATTATTATTATTATTATTATTATTATTATTATTATTATTATTATTATTATTATTATTATTATTATTATTATTATTATTATTATTTCGTGTTAGCACAGCATGAATAGAAAGATCTTGTTTTCCTTTCTGCCGGTTACACCTCGAGTCAAGCTACATGTACGTCCCGTAGCCCTTAGATCTCGAGTGTCTTTCGCAGAATCCTTGCTGTCCCTAAGAGTGCCGCCTTCTGTAGTAATTCTACTCTAACAGATGTTCCTACATTGTATCTCCTTGAGATGTTTCTCCAACGTCTTCGGGATTGTACCCAGTGCTCCTACTACCACAGGAATAACCTTGACCTTGACTTGCCACAGCTTGCGGAGTTCTCTCGCTAAATCCTGATATTTCTGTACCTTCTCCTTCTCCTTTGAAGCTACTCTACTATAACCCGGCACAGCTATATCAATAAGATGACACATCTTCTCATGCTTATCCAAGACAACAACATCCGGCCGTCTGTGTTCTATAACATGATCTGTCTGGATGTTGAAGTCCCAGAGAATCTTGACATGGTCCGTTTCTTCTACCTTTTCCGGCACATGGTCATACCACTTCAATTGCACCTTGATACCGTACTTCTTACACAGATCCCATTGAATCACCTTGGCCAACTTATCGTGTCTGCCTTTGTACTCTGTCTGAGCATGCACTCTGCATTCGCTGACAATGTGAAATACAGTCTCCTCTGCCGCATTGCACATTCTGCACATACAAGAGACATCTGTCTTCTTGATCCTTGCCTTCATCACATTCGTCGGCAGAGACTGGTCTTTGCAGTAATCAGACCCTCAGTTTCTTTCTTTAGTTCTCCTCTCCTCAACCATTCCCAAGTCTTGCTACATTGTACTTGCCACTTCTTCTGTACATCTCAGGAATCGGCCGTGAAGTGGTTTTTCCTGCCAATCTCGTGTTCTTTCTTCTCTTCTTTGATTCTTATACTCCTTTGGACCTAATTCGTCTGCCTTCATGTATTTCTGCGCAACCTTCAACAACTTTTCCTGAGTACTACTTACATGACACTGCAAGCTCCTTCTCTCGATGTTAACGCTGTCTGATACACTAAGTAATCCTCTTCCTCCCTCTGACCTCGGTAGATAGAATCTGCTGACATTCGACCGTGGATGTAACATACCGTACAATGTACTGTACATCGTCATCACTTTCCTCGTTTTCCTGTCAGCAACATCTAGATCTGCCTTAGTCCACTCGACAATTCCTGCACTGTACCTCATCAGCGACACAGCCCAAGTGTTGATCGCCTTTATCATATTCCCTCCATTCAGCTTGGACTTCAAACACGTCTTCACTCATCTTATGTACTCTTTCTTAAGCATCTCTTTTGATTCCTCGTGCAGTACGTGATCTGCTTCAAGCACTCCAAGATACTTATACCTTTCTTCTTCACCCAACGCCCTCAATTGTGTGCCATCTGGGAAAGTAATTCCATCCGAATGTACCCTTTTACCCCTCTTCATGGTCATCGCAGCACATTTCTCCAGACCAAACTTCATGCCGATGTCATAGCTGAAGATCCGCATTATTATTATTATTATTATTATTATTATTATTATTATTATTATTATTATTATTATTATTATTATTATTATTATTATTATTATTATTATTATTATTATTATTATTATTATTATTATTATTATTATTATAAGATAAGTTTGCAATGCCTATAAATTAAAAGTTTCAAATGCAAAGTAAAGTTTGCCATGCTTTACATTACATGTTTTACATTACACACAGACATACATGTACATGTACTGTACTGTACAGTACATTGTGTTTATGTGGGCCACATTTGTGTGAAGCTTGCTAAAAGCTAGTGCTTAGTATGGTACCTGATGAATGTGGCACACATGTTGCACACGTGTATATCATGGACGGGGACAGGAAGCCAGATCTTATTTTCCCAGGCTAGGCGATATATATTTAAAATCGGCGATATGTATTTGATAACGACAATATTTTTGGAATATCGTCAATATAGCGATATTTTGATATCTTCAAAAATGTCACTAATTTAGATGAACATTTTTTGAATATCACATTGTTACAATATAATCGTGATATCGTCCAGGCCAAGCAGGTATTGTTGTTTGAACTTTTCCAACAAAATATACAAATTTTGGCTGGTTGTCTGAGCTGAGCAAAATTTTCTGAAACCCTTGTGTGACTTAAGGGTGCCCTTTACCCAAGCAGTAACTGCTGTTGCTTACTTAAACTGATAATGATTTCATACATATTTTGTTTAAATATTTTTTTCATATTTTTAAAAACAGATTTAATGATCCATATATTGCTGTGTACTTCACAGGCCCAGTCCATGCATTTTTGATGAACCACCAAACAAAATGTTAAATAAAGTATTAATGAAATGAATGATCATGTTTTATTGATTTGTTTTATAAAAAAGGTTTAACAGAAGAGAAATCAACCCATCTAGCTAACCAGGTATGTATAATAAGCCATCAGCAAATTGTTACTTAATTTTCAAAAGGAAATCATTCTCGTTTCAGTCTTTACTAATTCACAGAACATGTGGAGAAAACATGTACCTGTCATTTAAACATACATTTCAAAGATCAATAATTTGCCTTCATTCCTCTTTACAACAATTATCTTTTACTTTGCTGCAATTATATTTTTATAGTTTGATGAAATTCTTGCGTCAGGTGATAAACAACTGATTTAATTTTGCCCTACACCGACGTGTGCATAGCACTGTATACTCAGTGCTTTCTGAGTGTCTGCTTACTAGTGCAGACGTCTTAACCTCTTGACCACTGAGCTTGCCCGATGTCGATTGGATGGCTAGCTAGAATACTATATAGCAGCGGGTGCTGCGATATTGATAGTTTGATGAAATTCTTGTGTCGGGTGATAAACAATTAATTTAATTTTTTGCCTACACCGACGTCTGCACTACTAAGCAGGAGATTGTGGGTTTGAATCCCGCCCGAGTTGCCTGTGAAGTTTTTTCCACAGACACTCGGAAAGCACTGAGTATACAGTGCTATACACACGCCGGTGTAGGGCAAAATTAAATCAGTTGAATTTCATCAAACTATAAATATCGCAGCACCCGCTGCTATAGATTCTAGCCAGCCAATCGACATCGGACAAGCTCAGTGGTCGAGAGGTTAAGACGTCTGCACTAGTAAGTAGGAGGTCGTGGGTTCGAATCCCGCCCGAGTCTCCTGTGAAGTTTTTTTCACAGACACTCGGAAAGTACTGAGTATACAGTGCTATACACACGTCGGTGTAGGGCAAAATTAAATCAGTTGTTTATCGCCCGACACAAGATTTTCATCAAACTATAAATATCGCGGCACCCGCTGCTATAATTGTAGGATTCTAGCCAGCCAATCGACATCGGGCAAGCTAGAGAGGTTAAGATGTCTGCACTAGTAAGCAGGAGGTCGTGGGTTCGAATCCCGCCCGAGTCGCCTGTGAAGTTTTTTCCAGACACTCGGAAAGCACCGAGTATATACAGTGCTATACACACATCGGTGTAGGGCAAAATTAAATCAGTTGCAATTACATTTGATCATAAAAAAGGCTGATAATATCAGCATATGAATATCCACTGAGCAAATGAAGTCAACAGGAAGGGAGAAAATAAAATGTAAAAATGATGAATTATATGTTTACTCTATGCAAATAACTAAATGCCCAAGACAGTTTTGACAATCTGATTGGATGAAAAGCGATCTTGTGGGTGTGCATCTGGCAAAGACTGGTCTTATCAAAATAGGTGTGTGTCACGTACAGTTGTTCCTTTTTGCTGGCGCACAACATGCAACATAGAATTGAACCAATCGGAGTGAGGAAGTTTGTTTCACATCATTCTAAATCGCACACTTTGTAAGTGTCACGCGTGTCCCCAAAACATGAATTTGCACATTTCTTTTTGGCTTTTCGACAAAAATTACTCAAATGAGGGCCTTTAAGAGTAGGAATAAATGTTTGAAGCTTGGTGTTTACCACAGGATAATGACCTTCAGCGTGGTCCTTTATTTTTGTGGAAATGCCCATATAAATTAATTTTTATTCCCAAATTATATATGTTAAATGTACAGAATTGTTTCCATCTATTCCATGTATGATATTTGCAGTGGAAGAGTAATCTAGTAGGCTTGTCAAGAGCAGCTGTGGGTCAGACACTGATGGTTAATCAGCTAGTGGACATGGAATGGAAATTTGGAGGTACATTTATCCCTGCTTTATTAACAGCTATTCATAAATCCCCAAGACAGTTCAGACAATCTGATTTGACAAAATGTAATCATTTGGGGTTGTATTAATGGTTGTATCAAAATCAGAGCAGCGCGTATGTGCCAGCTGTTCTCCAGCTGTTTTGTGCTATCAGAGTGATGAAGATTGGCATCACACGCCTTGTACTTTGGAAGTGTTTCTTGTGTCCCCAAAACATGAATTTGCTCATTTTTATTTGGAATTATTCAACAATTTTTTTTTACAGGTCAGTCCTTATCGCCCATGACCATGCTAAAGACTGAACAACAAACTATATACATGTACCTCTGAATGTGTACGTTCAGTCAAACATTACATTTCTTATGAGGATCAAGCATGCAAGAATGCTTGTGATCTGTGATGTACATGTAGGTGCACAAAGTCTTTATTGTCAAAGTCTGATATTTATGTTCTGTATTAACGACACTGACAATATATTGTAAGTAACAAATTCAATGGTTTCAACTCTGGCAGGTTATTAAACTCTAGACTGTACTGATGCTGGTGTCTCATTTTTGATTATGCTTTTTGGCTTTCCACTTACACTCCATGTTGCAACCAGCATTTATTGGGAAGAAGTGTCTAAGAAGTAATGGATACAAACTTGTAGCCAGTCTAGTATTTGAAACCCTGTTGCCTTAAAAAAAAATAGCTTTTTGAAAATGTTTGTTTGTTGGTTTATTTGTTTTGCCAGTGACTGCAGCTAGTAGTGAACTTCAACAAGTAGGAAGTACTTTTCTTCAGGTAAGTCGTCATGACGTACTACTCAAACAGGGTCCACACATTTCACATGTTTAGAAAGTTCTGATACTAATTTCAGTCACAGAAAGCCTCTTGATAATAATAATCTTAATATCATTTGTTCAATGCTGCAAGGTTGTAGATTAAACCTGGTCAGTTCATTGTAAAGATTGTTACACAAATATTTTATCACTATTAGACCATAGGCCGAGTTAGGTTTTTGTATTCGTTCGTGCTCTTCACCTACATGTAGGTACACAATAAAAACTTGCATATACCAAAAATGTTATTGTTGACAAAAAAGTGAATGTTCACCCCTTGAAAAAGTTGCTCTTTGTGTACATTTTGAGGAAAATTGTACTGCTAGATGAGAGGCTTTGAAAGATGTGATCAACATGGCGGAAATGGAGCGATCTTCAAAAAATCGCATTGTAAATGAATTTTACATTGTGATCCAGGGACACGGTGTTTACAGACCAAAGCTGGTCTCGATTTATTAATTTTGCTAAAAATGGAAGGTTCTGAGGGTGCATGCATTGAGAAATTCTTGTAGAACATCACGGTCATGACGGTGAGAACCAAGGCCAAGATCGGTGTTGTGACAACACTGTCACTGACAGATAGAGAGCATGATCTGACGTCCGTCTGGCGGACTGCCAGAGTAGACGCAGGATATGCTAACTGTTAGATCTTGCTCAGCCCGTTTCACATTTCGCCACAGAAGAGACGACAAATGAGCATCTCTGAAACTGGTAAGAATAGGCCTAACGTTAGCTAGTGCTGGGACGATTAACCGACCAAAAGTGCACTGTTTAACGTTAGAAATTTGCTAACCGGCTATAACTGAAACCAATATTTAAAAAAAGGAAAAAAGAAACATTCAGAAGAATTTGCCACCCATTTTGTTTTTCTAGACTTTATTTATTTATTTATTTATTTATTATTTTTTTGCCGCATTGGTTATTAAGCAATCATTGCGGGAAGTTTATTGATGCTTTTATTGAAAAGGTACAATGTATACACATTGTTCCATTTGCCGACTAACGTTTTATCTAGTTTGTCGAGCACTATAAATTATACTTATTGAATATTCTTATACAATATTATAAACGATATTTATCTAACTTGATCAAAATGACACTAAAATAAACAGTCTAAAACAAGAGTTCACTTCAGTTTCTCAACATTGAATTAAGTCTTTAGAAAAATTGCCAATTTAAATTCAGTTAAAAAGCATAAACAAATGCAACATAAATTGGTGTGAGTACGATTACGAGCAAAATTATGAGTTGAATTATGGTTGCCCACAAGTTGGCATGCGTACAAGTCGATTCAAATTCTTTTTAATCTGACATTTATTGAAATATTCATGCATAATTATTATTACATTGTATTCTTATTATATAAAGGTTTGCTGTCTGCAAGTATAAGACATATATAAGACAATCTTTTCAGCTGATGGTAGAATTTCTAGGACCCCTCCTCACCTTTATTTTTTTCTCGACCATACACCATGGTTGCAGCAGGTGCATGTTATGTTTTTGAAAGTCCATGCACTTCATAATTGTTTCACAATTTAGATTTAAAAAAAAATAAAATAAATAAAAATATTAAATATAATAATAATTTAATATCATTTAATAAATAAAAACTTGGAAATGCTAGAGTCAGAGGATGATGGACCCCCAGTTAGCCATTCCAAAAAATATTTAATTAATTGTATTTTTGTCTCTCTTATGTCCTTACTTAGCCTCAACTTCCAATGCAGTTGCTGATCCTGAGACGACTAGTAAACAGTGATGATGACAAACCTTTGTTGAAGAAGAATTTACTGCCATCCAGTGCTGACCTCCCATCTCAACAACAATGCTCAACTCACAAATGGATAGGGCTGTGCGTTTACCTCCCATCTCAACAACAATGCTCAACTCACAAATGGATAGGGCTGTGCGTTTACCTCCCATCTCAACAACAATGCTCAACTCACAAATGGATAGGGCTGTGCGTTTACCTCCCATCTCAACAACAATGCTCAATTCACAAATGGATAGGGCTGTGCGTTTTCGGTTATTTTGGGAACCAGATACCCGAAATTTGAAGTCTTCAGATACCCGGGTACCGTAAACAATTTTGTAAAAACACATAAATACTCCTGAATCACAAGTTTCAAACAAAAGCTGGCAAATATGTGAATGGTTGTTGGCAAATGTTACTTCTAAAGTTTTCTTCATTTTGTTAGCAAAAAAATCAGAGACTTCCATTATTTTGTGTGGCTTAAATGTTCAGTCAGAATTTTAAAAAGTCGTTTACGGGTAATTGGAACCGAAAAATGGAACCAGTCGGGTATCCGGGTGTCCTTACAAATGGACAAACAGAAATATCCATTCTGGTGGTAGACACAAACAAGCTCTCTGTTCCTGCATATCCATTGGCCAATCTGACTGTATAGCGATTTGAAGTCAAGTACCATCATGACTATAATGTCTTGCTGCAAAGACTTCTCAAGGTATCTGACCCAGAGAAAACAAACGGGAACAACAGACACTAAGTACTAGCAAGCCTTCACCCAGTTCTATTCAAATGTACATGAATTGATCATTTACAAAAAAGATACACTAAGATTTTTAATTTAAAAAAAAAATTATTTGGTGTATATAAGCCAGGATTCGAAAATTGGGCGTCCAAATTTGTTATTCTTTGATAATTGGGATGTTCAAATGTTTAGCTTCCAATTCTTTTGCATGTGTTTTACAAATAAAACAGGGTGTCCATGTAGCAAACAGGTATGGTGGGGAGGCTATATCACCCACTCCACATAAAACAAATAATAAAAACAGTACACCTAGAATCAGAGAATCTCAAAAACTGAGATCTGTACTTGAAATATGCAGTCCACGACTTGTATCTATTTATTTATAACGACTGCAACCCAATTTCACTTGAGCACACAATGATAGCCTTATTTCATAAATGTTAGCTTATTAGGCTAACATTTATGCAAGGAAAAGTGGCTGACGTTGAGTTCATAAATTTGTCATTGTGTGCTCAAGTGAAAATAACAATTGGATAATTGTTATTTTGGAAAGGAATAGGGTTGAAACTCAAGGAGGACATGACATAAGATTATTAAACATGAAGTCCTAATAAGGTCTCGATCTCAGACATGGTGATCTTGACTACAATGCCAATTCCCAAATGCAGATACAGTGTCTTAGAAAGGAGGGAATGGACATAATCATGACTACAAAAAGAAAGCACAGGGCTTAAAAAATGTGAAAATATATACATGTATAATGATTTTCAAAAGGGAGTGAATCCACACTTTGACCTCATGTTGTCTGTATTTATAAGCTTTAATAACATTAAAAGCAAGTCCAAACATGTTTGTATCAGAAATTTAAGTACATGCTTGTAACTACATTATAATTATATTCAATTGATGAGTGTCTCTTTGAAAGTTTTGTTTGGTAACATAAAATTTAAATGAGAATGTGTGCTGAAAAGAAGAATAAAGGTTGGACATCCGTCATATAAAGAAGAAATTGTGTGTATGTGTAACTTATGTTATGAGTAGTTTTCTGACAGGTCTAAATAATATACCTTTATAAAGTCTATTTAACTCATAGTTATCCATCTGGGATGAAAGCATTTTGTCTCTCACTTGTTAATGGTTATTGGGGTGATATTTTTGTACAAACTGAATGGGACAAATTGGTTAAAGGACGAATATTTTTTTTTAAATGTAAAAACTAACCTGGCCCCAAATCATGCTGCGCCAATCAAATCTTTAAGGGTAATTTACTCTCAAGAATGCCACTTTTACATGGGAGATAGCCAAAATAAACTGAAGTATTTCCTAAAGATTAATTTGTGACAATTTCATTGACTGCCAAGGTGAAGAGCATATCTTTCTAATAGGATTTTTATACTAGATCCCATGGTCAATACATGTTAGCTCCTGTACCAGATTTTTGTGTATTGGAGCGAAATGGTTAAATAACATGGGGCGAAATATATGGGGTGAAATGGTTTGTGGCGACTTGTATATAACATTTGTGTATAAAAACCAAATCACCCCAAAAAAACATCATCCAAACCTAATCGCCCCTAACTTTGAAGGGTCATAACTGAGTGGGAACAATTAAAACTTTGTAAAGCACATCTAAGTAAGCATTATGTGTGAATAGTATCGAGTACCTAGAGGTAGAGGGCAAACTTTACTTTCTAAAAGGATTTTCGTACTTGGGCCCATAGTCTTTATGCCAGAGTTTTATGCTGCTTGTGAAGAATTAGGTCAGAGGAGAGGAGTTCCTGGAAAATGACATTCCTTCTACTGGAAAAGTGCAATTAGTGAAAGTACAGTGTATATGAACCATGTCAATGGTATACCTGACGTTTGTTCAATATTGTTGGTACAGGGGTACTAAGGATGATTTCAAACATAATGTCAAATTTGTAACTGATTTTGACTCCACTGCGATTATGAGGTCATTATTATTAGTGTCAGTTAACTATTTCATATTTTTATTTTATGCAGATGAAATTGGTTGTTAATAAGGGAAACAAGACAGAGAATGTATATATGGGTAAGTTACATGTATGTGTGTATAGACCATGTAACAGTTGATTACATCTGCCCTCTATAGGTATCATCTGTTTTATAGTAACCAACAATCATGTATGTTTCTATTGAACATTTGTACATTTTGTACTTTGACATCCACATTATATCAAAAATAGTTTCAATTACCAGTGAATTTGATTTGGAATATAACTGACTTAGTTATTAATCCTTAAGTAAAGTTTGCAGACATTTTATCAAAAGTAGATGATTTCATAATGACCATGATGACTACCATTGACAACGATACAGCTTTGTAAACAAGTGAAGTCATGTTATTAAATGAACTTCCTCATTTAAAGATAAGGTATATATAGGCCGTGGGATGATCCCCCAAATTCGTTAGTTCTGTGGTCTCCATCAGGAAACTATTTATTTTGGCTTAAAAGTCTACGTACATGTACTACGATTAAAAAATTCGCCAAGCTGAAAAGTTGCACATTATTTGATAAATGACGAATTTATGGAGTAAATTTCACAATGTACACAATAAAACGATCACTATACCACAGTTGGCCAATCACACCGCGTTTGTCATGTACGTTGACCAGTGATACAGCTAAATTAGTAAAGTTCAGTGAGAATGCAGCTGTGCATAGCCTTGATCAAGGTGCGTCGGAACGGTTTGGTCGTATAATTTTGCTCCATTTAGCTATCCAAACTCCAGCGCAAATTCACACATTGTACATACAGTGACCATTTGTCGTCGTTCCTTGATGCTTCTGCACATGCCAAAATTTAAGGCGGAGCTCATTAATGCTAATCTCCCAAATTCAAAAACCAAAGACGTATTCCTATTGGTGACTGGTTGGCTGTACTGTGCTCGCTGTGTGTGATATACATGATTGTACTGTACATGTACAGACTAGGTTGGACTTTGACCTTCATGTGCTTCACATGTATACAGAGACGGAGTCCATATTTGGGCAAATGTAACATGATCCATCTGCGGTTACTGTGCTTTAGCTGTGGGAATACCACGCGCTCACTGACAGCGGTAATCGGATAGCTTTGAAAGCCCGTGTAGTCCAAACTCTTTCTGTATCCTTTCTCTATGGGCTAATGTACGACGCGTGTTTGCATGCATTGTGCTGTGTGTGTGGGATCAAACGTGGTCAAACCTAGGGGCCTGTGATTGGCCATCATTTAAAATGAACCGCCCACATCTTGCATACTACTTTCCATTGGAATTCCAATGGGAAAATAAGAAACACATCAGCTTTTCGTTACAGATGGATCAAGGCTGTTGTTTGAGTTCGAACGCGTACAAGGTCGCAATTCACAGCCGTATCCACGACTTAGTTATTGATCTTGGTGTACAGTTTACGTGTCCGGGGACGGCACACCGTGTGTGTGTTTTGAATTTCTCGGGCTAACAATCGGTATTGGGCCAGGGTGGGAATACTGTGGGAAGTGCGCATTACGACAACAGCCTTGAGTCAAGGCTAAAGCTGTGCCAAATGTAGACAGTGCAGTAACCGATGGTGAGAGTTTAAATGCTCTGAAACGGCGATTCCACCATGTACGTCCACCGTACCGGAACGTGAAGAGGACATCACCAGCAAAAGTATGAGTGTAGGCAGGGACTACTAATGTTACTACTACTAGTACTAGTATGAAGGTGAGCTGTCGTGGAAATATTTACTTGCATTTTCATAGAATTGTAAAATGAATTGATAAATTTAACAGGTTTGTGCATGGTAACTGCTACCGTCATTACAGACACAACGTTATTTTTAAGCTATTCTGAGAACAGCTATTTTTACCATTCTGAGAACATTTCGTGTAGTAATGTTACTGTATGACCTTTAACCCTCCTACTATTGCTGTACTTTAGTGGGAAGTAGCTATAAAGGTCAAAACCAGTCAACTGCCTGTTTTGACTGTTGACACAGATGTGCACACAGGGGCATTTTTGACTGGTTTTTACTGTCATTTTGACCACCGTGAACAAAAACAGTCGACTCATTTTGACCTGTAAATTGTGTACTTACTACACATAATGTTTGACATTGTTTCAGTTTTAAGTGCACTAGATAAACCTTGGGAAGTTTCAACATTTTGACTGGTTTGACCATTGCAGTAGTATGAGGGTTAAATTATTTTTAGTGAATTCATGAGCCTAATTTAAGTTTAGATTTTTAAATTTTCAGACTTTATTTTTTCACCGGACAATGGGACAGCTACATCTATTGGAAACATGCCTGGGATTTTACAGAGGCTCCAAGTATTAACGGAAAAGTGTCAGGTGACATCAAATTTAAACTTTTGAGAGTATTTTTATTTTATTTTTTTATTCTTCCCCCCTCCTTCAGTTCTAGCATGCACTTTGAGTGGCATCATGTGTGTTGGCAACCTTTCATAAAAAAAGACCCTTAGAAGTTTTGATATTCTAATGAAAGTGTCCTTTACTCAGCCACAGGAAAAGTGGCCTTACCCCTACAAAAATTTAATTCAAGGTCTGGAAATGGGCCTAGTGTTACTAAATGTGTTTTTATTTTTCAATAGAAGACACATGCAGTGGCCAGCCTGGATGTCATTTGTAATGTTATTGTCACTACTGTGTAAAATCAAACAGGCAGATAGATGACAGATTGAAGAAGTAGAGATGAGGAAAGAGAGAGGAAAGAACAAGGTAAAACAAAGTTTTGAATAAAAACAAATTGTCACAGTAACCATTGTTCAGCACTTTTTGATATTCTATGTCTTTTTTTTATAAAAGAAACCAATAGAATTTTTATATTCTATTAAAATTTTGCATTTGTACATTGCTCTTCATAAAACATTGCATTGGTCATGCTTTCATAATCTGTCACATTTTAGAAACATTTTCCCCCTCTTCTGATTGATTAAAAATGTAACTCAAGGTTGTCTTGCATATTGGTATCAATAACTACTTAATTGCCAGCTTTGTGTTATATTTTAAATACAAAACAATCACCATTCATCTACAGAAAGCCAGAAGATTGCAAAACCTGACACTGAAGAGACTACGCTTGTGATCAAGAAACACAACCACTACAAGGTAGACAACATGTTCTCTCTGGCCATTGCGTCATTTGCAGAGGAAGAAATACACCATGGAAAGGCAACACAAAAGAGACAGGCTGAAGCCAGATATCATCAAACTTACTAATATAAATACACCAAGGTGGCTCATCAAAGTTCTAAACAAACAGATAGTGAAACTCAAAGAAATGGACTTGCACAAAATTCAGTCAAGTGATTTCTTTCCAATCGATGGGAAAGAAATCTGGTGGTTAACTTTACTTAATAAGTCATTCATAAAGATGGTGAAAGATGTTGAAGGCATTGATGTGCTGGGCTTAAACAGTTTGATGCTTTGATTGATGAAGTTGATGTTCACGTACCAACACAAATAAATATGTGTATACTATAAAGTAATAATAATAATAATAATAATAATAATAATAATAATAATAATAATAATAATAATAATAATAATAATAATAATAATAATAATAATAATAATAATAATAATAATAATTAGTAATAGTAATAGTAATAGTAATAATAATAATAATAATGTGGACTTATATGGCACACGTACATGTATGCACCAAACTGGTGCTAAAGGCGCATTATATTATTACCCCTGCTCATCAGGCTTATAAATCATTCCTGAAACCATCTCAGCTCCCTGGGCAGTATACAGCTCAATTGCTGCCATTTCAGCGCATATGGGCAAATCAAACAACAACCAACTCTGCCCTCACAGGTACCCATTTACCCCTGGGTGGAGAGAAGCAATTATGGTAAGTGTCTTGCTCAAGGACACAAGCACCCCGGTCGCGGCTGGTATTCGAATCCACATTCTGACGACTCAGCCATCAGAACACAAATCCGATGCACTAAACCTAAACACTAAAAGAAAATAACATCTTTGTGTACATGTAGAAGTCCTACAACTTAATTTATGAGAAAGGTAACTGATTATAAACGTTAATGTTAAGTTATGAAAGACATGGATTTATGTGGTAACAGGTACGTCTAAGAACACTTGTGTAATAATTTGCTTGATAGTCAGTTGCACCTTTCAAACATTTCAAAAGTGAAATAGACTACATGGAAAACATTTTAATCCAAAATAATATTGATCGTATGATACAGAAAATTAATAGCTAGAACTTTGAATAGTTACAGGACAGATTTTGATTTTGCATTTTTACATAATTAATAAACAGTGTAAATACGTTTTTTATGAACAAAGTGAGTATACATATATTGATAAACACATATAAGTACAATGCTGGCTTTAATGATATATTTTCATGGAACAAAATGGTGTAGGAAAGGCGCGACCCAACCTAAAAAAAAGATCACAACATTGAAGAACAGATGATCATTCACAAGGCCTACATTTCTCAAACTGCATGTTTGGCTCATGTTTTTGGTTGCTTGTTTTAAAATTCTTTTTATGTTAACATATTAAGTTTTAAAATTAACTTAATGACAGAGAAAAAATTTTCACAGTTGTAATTGCAAATGTATAAATGTTACATGTACCTTATAAATTATACATGTGTGCAAACAACTTAATTTACTAGAATTATAAATTTGTAAGAGAAAAAAAAAGTAATAAACTATTCTATTGTAATCATGAAACTTTGCAGCTTTTGTCAGTTTTAATATATTTTGTTTGTCTCAAATTACTGGAAATATTGATAGTTTTCTCGCTAAGTATGCTCTGATCGTCCTGAGGATGATCAGAGCATACTGATCGAAATGTCGAGTTGTGCCTCCAGTTCTTTTCAGAACTAATTACTACTCATTGAGAATTTCACATGGTGTCACCGCAATTCGTCTTACTTATAACTCATTAAATGTGCAGTTTTTTCCACTGGCGAATTTCATATTCTTATTAATTAAGGAATATCGGAAGTACATTTGTGCAAAAAATCAGGTAGTTTCTGAGGATAGACTACAGAACTTAAAAAATTAGGTCTCTTTTGATCATCCCACTGCCTAATAATTGGTACTGTTGTTTCAAAATTGCAACTCTGTATGCTTTACATATTTCGCGTACATGTATCTCCAGCGGTTTCAAATCAAACAACATATAAATGATAGTTTGATGTCTCTAGTTGTTTTCAAAAGCTCTCATAATTTCATCTTTTGAACAATTTAAAGCTGAGGAAATAAATGGAGAGTTTTTAAGGGCATTCATTTGATTTTGTTTTTTTACATTAAGACTTATTTCTTTTAAAGAATATCTTGTTTTATTTTGTTTTTGCTGGAGGATAAATTTGTTAACACAGAAAAATACAGTTCTTCTGCATCCCATATGCCACGAGGCCAAACCGTGTTTCACTCGCGCTTGTGGGATAACTTATTATATTGAAGCAATCAAAGCAATATACTTGAAATATCGCCATACAACTCCCTACTTACATTTGATTACATGTAGGGCTATTTAGGTCCATGATTAAACCCACTTTATTTGTATATAAGCCAAACAATAAAGCTAACACTGATATAAATAAGATCATTTCCCTTATCCTCCTATTTCATATATAGAACTCTCTGTGCCACAGTTTTACTCTTTCCTTCATGAGATGGAAAAAGCCAAGTTGAGTCTAGAGTACTTCACCTAATAGCCAGCCATGTGTGTCTGTAGTTTGACTGTATGCCAGTATGACTGTATGCCAGGTACCACTCAATATTGGAATCATCAGGTACATACATGTAAGGGGGCTAGTTGTGAAACTAGTGGCACACAGTACACAGCCAAGTTATTGTTTATGTGCAATGGTGCTTCACATGTTCCTTTACAGTACAACAGCACTATTTGGAAAATAAGGTTATAATGAACAATGACCTACTAGTATATGACTGCAATTTTGCCAAAATGTTTTGTGTGAACCCCATGATGTTATTTAGTACAAGTGATTTGTTCATGTACCAATTGCTTGAGCTGAGTAGACTGCACTGGCCTTTAATTAAAGACCCTGTCTTATCATGTTACATTTCCTTATCCTACATGTACTTCTTTCTGGAGATTTGGGTTTAAAAATGAAATATGAGACAGAGCGTTTAAAGATGCACTCTCAGTTTGTTTTTATGTGAATTAAAACATACATGTACATTTTAACCAATATTTGTCCCCGACGTGAAACACAGATCATGCGTGCATGCAATCAGCCTTGATGTAAAGCACTTCATCCAATCATCCACTAAGCCAAACTAACCACAACATTATTTGATGGTGAGAGAAATCTGCATCTGATGATAGCACCCGCATATGAGTGGTGTTTAAGTATCAGTTAAATTTAACATTACAAGCACAACGAGAGTGCATCTTTAAGTTTATGGTCAATTCCATGGTTACTCACGTTACATTTTTGAGGTTTTGGGCCAACTGTTAATGCCATAATATATATTACACTCATCAGTTTTTTCACAGTTTTTACATTATACCCAAATCTTACTCAGCACAAAATAATAATTTCAGAACTTTGTTATATGTAACGCTATATAAGAGAAAAAGCAACATTTTATGCATGTCCGAAAAACGTGAGTAACCAGCATTTTTCTTTTATGTAGCATACATATAATAAATTTCTTAAATTATTTTTTGTGTTGAGTAAGGTCTGAGTATAATGCAACTACTGTGAAAAAATTGAGTGAAATATATAAATAAGGAAATTGTGGCATTAAGAGTGGGCCGATACCTAAAAAAAGTAATGATGGAATTGCCCATATTATGTTGTTCTTTTGTAAAACATTAAAACTAACATTTATAATAAAGACAAACTAACAAAGTTATAATAAAGATAATTATGTATCCAATCCAAAGTAACCGATTGCAGCAGAGTTTTACTTAGGAACTTATTAAAAGAAAAACCAAACATGGTTACACCCAAATGTTGCACTTCATGTTTCATTTCTGCACAAATTGAGAAATACTTGGACTGTGGTTCATCTGTGGCTTATAATACATGATTGAATCATCCTTAGTCATTGCTTTAATGTTTATAACAAGCATGCTTGATGTTCATATTAATTCATTTAATAAGTTTATGATGAGGGGCCTGACCTCTCAAATAGAAGACTCAGTTTATTTGTCAGTCATCTTAAAGGCAGTGTACACCTATGATTATTAAATTACTGAATTATTATCTAAAGGCTAGTCATGTAAGGATGGTAAAGGTGCCAATATTCCTGACAAATTATTCTGTCAGAAAAAAGATATGCAAGTTGTGATCACCAAGTTGTGAAAATATCATTTAAGGACAAAAACTGTATATGAATTTGTACAATTATTTCAAAACATTGTGGACTAATTTAGCTGAACATTTGGCAAGCCATAAAGTGGATGCATGTACTTAGATTTGGAAAAAAATTCACTAAATTTCAGTTGAGGTAATAAACAAAGGCACTGACCCAGTCTTTAAATTCATTGTCCTTGTGCGCAGGAGAAAGGAGTGACAAATAAAGTGGCATTTTGTTGATAATGGGTTTGGTTTTGTATTTTTTTTTCATCATTTGTATCATAAAAACATGTTTCTTAACATATTATGAAATCATGTTTTCACAAAAAATACATTAGTTCTCGCTGAAGTTTGCATTTGTTGTTGTATTGATAATGTGTTTATATGATTAATGTAATAATTGTGTCTCAGTTGCGTCTGAAAAGATACATTCACAAACTGAAGAGGCCAAAAAAATGTAATTCATTGGTTAAATGCTGCAGATACACAAGACTGGTCCCGTGTCTTTATCCTGTCAAGAATACAGACAGGCTGTAGGCGTACCATTCAAGGAATTTCATTTCATACGTTGTGCCGAAGATCTGACATCATGCTTTGGGGGGTGCGTGTGCGCTAGCTACCAACTAAGGTTGAATCTCCCCAAAACAGAGTTATTTGGTGTCATTTGCAAGCCTCGAAGTGTGACATCAAATCTTCAGGGTCATACATATGCATGTATACACATACCCTGCCTTGCATTCTCATTGTTTACCCTTTACCATGTCCATGTGATAACTGATTTATAAAGCATGCATTGTGAAATGTTTGAGTACTTTGCAACTTGCAAGGAACATGTAGATTGTGGAACTATGAATCTTTCTTGAATGTAATATGTAAATGATATCTTGAACTAGTTTTCTAAATAATGCAAGGGACAATGCTATATTAAATTGACATTGTAAAAATGTGTATACACTGTATTTGCAGTAAATACAGAGTGCACTTTTTCTGATTAAAATTATGCAGTATTAACTATGCAACAAATTCTGTAATAGTTAACATGAGAAACATGGTTGATATATCTTTAACAGCAAATTTCTTTCAATTTCATTCACAAAATAATTGTCATCTTCAGAATGATGGCAAGTCTTGTGAAATGTCTCATTTTCCCCCTTTCGAATAGTAAAGTAGCAATGTTCTGATTGAATACATATATATGTACATAGGGCATTGCCAGTAAAATAAAGTGGAAAATTACTGCCACGAAACTACTGAACACAAAAAAATATATATAAACAACAATAAAATTACATAATAAATGATACTATTAAGTCTTGTATTCGAAAAGTTTGTTATTTATTAACATCAGATTGATTTATTTGACTACCTTTATAAACCAATTACATAAATAAATTTTAAAAACGTTAAGTATGTTTTGCATATAAACAACAGACAGTGATGTAGTGGTGTAATTTACACTTTCTTGTAAGTTTATATGTATGGTGAATGTTTTTACATGTAGTTACATGTACTCAATATTTTTGACTTAAAATCATTTTCTGATGACCTCAAATTACACCAACAAACCACAAATAATGCAATTAAACTTTGAAGCATGGTATTAACCCACCAAAGAAGACTGATGGTTGTTGGGGCTACTTGGGATAAAGTTTGGCTCAGTCCTGTGGCCACAAACCCAGAGGCCTTTATC
Source organism: Zoroaster sp. YZ-2022 (assembly GCA_029582265.1). NCBI lineage: Eukaryota > Metazoa > Echinodermata > Asteroidea > Forcipulatida > Zoroasteridae > Zoroaster > Zoroaster sp. YZ-2022. The sequence continues at coordinate 38,521,129 of CM055820.1, forward strand.
CTGCAGTAAAGACCAAGCATCAAGCTTTGATTTCCATCAATGCGCTTCTGATTATGGTTTTAAATAAGGAATTTATGAATATGAAATCAAAAATAACATCTTTTAAATAAATGAAGTAACTGCAGTGTTGGAAGTCAAATCATTATACATGTACTTCATTATTGAAAAGCAGTTGGATGTTTTTAAAATTGTTTCCATCATGCACTGCATTGTTTAACTATAAGGCTAGAATACAGCTGAAATTAAAACGAATCAGAAGATGAAAAAGCATGTTGCAATGGGTGTAGAAAAATGTTACAAAGCACCCTCATATGTTAACCTGAATCAAGTTTACAAGTTAAAAATCCTAAATATGTACAGATTTATATACTATTATGTCAGTCAAGTTACAGAAACTACAAAGGGAATAAAGGTTTGAAACCTGGGCCCAATTTTATAGAGATTTTTTGCTTCCTTTATGTTTTCCATGTCATATATATAGCACTGCTTAATGTTAAGCATAATGCTGACTTGATGGCCCTTGTTTCCAGCAAATACAAATTTGTCCTGGCTTATCTTTGAAATACATGATAGCAGTTCTTTCTGCTATAGTCAGCAGAAAAATTGCTTTATACCGGTAAGCAGCACTAGAAAATTGTTCTTTGATCTTACAACTCAAGATACATGATCTATGGCCACTGGTTATAATGGGCCTTGCCGTGTATTCCTGGGAACAATCCCCAGTGATCTTAAAAAGGCCAAGACATCAATCTTTTATTCCCAGTCAAACACTTCCACCTTGATGTTGTATTTTTGGTCAATACAAGAAAAAATTAATAACAATGTTTCTAAACCACCTGAAATACTAAATACATGTACACAATATATTTTAAGCTCAAATTGTACCTCTCACATCACAAAATATGGTTCCCAGATTGTCAACCATCAAATATGCAAAGTACATTAAATATAGTCCCAGTGGCGTAACTAGGGTCCAATTTGCAGGGAGAACTAGGGGGTGCACCACTTTTTCTGGAGGAAATGCCGAAAAGAGGAAATACATGTCCACTAGTATGAATGTCAGAGTCAATGCACATGTTCTTAAAAGACGTTGATGATGTGACCCGTGTTTACAAACGTGGTAACGTGATGTGACTTGCCCGGCAGAAGTCGAAACAAAGAGCTGTGGCCTTGCATCAAATGAAGCTTTACAGTGAAATTGTTGGCGATATCATTTTTATATTTTCACAAGAGTTGAATCACCATCCCGAGACAATGCTGGAGAGCTGCTGCACTATCAGCTGCAGAAACTGCCACAAAAAAGCCTAAATGTGCCAAGCCTAAACCTTTACACAATCCCCTCGGCCGTGTCAAACTCCACTTAATTGCAATTATTTTGGCTAGGTGCTGGAACTGCCTGACGACGACCAGACAGCTTTTTCTGCCCGACGTTTTGCAAGCGCATCATGTTTTGGTTTAGGTGTCAGGTCACATTGTACAATGTTTGCTTTATTTCTCAAATGGTAAAGTTCAAGCCTTCATTCTGTGCTATACTTGAACATTGGTTTCCTGCAGCCTCAAAATTCTGAATGGGGACAATAGTTACGCCACTGTATTGAAAGTCTTTGAGAAAGACCTGCTAGGGTTGAAACATAAGGCCACTAACTACTATTTTTGCATTTATAGTACAAATTCTTTTGGTTGGTAAGCAGTTTGCAAAAGCTAATTCTTTAATTATTGTATTGAAAGATCATATGTCTAAAAGATTTTAAAATTTCAAATGTTATGAAGGTCAACACAAATGACCAATACTGATAATATATCTTGGTATGAGTTCACATGGCACCTTCAGCCTTACATGGTCCCAAATAGATCAGACATAAGGTAATCAGTATAGTTCACATGGCACCTTCAGCCTTACATGGTCCCAAATAGATCAGACATAAGGTAATCAGTGTAGTGACCTTGAATTATCCCATCAGCACTATCATGGGATGCCATCCAACAGCTGACCCTCTTCTTACGTACATCATTATTGCGTGATCCTGCTCTTACATTAATGTGGCGCCCTCGTATGACAATCTCTCCCTTCTGGCTATCACTTGGTTGTGTTTTGCTTTTTCCTGTTTCATTGTCAGTGGTGGATACATGCACTTTTGTATGCTGGAATTGCCCTGAATTACAATTATGTAAGAAAGTGAATATCAAATCATTAGAATAAATCACAAAAGAAACTGACTAATCGATTATTAAAATCAAAGTGAACAAGAAAACTTAAATTCAATGTAAGACTCGGGTGTGCTTGAGTTATCAGAGATGCTAAGGGTAGGTATGGCCATATATGGATTGGATCTTGGTCCAAATTATCTGCCCCTCAATATATTGCTGGTCGAAAACAGTGCCTGGTTGGACTACATATACCTCAATCAAAGTAAGACTTTGGAGGTACACCTTTATCTTTATGTTCCCTTTTCTGTTTTTCCTATACCTTTCTTATTTTGTTTCATACACAATTGTTTTTTGTTAATTATGTGTTAGTGATTTCTTCTCACACTTTACATGTTCATCTTTTTAGAAAAAATACATTTATCATTATGAAATGCATGAATTTATTTTTTTAAAGGGTCAAGCTTTACTTTTGATAATCTGTTTCCATTGTAACTGTTTACAAAGCTTGTTTTAAATCTGATATCTTACCAATGAGTCCATGTGCACCATCTGACAGCCCATGTCCATCATTCATAAAGAAACCCATGAAACTAGGCTTCTCTTTATTAGTAGGTGGCATCTTGTGTCGAATCACTGTGAATCCGATCCCATTCCTCAATGTGACTGTTGCCTGTCGGCCATCAACCATGATATGGATCGGACCGAGCCGCAAGCTTTGCTTGCTTCCCCACAGAATGGTATGGTTTACATTGATAGTGATAGTATAAGGAGTGAACCACGTCTCATAGACACTGTTGCCATCTGGTGGGGAGTAGACAGCACCTATTTCACCAATGTATGTTCGCTTCTTCTGCTTGCTCTTCTGAGAAGACTGAGCAATGATTTTTCCATTGATGTACAGACCTGAATATGACAAGGTGAAAGAGTTTTGGATGGGGTTCTCGGGTTGGAACATTTAAACATGTACACAAAAAGAATTCACTAAATGTTTTCAAATTCACGAAATGAACCTTCCATTAAAAAAATGAACCTTCCATTTCTGCGATATTTGGCCTATTTTTATTTCACGAAGTGCAACCATTGGGCCCCAATAATATTATACCATGATTCCCAGGAAGTAACTGATACATTTAAAAAAAAGTTTTAATACAACCAGAAATGTTTTGTGCCAGGCTTCGATTGGATATGGGTCTAAATATCGTGAAACTTTTTCTACAGTGAGCACTATGTTAAGTAAGACTAATTGCGGTGACACCATGTGGAATCTCAATTGAGTAGTAATTAGTTCTGAAAAGAACTGGGGGTACAACTCGACGTTTCGATCAGTATGCTCTGATCGTCCTCACTATGTTCTTGTTTCTATGAATGAATAGACAAGGTGTCAAATATATGCTGCACTGAAGGCTAGGCTTACCATCACCTTTAGATGAGATTTTGCTGTTTTATTTCTGAAAAATCCAGTTATAAAACTACACAATTGTCTGGTAAAAAGATATCACATTCTCCTGAGGACGATCAGAGCATACTGATCGAAATGTCAAGTTGCAACCTCCAGTTCTTTTCAGTACTAATTACTACTCAATAGAGAATTTCACATGGTGTCACCGCAATTAGTCTTACTTATCCTCTTCACCATGCAAAGCTACAAGTGTTACCTAAAAAGATATCACGTTATCAAAATCAACTGAAAACCCATACCCGTACACAAACCCTTGTGTATGGTACTGCTGTATTGTACATGTACAACCCATGCCACACATTGGGTAATTTTACACACAGGGTACCCACTACTATTGTCAAGCAAAAGGCAAAGGGTTCATTTTCTAATGAACAAACTACACAGTTGTGTAATCTTTGAAATGAAAATGTTGTTTTAGATGGGAATTTCATTGGAAATAAAATGTAACAACTACAAGGATGATAATAACAATAATGTTTTAATTAAACACACAAATAAAAACAAAAGAATACCACCTGGGTTTGAAATGCTAACATCAGATGTTTGAATCACGTCTTAGTAAAGACCTGAGCATACCCAGTTAGCAAACCAAGGAAGTCGGATCCGAGTGCATGAAATGGGAATAGTATATATGCAAAATTCATGCTATCCAGGTGTAGATTGGGACAGTTGAGATTGTGAACTAGATGAATGTATTCCCTGTGCCTAGATTCTATTGCTCGGGCTTTCAGCTTGAGTACAGACAAAAATAGAAGACTATATTAAGGCCCCCCCAAAAAGTCTCTGGTTTCTGGTCTCCGCGCGTAACCTTAATTATTTATTTATTTTTTGCTATGAAACAATGTTCAATTGCAGCCAAACTTGCTGGATCGATTGGAATTCTGCCATGCTGTACTTTAAACGACTTTTTCACATAGGGGTATAAACGTTTGCCCGATTTGTGATGGCCGAAAAAAAGTGCGTCACCGCACTGATTTTGAAGCCGACCGATGACTAGAAACTGGAGACCTTTTTTTTGGCCTAATCTGTTTTGCCGTATTAGATATGGACAATCTGTCAGCACGATGCCATTATTGGTGAAATAATAATCATTTACACATGTGCATGGTCTGTGTCAAAATGTGTACACAGTTTGCAAACTAAATGGAAATTGCCAAGCCTAGTAAGTTAGGGTACTCTTGAGACATTCAATATTTTTGTCTTTGGCAAAAATCATACAAGTTGTTCTTTACAATGTTTTAATAAGCCATCAACATAACTTGTTATTTTTTCTTTAAATTTACTGTCAATTCATAGTCAGTGATTTTTTTTTTTAAAGCAAACATTTGATATATATAAAATCAAAAAGACAGAAAAACTTTCTCATATTGTGGCTTTCTTTGTCTGATTCCCTGAAGAAAAGACAATCTTATTACAGTTGTACCACTTAGGCCTATTTCCATCAAAGGCCTTACTGTGGATATTTTTTGTATAACATTTTTTTTAAACCTTAGTACCTTAACATTTCCAATTTTGTTATATACCTCTCTTTTTGTCTTTGACTAAGCTGAATACATCACCAGCCTGACCATTGATGTCAAAGCACAGGGACACGTTACTCTTTGGAACATAGACCACAAAGTGGGGGTCTCCATCTGTAAGAGATGATTCATAAGATTTAATGATAGTTGTCAGTGGTAAGCATTTGCATTCTTGCAGTTCCGTATGATTGGGAGTTTATTAAAAGTTTCAATGCAAAGGTACAAGATTGTTGTTATTGTGGATTGTGGTCCATTCCTTGCTTTTGACATAAAACAACTAATATGTGAGACTTTTAGCTCATTTGTGATTAGCATAGAAAAAACACCCATTGAAACTGCTTTCACATTTTTCATTTTAGATTTCACTTGAATGTGTAATACTCACCGATATTTACAGGGCCACAGAAATAAACTTACGTCCATCTTAATGTATTTTACTAAAGCACAGGCATCAGCCATTCTGGAAATGAGAGTATTTAATCATATTCCATGGTCGGAGGGTGGCTTAACACCCTCCCCCCTATTAATATGAAAAACCAGCATTAAAATTAAAATTTGTTTACATGACTGCTTTCTAAATAAATATAGAACAGTTTTCTCTCAGGTCCAGTGCAAACCTACCTACACCAGAAGCACCATCTCCACTGTTGTCCCCAGTATCAGGGGAAGGTGTTTCAGGTTTGTTGGTCTTTGGTAATGGACTCAGCGCCATACTCAAGTCATCCCTTACTTCAACAGGCAATTGCCGATCCCAGATCCTCATTGCAGTAGGCCCTCTAGTTGCACCTAACTGTTCACCTAAAGTCATCCTAGTGTAGGGATTAAGGTATGCATACTGGAGGGATGCATCTGTGATGTCACGTTGGATTCCTGGTGTGGGATTCTCCGTTAGGTCTCTCTTACGTTGCAGTGTTTGTATCATGATGTATGCCCAGATACGCTCTACAAGATCCTCGGAAATGGAGGGACGCAGAAGAACACGAGATGAGATCTAATAACAAGACAAACATTTCATGTGATTCAAGGATGAATCTTTTCAGTGAATTAGCTGAATTCAGTGGTTTTTATATGCACATGATGTAAATCTAAGGCAGTTCCCAGACTCTTATATTTTCAGCGATTTGTTTCCCACCAGCCAGACTCATCCCTAAAGATTAAAATAAATATGTACTTGCCAGCTGTTTTGTAATTGGTTGAAATCTTTGAATTTTGTATGCAAATATTGCAGGTGTAACTCATAGGCAGCTGATGGGTACCCTCATTAGTTTACACCAAAATTGTAATACAACAGAAATATTTAATATATCACCATCTATGTTTTACTTACAGCAGTGTTTGTATCAGTTGCCAATGAGATTTTTTCACTTGCTGTTTTTCCATAAACAAATGACCTCAGAACATGACTGGATAGTCGAGTCTCATCCAACTTGCCAACGACAACAATCTCGGATCCATTGAAGTAGTTGGGAAAGAATCTACTACTTAGTGTATTGGGTACCAGTCCCTCAGAATAGTAGAACTGGACATCATAGAGTAAGGGTGTAGCAACCTCTTCATAAAATCCTTCCAGGAGAATGCTTGCATCAGCTCTCTCTGGTATCCGTCTAGCTATGCCATGATTGTTCAATGCCAGGCGTTTCAAAAACTCAATATCAGCGTCTTCTCCGAAGGCTAGACAGAATAGTGAGTAGTCACCATTGATTGCATCCTGGACATTACGTTCTATTTCCTGGGTGTCTGTTTCCCCATATGTCGGCTCACCGTCTGTAAGCACAATAATCATCGATATGACCTTTTCTGCTCCGCGTTGTTTCTCACCTTCACGTCTCAACATATTGACACCTTCTAGAACAGCACGATTTAGGTTGGTGGCTGAAATGAGTACAGAAGAAAATGACACTCAATACTAGTGAGCTTCCTGTTTTAACAGTTGTTCCATATTTACAGGATGTTTTATATTAAAAACAATGAATATACAGAAAGTGTAACACTCCTGAAGCATTTACAAGAAAGGTGGAATTGTTTACAAAATAACAAGTAAAAACAATAGGGGCTTGGGGATGATTTGACTGTTGACAGGGATGCTGGTTGTCCTCACTAAACAGGAAGATATAGTATATCAAATTCCTTTTCCATATTTAATAATACCTCAGTGAATTTCAAACACAAAGCACCCCAAATACCTAATGGGAAGTTACCTATATCCGTCATTGAAACTCTTTATAAATTGAACTTTTATCTTACCATCCATCTCTTGTAGATCATCAATATATGACTTGGCATATTCAATATTAGCCTTTGAAGCTTCAACCATCCGGTACCGATCCAGAAATTGCACCTGGTTGGAAAAGGGTAAGATATTGAACTTATCTCCTATCGTAATTTCATCCAAGATTGTTTTGAGGGCAGCCTTGACCTGGGATAGCTTGGTACCTTCCATGGAGCTGCTGGTGTCAATGACAAAGATAACATGTTTGCGGAGGACTGTCAGACCACTTGGGGAGAAAAACTGCACAAAGTAGTCATTCAGAACCTGCAAAGAAAGAGAGATTTGAAACAAAAGATGAGTGGTTTGAATGCCCTCTACCCCCACATTGTTAGCAAGGGCCATTTCTGCTTTAACAAGTTAACCAAAATGTATGATGGCTTTAACACAGTAACTATACTTTCCCCAATCACACGGAGTGGTATTCAGTGTAACTACCCTGAAAGGATGTAAGGCTAAGTTGACATCAGTGGAATTTGAACTCAGGTCTGTTGATTGCAAGTCAAGTGCACTACTGACTAAGTTATTCTCTGAATGAGATGGGTGAGAAAACTGAAACTGGTGATTTATAAGAGTTTCAATTGATTTTGATCTCTTTTCCAAAGTAGTAAACAGCATATATATGCTGTATATAGTATAGCATGTATACACCGGCTAAGTTATGGTTGTGGTTGAACCACATGATTGTGGTTGAACCACATGATTATCTTAAAGGCAGTGTGCATTATCACAGATTTACATTTATGCAAAGGTGATGATGGTATCAAACTTACCCTGAAATTTTTCCATCGTGGCTGCTATCATTTTAAAGAAACATTAACTGCTATTATGTTTTTATTTATTCCTTTTAGAGGCATATTCTCCAATATTATATCTAAAAGAAATTGACGAACTGTACTAAAATTCCATGTTATAATAACTAATATTTCTGAATGTATTTTCACCATTATCTTATTAACAACATAATGAGCTGAAACTTTCAAAGTTATTTTATATCTCTTTATGTGCATGTGAAATGACCTACAGCAGAATAGCACTTTACCAACTGTATACTTTCCTTTGAACTTTTAACCTCTGACCTGAATATCCCCAGCATCATTTGCATGGTTGACATCATACTCCACAACAAAATCTCCCATGATGCCATCTGCACTGAGCAGTTGCTGTTGTTGTCTGCTAGGCTGATATGTTAATTGCCACATGTTGTTGTTGATTTGTTTCATCAGCTGTGGATACTGGGCAGGGCTATCTCCTAGGGAACGATCCATGAGGTAGGCATTAGTGGTGCGGACACCCTGAGGTTCAGTGATACTGACATCCACATTCAAGATATCCACAACCTGTACAGGTATACAGACAGTTATTCAAAACCATTTATTCACATTTAAAGATGCGTACTCTGTATGTTTCACTATTGTAAAGAGAATTTAATCACTCTCAAATAAGAAAGTTCTCAAAATAATTGTTTAACAGTCCATATTTTTTGATCAGCAGTGCAACACCCGCTTACATACATCATTAGCTTCACACAAAATGTTTACTTTGTTGGTTATTTGTTGTAGTGATACATGGCTGCATGTACGAAACATTTGAGCCAATGGGTCATGTTTGGTAGAGCTAAATGTTGAACTGTAATTTACTTCCTTTCTTTTAGGAAAAGAGCAATGTACCCTCAGTTTTAATAAAAAATTACAGAAAAATTAGTATTTCACATGGAATATGCATATTTACTAGTTTCAGCTCATAACTCCTTTTCTCATGAGTTTTGACTTCATACAATGAAACTTTTCAACATTTATTTCTTTAGTTCTCTGAAACTCATTACAATATGCATGTTCTAAAAGTATTGTGTCCAAAGACACCAGAATATTTTAAAAGGTGTTGGCAAAGATTATTATGGGGCAATGAAAGAAATACATAAATAGTCATACTCGAGACATGAAACCATTTTATATGCTGAAGCAAAAGTCTTAAGTTGGGTCTCCCTTCCAGCAGTATCTATAATGTGGCTGTAGTATCTTATTTTGTCCCCTTTTTGGCATATTTAGAGAAAAGAGTATTACCTGTCCAGGAAACAAGCCAAGATGTTGTTTATACACGCCACTTCGTCTTGGTAACAGGATTTGATAAGTAAGTATAAACTCTGTTGTTTTACCAGGTTTGAGGTTTACAGATACTACAAAGACATTGCTCTCTGGATCACTGTGGGAAGGAAACATAAATGTGACTGTTACATGTATAGAGTGGATACTGTCATCAGAGAAATATTCTAGAAGGAAAAATGGTCTTGCCAGGATTGAAACATACCCTTGTTTTAACAAATTTGTATTTATGAAATCATAATTTTAAAAACTGGAAATTAATTCAAACCTTGTTTTGATTCCCTAGTGAATATTGCTTTTTTTTCATTTGCTATTACTGAACTTTTCAGACCCTCTTGAATTTTAAAAACTACAAAAAGTGTTATTTTTAATGAAATGGTGTTTATGAATCCATACAGTTCAGTGATGAAGGCGCCACCCTGTGATAACTCTAAGTTTCCACGTTGCAATGTGACATTCTGACTCTTCTCATCAGCAACACCGTAGTAAGTCTTGCCATCCAATAATCTGTTTGAAATCCGAGATTAGAAAAATAGCAATGATATGGAATGCATTCCAAGTTATGACAGACATTTTAGCATATGGATCTACATGTATAAGCACAAAGTACACAGTGCTACTAGACCATGTTAGTGAAGGACAAAACATCATTATCCTCATCACAAGAATACAACAATCCAATTATGACTTTAGTCCTTGCTCATCCTTAGCAACTCTGAAAACTCCTGCATAAAATCTAAGCATGTGATCAGTAAACAGTAGTCATGGAGAGGCTTAACCCTATTGGTTAATCCCTGCATATATAAATATTCCCACTCTAAGGATATAAATACAGTGGAAAAGGCTACAGTTTTATAGTTAAAGTTATACACTATACAATTTTTTCACCAACATAAAATAATGCAGTACATACAATGTTAAGTTGGTGACAAATGCCGTCAGTGGAATCTTCTGTCTAAACACGGCCCATCCAGCCTTGGTTGCAGAATTCTCCATAATGGAACTGATGGTGGTCGTAGCAAATCTCAACACAATCTGTGAGTCTATATTCAAACTCCTCGTTTCAATGCCATCCTATAACAAAATATTATCAAAGATTGTCATACAATTTTATTTTTAGTTTCTGTATTAAATGACAAGTTATTTCAAGTTTAACAAATTTAAAGCCTATACTTGTATATATACAATATTGGTAATCTCAAAAAACAAAAATGATCAGTTTTACATAAAATTTATTTGGCATAACGTTGATGATGAGATCAAACATCCCTTGGACAGAAATCTAATTCTGAATTAATACAAACAATCTGAATGCATTTTAATAAGCTGAAACTTTCACAGGGTGGTTTTTAAATATATGTTGTTTCTTATAGAGTATGCATGCACTTACAGACAATTTACCAAAAGTATAGGTTTTACAGAACTTTTGTGATTATGTTTTCAGTACAACAGTGCACATGCCTCACTAGCATATTTCGTTAATAACAAATTCTTCTTTAAAAACATCATAGCAAACATGAACAATCAATACAAATATTCATTCAAAATAAGTAAATAAATAAATAACATTTAATTAAAGAAATAATATTATTATTTGGTTTGTATTCAAATAATAATAATAATGCGCATTTAAAATGTGCCATGTCAGTCAAAAATTACACTTCTGCCACAAGAAAAAGAATGAGTCTTAATGTTAAATTTATATTTTTTATTTGAGAAATCTACTCACAGAACTTTTAATGGCAACATTAAATGTGTCCGGGTTAGTATCAACTCCTGGTATTGTTTGCTTCCCTGCAAGACAAAAAAAATACAAGATAAAGAAATGAAAGATTAATAAAATTCCTTTCGTCTTTGGTTGCATTAATTTTACTTTATGGCACCTGATGTTGTATTAAACCCATAATAATGCTTTGATTCTACTTTCTGGGAAATTTGAAATATTTTAAAATACAGTAGTTGATTTTTCACTCAAAGGGCATCCCTTCCAATTAAAGCATAAAGAAATCACACATTCTACATACCTAGCTATAATAATAACAACACAGATCATTTGTAAGGCACACAGAATCTGGAGAAAACAAACATTCAATGGCGCTGGCCAAAGAGGAGTCGCTATATTTGATTAAAAGCAAGAAGGAAAAGGTGCGTGTTCAGATGATATTATGATAAGTGCATGAGATTGTGTAGGTCCCTCAACTCCTCACTTTTCACTTTGGCTAAAAGTGAGTCCCTCATTTTCTAAACAGCTTTTGGTGGCCTGTTGTTCATTAAAAAATGAGATTAAATTATGTTTTTAAAGAGTCCAGGGGCAGATGCAGGGGTAGTGCTGTGGGTCTAAACCCTCTCCCTCCCTGCTTTAGGCTCCCTGCCCCCATCTATGACATTTCATGTCTGATACTCATTACAGATATCAGACACAACACATCAAAAAACATCCAGTCTCAAACAAAGGACACTCCCTGTCCATATTGCATCTTTGAATTGTAACAAACCCTTCAAATAAACAGAACCAAAAATCTTTAAGAAAATGTTGTGAATACATCTTCCAATCTCTGAATCTCTGACTAGATATGTTTACCTGGTAGATCTTCTAGCAGACTCCTGAGTATATCCATAGTAGTTCCAGTGTGTATGATATATGGTGGAGGCAAGCTGCTATCTACTAAAGGCTGGTTATTGCTCGGATCAGTCAGTAACATTGGGGTGAGTGGAGTCACAAATTCATACCTGTAAATAAACATAACATGGTAATTTACAGATACTTTGCATATTTGGCTCAAGTTTATAATCAAAGAATACAAAGCCTTTCAATAATGGCATACGAGAGGTAATAAGAATATTGAATGAAAAAGTCAGTATTATAAACACAAAAAGTGCGCACAGACCCTTAATTTTAGATTTTTAGTTCATTTTCGGGAGAGGGGGTTGGAATTTGTTTTCACGCCTACCCCCTCCCCCCCCCCCTCAACATTTATTGTGCTTACCTCTACCTGTTTCTACACAGGTCATGCAATTTGATCAGTACTGTACCAATTTATAGAAACAAAAATGTTTAAGCCGTATTTGTTTTTAAAAACAATATATGCTTTGATAATTTGCAGAACATGTGTTACTTATCAGCCACCATGGAAAAACATCTTTAAATGGATTATCTTAAATCATATAAACCAACAACTGAACAATGATTTTATTGATTTTAACCAGTACATTTATTTGAATGTCTTACCTTGTTGCTAATACAGCTATTCTGTCAGCAAGGGCACGGCGAGCAGCAGGATTTTTAGTGACAGCATATTGGTTGATTAGGTCTTGAATGGTTTTCATTGCCCATATGCGTTCTATAACCTGCGGGACTGTATGGTCTTGTGTAAGCTCAGGTGTTGCTATCTATGAAAATGCAGAATTTATTGATATAGAGATAGAGATAGAGATAGAGATAGAGATATTTAGTTGTGAAAAATTGTACAAATAAATACATTAATTATATAATAAACACCTCACCAAAAGTAAGTCCCCCTCTCAACAGTTCGTCATAACATCGTAAGGTAAAACATGTTACCAATAAAACTTAGTTAGAAATAATCCTATGACTGTTTCCTAAGTGTTGTTTGACAATGAAAGATGTCCATGAATTCATGGCTGAATGAGCTCAAATGGAAGACAAAAACTGCCCTTCTCAAAAGTCACAAAAGTTTATGAATGGCTTCTTACTAATGGAAAAACACCTGTGGTTGAGTGCAGTTTAAAATACCCACCAAGTGAACATTACTCTAATGTGTAATCAATTCATGATCATTCAGCCATGCAAATCCCCTTCTTGGCTCAGAGCTTAGCACAGTGAGTTGTTAGGTGGTCAGTCCCATTCCTTGTCCCAATACACCTTGCAGTAACAAGCATAGGCCTACTGAATTTGTTCGTGTTCTTAAATTTCGCATTATGCCCAGATTGTCTGATCAAGACAGGGCCATTGCCATTGGTCTGTTAGAGGGTAATACCCCTGTGAAGCAGGTGGCTAGAAGAATGGGTGTGTGTCCGAAAGCAATAAGAAAGCTACGCCAGAAGTTCCAGCAAACTGGTCAGGTAAAAGATCTACCCCGTAGTGGTCGACCAAAGATCACAACTGTCAGAGAAGATCGACTGATTCTCAACCGAGCTCTGAGACGAAGGACAACATCAGGTGAGATCTTACATTATGCTCATAAATTTAATTTAAATTTTAACCAAGTGTTAAACTGCGCATGACATCGATGTCATAAAGCAAACATGTTCATTTTTGTGATCAAGTTTCCCTTTCAAAAATTCACAATGTTTGTTTTGTTGTTATTTTTTTGTTTTTCAGCAACGGAGATCCAGACTGGACTTGACCACCCAACCGCCAGACAGTTTCGTGCAGGCGATCAGGAGGTGCTTGCACAATGCTGGACTTCGTGCCCGGCGTCTAGTGAAGAAGGCCATCCTGGAACTCCGACAGACAAGCTCAGATGCTATGGGCCACAGCTCATGTTCGATGGACCAGACAGCAGTGGAGTAACGATGTTGTTCACCGATGAGATGAGAAGTTGCCTGCGTCACATTGATGGCCGGAGACGTGTGTGGCGTCGAGTTAGAGAGCAACATGCAGAGTGCTGTGTTCAACCAGTTACACCCTATGGTGGCGGCAGTGTCATGGTGTGGGGTGGTATAAGCCATACCAGGAAAACACCACTTGTGCAGATTGCTGGCAACCTGACAGCTCAACGATATGTTGACGAAGTGCTGCTTCCACATGTTGCACCACTTGCTGCAGCCCATGGTGGAGCATTTGTGTACATGGATGACAATGCCCGACCACACAGAGGGAGAGTAGCTACTGCATTCCTGGCTGGTGAAGGCATCGAGCGAATGGTGTGGCCGGCATGCTCGCCTGACCTAAATCCCTTAGAGCACCTGTGGGACCAGCTGAAGCGATCTGTATATCCCCACATCAACGCCAACAGCAACCTGGCTGACCTGTCCCATCTTCTGCAGGTTCAGTGGAATGCCATCCCACAGCAGCGTGTCACCAGACTGATCAACACCATGAGGAGACGGTGCCAGGCGGTCATTGACAGGCATGGTGGATACACGCGTTACTGACCTGCAGATTTGATAAACTTTTGTGACTTTTGAGAAGGGCAGTTTTTGTCTTCCATTTGAGCTCATTCAGCCATGAATTCATGGACATCTTTCATTTTCAAACAACACTTAGGAAACAGTCATAGGATTATTTGTAACTAAGTTTTATTGGTAACATGTTTTACCTTACGATGTTATGACGAACTGTTGAGAGGGGGACTTACTTTTGGTGAGGTGTTTAGATCCTATGTAGGCAGCAGTACATTTGTTTTTATTATGTATATATGACAGCCCGTCTTTGAAGGTCTTTCTATTAGACTTTGGTAGTCATGGGGTTAATCAACGATTGGATACAAAGATTTCTCTTCAGAAATAACAGCTTACCCTGATATCCTTCCTTATATTGCGATACAGCTCACCTGTTGATGTCTGACCATGCACACTTCCTTCCAGAGTAGAGGAACTTGGATTCTCATAAAATTTACCTGCCACAGATACCTCTGATCCATCAAAGTAATAAGGGAACCTCCATGTTGTCAGGTCATCAGGGTTGGACACACCAGTCTCATAAATCATCTCTACATCAAAGATGGTAGGACGTGACACCTCAAAGTAGAAGCGCTGAAGTTGCTGGCTGGCATCGGCTGTCTCATGAATCTTTCTGGTGTACCCTTTATTCTGAAGACCGAGTTGAACAAGCAGATCAAATGAGACATTCCGTCCAAAGCCAAGGGCAAACAGAGCATGTTTTCCATTGATAGCGGCATTGACTGTGCGGAGAAGTTCATCTGGATCCTTGACTCCAATTGTTGGTTGGCCATCAGTCAGTACATACATCATAGAAAGGATGTTTTGGTCTTCACCGAAGGAACCAGACTGCAAGTTGAGGAGATTATCAGCTTGTATGATGGCTTCACACAAGTTAGTTTCTAAACAAGAATAACATGATAAATTCCGATTATAAAATTTCAGTAATCATCAGAATATAAAAAAACTATAGTAAATTATATCTTAAACTGTGATCATTTGTTTTTATAAATCAATTCAAAGAGAGTATTAAAGCAAACATTATTCTTAGAATGCCAACATTAACAATGTTGTACCTTCTCATTTCTAGTGTTTAGTGCTCTACAACTATCATGAACTTAGTACAAACAATAAGAAATCATTTCAGAATTTGCTTCTGAGTTTGTCTAATGGTAATGTAAATGTTAACGCAGTATTGATAAGCCCATAGTTTTTCTACAGTGCCCTCTCTGAACCCACTGAGTGGAGTACACACACAAACACACACATTATAAGCACATTGTTTTGAACTCATGGAGGCTGCCATCTTGGTACATGCAAATAAATAAATGTAGATCTGTTTTGATTGTATTAGTTCGACCTAGCCCTGAAAAGTCAACGGATGCAAGGAGGTATAGACACTAATTAATTGTGTTATTAGATATTACTTAAGTTTAGATAATTAAAGTAATTTGCCCTTTTTGCAAGTTAATCGTTATGTTTGTATTCGATAAGTTTACTCATGCACTGTTTTCTTTGTGGATCTTATTACAGTTTTCACGAAGCTTTAAGATATATTGTGATGAAGAACAACAATGACCCTACATGTATCTTATCATCCGAAGCTGCTGTTGAGACCTTTGATTTTGACTAAGATTCCTTTCTGCGACCTCTATAGTGGCAATACTGAATTTACGACATTGCGAGTGTTGTCCGTTACAGTAAATAAATGTTTGGAGATGAAATGTTATTACCTCCTTGGTCCATCAAATCATCTATGAATATTTTAGCATCACCAATGTTCCTTCGTGTGGCCTGCACCAATGCATTTGGTCTCCAGTACTGAACATTATCAGAGAATACTAGAATATTAAATCGATCTTTTGGTCCAAGATCATCAATAATGATTTTGAGAGCTTCCTTGACTTGTCGTAATTTTGTGCCAGCCATAGAGCCACTGACGTCAATAACAAAGACGACGTGCTTAGCTGCATGTTGGAGGATAGTGGGTGAGAAGAAATGAACAAAGTAGTCATCCTGGACCTACAAATGCACAGGAAGAAAAACATTGCAATTCTGTGAAATTCATCGAATTACTTCTCGTCATCATTGATGAAAAGGCATAATTTCCAATTATGTAAAGGACTTACCTGCCATATAATGAGGCCATATATATGAGGCCATAGGAGGAGAGACTCACCCTTTATTATTGTTCCACGTAATACGGTTTGCACCACCCTTTGAAGAAAATGGTTCATTCCTTCATTCATAAATATGCAAATCAGCCCTAGTCCGCCAGGTATAAACCCACCAAGAAACCACTGAAGCATGTCTCTTTGTAGATTCAAATTAGTAATCAGAGCATCCGGCTTGGCTGAGGCTGGCTCACAGATGGGTGGCCTCAAATAATTCCAATTATATGGCAGGAAAGTCCTTTACACAATTGGAAATTATATTTTGTCCTAGTCATCAGACTCGCCCTGTATATTTCATAAGCCGAAGACAGGACATCTTGTTTGTAGAACACATAGCTGGGGATTCAGAGGGAATCGTGCCAACACTACACTTGACAAGAGGCCTGTATGCTGTAGAACATTTGGCTTGAAACACCGGAGCAAATTCAAAAGCGACTGATGATGAACAGCATACCGTTGTTACCATCATCATCATCAGTCGGCTGCAGAGGCAACCACAATCCTTCTCCAGCTTCTGCGATCCTGGGCCAACTGGGTGATCTGGCTCTGGTATCCCGTAATAGCGAAGTACAGCAAACATCACCTTCCTATTGATGGAGTCGAAAGCTTTCTTGAAGTCGATAAATGTGACATTCAAGGGGAGTTAATGGTCATGAAACCCCTTGATTATCCTCCTGAGGATATGGATTTGTTGTGCGCAGCTTCTTCCTTTTCTGAAACCGGCCTGGTTGTTCCACAGGAGCGGGTCGACCTGGTCATGTATTCTATTTAGCAGGATTTTATTGTAGACCTTGACTGCAATTGACATGAGGGTAATACCTCTGTAGTTGATCATGAGCAACAGGTCTCCTTTTTTGGTAACGGGGCAATGATGTTGGTAATCCACTGTCTCGGAGATTTCAAGGTTGAATAAACCTCCGAGCAGAATCCTTGGAGAACGTCTACCATTGCTTCACCACCACCTTTAAGTGCTTCGGCAGTGATGGCACTGTCAAGTCTTGCTGCTTTGTCGTTCTTCACGGCATTAATGGCTTTCCTTGTTCTAAGACTAGTGACAAGCAAGATACTGAGAATCCTGTGATCGGAGTCAAGTTTGACTGAGTTGCAGGCCCTTCAGTTCCGAAGAGAGTTAACCCACTTGCTGTTGATGAGGATATGATCTTGTTGATGTTTGGAACCTGTTGGATGGATCCATGTCCAGCTACGGGTTTTCAGTTGCGGAAATCTTGTCTGGGCTGGTCGTAACATGTACTCTTGGCATCAGTTTACCAATCGTTCCCCGTTGTCATTTCCTGTTTTATAGTAACAGTGTTGACCTATGACAGTAGGGTGTGCTCTGTGGCTGTCCTTTCTAATTCTAGGATTGAAATCGCCCAATAACAGATGAATATTACGTTTTTTCACCTGTTCGAGATGGTTTGTAAGGGGTTGGTAGAACGCATCCTTGTCTGTGGGTGTGGCTGACTCTGTTGGTGCATAAGTAACAGTGATGGTGAGTTGCGGGTTTCCATGGAAGGTTGCTGTCAGAATCCGGTTTGAGATGGATTCTACACTCTGCAGTATATGTGAACATTCCTTGACCTCCCTG
This sequence comes from Zoroaster sp. YZ-2022, assembly GCA_029582265.1. Taxonomy (NCBI): domain Eukaryota; kingdom Metazoa; phylum Echinodermata; class Asteroidea; order Forcipulatida; family Zoroasteridae; genus Zoroaster; species Zoroaster sp. YZ-2022. The sequence continues at coordinate 38,539,510 of CM055820.1, forward strand.
TCTCTTGGCTGATGTCGAACTGTAAATAAACACCCAGTTTCTGTCATCTGACCAGAGCTTATCTGTCAGAGAGGATGTAATAAGGCGGTGCTCCTGGATAGCTGAGATATCAATGCCTGCACCGGTGGAGTTGGTGTAGAGTCCGTAGATTGTATGTGGACACTACAAGTTTCTTGAAGGCAGGCAGACGACGCTCATCGGGACCAACAGTCCGAGTGGTTTCCCGCTGGCCCTTCATTCTGTCCTTTCTGGACCACCGCCTAGCTGCCTTGGATCGTGCTTTTGGAATTCTTGTGGTTGGTTTTGCTAGATTTTAACTCCGTTCTAGCAGCTAGTTCAGGGGATTGGCCCTGAGCAGCATTTTCCGGTGGGTGTCTATAATGGCCGTTGAGAGTAATTAGTGATCACCGAACATCCGTAAACCTGGGCAGGGCCCAAAACCAGTATGTTTAGTTCTCTGTTAGATGGAAGAGAGCTGAGGTAGTGCAGAACTTTTCCAACACTGAATACCTAGGTTTAATAGGGGGGCAGATGTTGAAGATGCCCTTAAAAAATCTTGTCATTGAATGATGTTGGCCAATTGGGGCATCGTCCACATGTGCATACGCAGAGGAAATGGCTAACCTGTAGACATTGATAGTTCTATACTGGAGACCCTCATCCAATAGCTCATGGAGAAATTCCAAAACTTCCGCTAAAAGGTGCCGAACTGGATCATGTTGTCATTGAAGACACCAGCAACTCCAGCGATTCCATGCCGAGTTGAACTGAGCATTTGTACCTTTTCTCCATGATGACAAGATAACTGAGGACACTTTTTGCAAAAGGCCTCGTTGCCAAGCACCTAAGCAGCTAATTGTATCACATCCCGCATGGGATGATGTTGATGGTTGTGGCATAGCTGAAGAAGATCTGGATGCTGTGGTAGCAGTAACAGTGTTTGTATTGACAACTTTACGATCAGTGGGTACCAAGGTTGTGTCCTCCACACTGGTGCTATTAGCAGAACTGTAGCTTTTTCCACTCGAACCTTCTGAAGGCACCATGAGGGCAGAGCGAATGGAGTAAACAGCTGATGGTGAATGCATCCACCTGCCATGCTTGTGGGTCTGGATGCCATGATACGAACTTGGGGAATTGTTTGTTCAGCCGTGACACAAGCAGGTTGACTGATGGTCGGAAGTCCAGTTATTGCACAATTTCCTCGAAAATTTCGGGGAGCAAATGCCACTCTGTGCAGTCGTTGAAATTTCTTGACATTTCATCTGCTACGACATTCTTGACCCCTGGGAGAAATTATACTGAGTGTTATTCCTCTGTGCAAACACCATGTCCAAATCTTGACTGCTAGGCTTGACAGTTCTTGTGTCCCCCCTTTGTGGCTTATGTATGACATAATTGTAATGTTGTCTACTTGTAAATGTATGTGCAAGTTGCATAGATGGCCCACTAATGATTGGAAAGCATAATACACTGACAGTAGCTCTAGATGATTGATGTGAAGATTTTGTTCTGCCAGGGACCACCTGCCCTCGTCCGTACGTCCAGCCTGCAGGCACCCCACCTTTGGAGTGATGCATCTGTCTGAATTGTGATGTCTGGTGTTGGATCGAGAAGGGTCTGACCGCTCAAAATCTTTACACAGCTGATCCAACTTTTCAGTTCTTCTCTGGAAGACTGAGATAGGACTACTTGTGACTCGTACGAGTTGTTCAGGTGAAGTGAGGCTATCTTGTCCTGCTGCAGTTTCCGGTAATACTGAGCTGGAAACACCACTTGTATGCTCGATGACAGTCAACTGCTGAGTTGAGCTAACTCCCAAACTGTTAAAGTATGTGCTTGCAAAACTTCTTGGCAGTGACCGACAATACAGTTGACCTTCTCTGCTGGAAGAGACAATGTCATTGTTCTTGAATTGATGCAAATCCCCAGGTAAGTTAAACACTGAGCAGGGATCTGCCCAGGATTAGGATATCATCTAGATCGAATACACATCGAATTCCCTTCTCTCAAAGATGTGCCGCCACTGGCTTGAGAATTTTTGTAAATGTTCGGGGGGCACTTGACAGCCCAAATGGAACAGTTTGTTCTGCCACATAAAACGAAGATACTTTCAGTGATTGTGATGAATTGAAATCATAAAATAAGCGTCCTCGAGGTCAATGGCTCCCAGATAATCTCCTGGAGTTAGTAGATCTTTTACTAGCCTTATACCTTCCATCTTGAAGTGTTGATACTTTACAAATTTGTTCAGCGAATGCAGATTTATTACTGGTCGTTCTCCCGACTTTTTGGGGATTAAGAACAGAGACGACATAAACTGGGCGTCCACTGGATTCTCGCCCCTTTGTTCAATAACTTTTGAACCTCTTTTTGAACAATCTCTACTTCATGTGTGTTACCGGCACCCTGTGCTGTAACTAAAACGGAATTCTTATAAACTCTATTTGATGACCAACCACCAATTGAAGTATCCAACTGTCCTGTGTGAGGGACCTTCAACTGGGAACAAAAAATTGAAGACTGTAACAGAACTTCTGCAACCTCTAATGTTTTGACTTGGAATCATCCGATCCCTGGTCTGGTCGAAATCTCTCACGACCTGACGTTGAAGATTTGAAGGTCCCATACTTGGGCTTGTTGTGAGCGGATCTCCCTTGAAAGGAGCGGCCGCCATGAAACTTCCTTGTTACCGCTGAGTAATATTGAAGGGGAATGATGTTGCCGAGGACGCTGTGGCTTTCGTCACTTTGGCTGCCAGCTTGTTTGCCTTCTCAGTGTCTTATATGTCTTTGCCAAGATTACCTCCGAACAGTGAATCCATAGAGGGAGAATTTCATTTAAGGCTGTCAAATCTTATATCTAGAAGATCATCAAAAGCTGATCCTAGGAGAATTAGGAGAACGTTGGGAGGCCATTGTTGTGCTGCGTTATACCACGCAAGTGGCCAAAATTGTGGTGGCATGAGCGCCACCATGTTGTATGGAAGCTGCCCGCTAGCATTGAATTCAACGGTGGGAACATCCATTGTTGTTCGGGAAGAACATCGACCCCTGCTGATTTGGAGGGACAACCCAAGGCGAGGTACATGATATGGCGAGAATCTACATAGCTAAACTGTAAAGTGTAGCTTGTAGGCATTCAAAAAATATAGCTAGTTGACGGTCAAAATGTTAGTCTTTACTAAATAGAATAGAACTTGTAAAACACATGTGTGCAAAACTGTACCACGAGAAACAAAGACATGCTTCAGTGGTTTCTTGGTGGGTTTATACCTGGCGGACTAGGACTGATTTGCATTTTTATGAATGAAGGAATGAACCATTTTCTTCAAAGGGTGGTGCAAACCGTATTACATGGAACAATAATACAGGGCAAGTCTGACGACTAGGACGAAATATAATATTGTACACACACATCCACATGGAAGTGTGAGTGCTCTCCATTGTTTGTTGTAGATCAGGTTGGTCATGTGATGTGTAATAAGCATTCTGATTGGCTACTTTTATGCATGACAATAGGTCAGTTGTTTTTATTTAAAGGTAACCACTTCAACATCAAAAAAGTCTTTGTAGTTATCTGGAAACTATGAAACTATTCACAAGTTGTTTGTTTGTGCCCTGGTAGACATACCTCAGTGTAGCTTCCTTCTCTTGTATGAATGACATCATATTCCAGTACAATATCCCCAGCCATCCCTTTGGTTGTATATGCAAATTGCTCATCTGTTGATGGGTTATATAGCATATGAGCTCTGTAGTCATTGCTACGTCGAATCAAGTTCTGAAGGAAAAGATCAAACCGTGTATTCAATGCAATACTGTTATTTGAAATGCACTCTTTGGCTTTGCAAGGGGCAGGCAACTTGATCTTTTCATTGGGAACAAGGCCATAGCCAAGGGGTGGGATGAAGGGGGGAAGAATGACACCGGTGAAGTCAGTGGGCAAACTGGCATCCACATTCCCCCCACCTCCCAAAGATTTTGCCTTGATGGCCCTAATTAGGCACCTCATACTCAATATATTATGAACTAACAATAACAATAGGCCTAATCTTAAAATTGTCTGATTATTAAGATTCTCAGTCAACAACATATTTGATAGCTATTATCGCAACATTGTTAAAAACATTGGAAGAGGCTTCACTTGTAAAACTGTTGGTTTAGAGTAATTAACTCAGTTTTCTTTTTTAATGTTTTTACGCGAGTCCTTATATACTATAATTTTTGTACATTTAATCATATTATTTTGTAAATTCCACAATGGATTGAATCAAAACAATTTGAATGCATTTTCACTACTATCTTGTTAAACAATACAATTAAATAAGCTGCAACTTTCACAGGTTGGTTTTTGTACACCTATTTCTTGATCCTAATAAAGAAAGGATGCATTTACAGATATTTTACCAAAGTTGTTAAACTAGTTTTAAACAGCTACCAAAACCAGTTGTTAGAAGATGAAACCTGCAATTATTTGCCTTGTGATTATAACCAACAAGTAAAGTTTGAGACATTATGCAGTTCGTAGAAACTCTCATACACAAAACAAAGTAAACACAAATTTTCCAAAGATTTTAGTTATATATTCATATTGCAATTACCTCCAAGTCTTCCTCATTACTTTCAGATGTACGTGGATAATACTTGAGGACCATATCACTTATACCCTGAGGTTCAGTAATGTAGATATCCATCCTTAGATTCTCCACGACCTGTCCAGGCCAGAGATTGACACGATGTTCAAAGATACCTCTACGTCTCTCTAGAAGCTCATCATAAATTAGGTGAAAGTTCACAGTAGACTGTGGAGCCACACCTAGGGCACGCATTGTGAATGTATCTTTGGTTGGATCCCTTAAAAGTATAAAACAAAACATAAATTTGCTTTGGAAGTGCAGTTGCACATGAATGAAGGCAGATCAAAGACATTTTCAGTCACTTACATCACAATTTGTAATGGACAGTATAAGTCAAGGACATTACGCTACAATGCCAATGAGCACATACAATGTACATGTATACACCTAACTCACAGAAACACAATTTTGAGCTGTAAAGGCCAACAAACCTGTAAAAGTAACACCACAGATTATCTATTGCAATGGAAACCTCCGTTTTGTCGTTACAGGTTGGATTCAATCAATATTTAGCTTAACATCTTGCATTAATCATGTGGAACGACTAAAGCATGAACTTTGCATTGCATTTAAAAACAAATTATACCACTGACAAACTTTTCAGAAGTAGACCATGTGATCAATATGCAATTTAGGTTTAAGAAAACAACCAAGTGCTGTGTGTAAATATGGGTCTATTTGAAAACCTAATGGTCAAAACCAGTTTGAATTTAGGAAAGAGTACTCTTTCCTAAATTCCTTGTAAGAATTAATATAAAAAATATAAAGGCCTTTTCACTTTTTTCTCTTTAAGGAAATAAAATAATAAACTGAAACTTTGACGGTTTTGTTATTTTGTGTATACAAAGCAGTTTTGCCAACATTACTAATGTTGTACCTTCCCTTTAAAATAAACTTGTAGACAAGTAAATATCATCTGTGGCCCAACTACATGTACAAGAACATAATAAATACACATATATAAATTTAAAAAGCAACTTGTTAGACAGAAATCCAAACTATTTACCGTTTGGTCACAAGTGCTATATTTCTCCCATTGGTGCTAGACACAAAGGCTAACTGCCAGTCTGGATTGCGTATATCTTCTACCTTTCCAGTATATGTCTTCCCATTTAGCTCTCTAAAAAAACAAAGAATTGTAAAGACAGTGAAAATGCATGAACCTCATTTGGCTGTAGTTCCAAAGGGGTAGAAAATACTATTTCTTTAAGATTTGCTGCACTGGACTAAGGTTAATAAATGATGATATGTGTGTGACTCTCAGTCATCTACCAGTGGGGTTCAGGATACACTGTTTGAAATACCATGTTGGTTTCCAAACCTTAGTGCTTTTCAGAGGATTAATAACATGTCAGGTCCTCTGTTTTTATATAATAACGTTTTTGTTCTTCAGTTTAATGCAGATGTGGAATGATTCATAATCCATCAAATTACACTGAACAAAATTATAAACGCCCCATGTGGCACGTTGAAACTTTTATTAGCCTTAGGGGTTGCAAAATCATACAAAATTCATTTTGTTGTTCAATATGCTACAGATTACTGTCCGTTAGAACACGATAGTGGCGTCTGGCAATCATTTAGGGTCGCCCATTACATGTTACATAAATAATTTACATGGGGCGTTTATATTTTTGCTCAGTATAGATGTACTTCATCCAGTGCAGAAAAATTAACAAATTAACCATCTTCTTTACACTGATCTATGGAAAAGCAGTCATGCTTTATTCATAACTGCCCAAGTTTAGACATTCTGATTGGCTGAGAACCTATCACATGGGTGTTTAAGACTAGTAGGCTGGATCATGCGCCGACTTGATACCAGTCTTGTTGAATGCCCAATTTGATCCGTATGTGTAACCTGTATGTGCAGTTAGTGTCTTCACACGTGTAGCCCGCTTAGAGTCCTCATGCACATTCTCACCCGTCTTCAAAATACATAGTTTATGTTTCTTTGGGGTTTTGTATTTTGTATTTTTTTTTGCAATAAAAACAACAATTTTTACATTTTGAAATGTAATTAGGAGTATATTAATGAATGGAAATAAAACCTTGATGCTTGGTCTTTACCGCTTGATAAAGACCTCTGGAGTCAGGGCCACAGCCTAAAACCTATGGCCATGACCCCATCATTCTTTATCCTGATATAAAGACCATGCGTCAAATTTTTATTCTCAACTGTGGACATATGTATTCACATATTAATATTTATTGAAACATTCATTATATTTTACATACACAGAGAATCCTGAGATGAAAGCTCCAGGGGGAATATGAATAGTAAATGGAATATTTCGTCGATCCACTGCCCTGTTGACTACTTCACCATCCACCGTTGTCCTCGCATACCTGTCCGTGATTAAAGACTCAATGTGCAGACTATGTAGATCTATCAAGATCTGTTCAGAAACATAGGCAAGTTAAATCTTTATTTGTGTGGTTTTTTTTGTATTGGGTGGGGTGGGGGTGGCTTGTTGACAAAATCTATGTGTATGTAAATCTTTGTTGATTTCATTATAATATAGTTTGCCTGTATCAGCTGGTTGATTAGAAGTTTTAAGTACATGTTTATTATTTAATAGGAAAATTGTAAAATTATGAATAAAAGAGATCAGTAAAATTGTGAAATGTTGTGCTTCTTTGCAATTTGAAATGTTGTGTCACTCTTTCGGTTTTAGATTTTCTTTTTCAATTTACATGAAAATTACAAGTACAGAAAATAAGACATGAAAGTACAGTGTATATATATAAGATACTTACTTCAGTAGTCTCCTTCTTGTTGCGGTCAGTACAAACACTGCCACCAATACCAAAGGTGCTTTCACTCTGGCCACGCTGACCATACACAGATCCTCTAATACCCCACTGCAGTCCTGGTGGGATGACAACACCGCTAGCATCGTCACCGACTCCACTACTACTGCCACCACCTAATGTCGGCGGTGAGTCAACGAATGTCATGGACATAAGTGGAGTCAGCAAATTGAACTTCTCTGATAACTTCAGTGATTTGTCTATGATCACCTGCTGGTCGTTAGGATTATTGGACACTGTGTACTGGTTGAAGAGCTGTGCCAGAGTAATGAATGCTGCTGTACGCTCAGCAAATCCTTCAGGAACATACTCAGAGTTGGAGAGTATTGTTGGTTTTGTCTGTGAATATACATATAATTGTAAGTGGTAATTTCATTATACATAATGATTCAATTGAGCAAAAGCATATTTTCCCATTTTTCTAATTTTGTGCAACTACTCTAACATTCATAGAAGCGTGCAAATTCCATGTGTTTGCTTCACAAACAAAACTACAGTAGCACTAGCAGCCATCAGTGTTTTCCTGCTACCAAGCATTACCAAAGTAGAAGCCCTTTGCTTGATAAGACAGCCAATGGCCTTCTATTTCAGTTATTTTTCAAAACCTTATACAATCGAAAGCAGCATATAGCAACAAAAAGTAACAAAGCAAATATTGAGTACTACCACAACAGCAAAATTGTATGTGCATCTGCATCAATTTTCATACTGGCCGTCTATCAAAGGAAAGGTTAAGGTTTTCTGTGCCGATACTGTTGATTCCGCTACTGGTGGGGCTGTATCCTCTTGACCAATATAAAACTGTTTACCAATAATCATACGTACATGTCAACTGAGTTGACTGAAGAACATACATGTACATCTGTATTAGACTGAGTTTTTTAAGACTCCAATTTGAATTTACTATTTGATTTGTACCAGACCAGATATGAAGCATGGCCACAAGGTAAAAAAAAACATGCACTTGTGCATGTAGTGAATGATATTAGGGATAAGGTAAAACATTCCTAGAAATAATTATGTCTGAGGCGATGTAATTTTTAAGAAAAGTGAAATTATTGAATGTGAAGAAAATGTATGCCTACTCTGTCCTAAATTAGAATGTTAGAATGAATACAACAAATCTGAATATTTTTCCACTATTTTCTTGTTAAAAGATAATCAAAATAAATGTTTTGAATAGGATTCCTTTGATCCAAGTCAATTCAATTCTTGTAATATTTCACTCAACAACTAAGTCAGAGTATTGAGTCACTTGGTTCATGTCTAGCTATTCAACAGCTGAAAGTGGCCTTAGTGTTGGGCAGGAAAGGAAACCAGAATGGAATGTATAAGCTATGCCATGTATGTGAATTGTGTTGGTCGCAAATGCAGACAGATTGTGTGTTTGTTGTAATGCAGGGTTTGTGACATCATGACCGATCCGTGGTATTGGATCAATCGTAGTAAATCCAGATACCCCTAGTGGAAAGTAAGACATCAACATTATTTAAGATAGCTTTACTAAAAAGAGAGTGTTGGTTACCATAAATAGTTTGTTATGAGTCCTCAGTAGTAGCGGATCCAGGTCGGTAGAAAATGGGGACATGTGCAAACCCTTGTTTTATTGCCTTGCATGTAAATTACAATTACTGTTTTGTGTGCACCTTTTTTTTTTTGAGACCCTGGATCTTCACCTGGTCATCTGTGTCAAGTCATGATAGTAAATTTTGAATCATCAGCTGCTTTACTCTATTAACAAGAGATTGGACTTAATTCAAAAATAGCCCTATTGTATAGCATCATCAACTTACATCTGCAATTGGCACATACTCCTCAATGGTTACTTCACCATCTGCACTTATTGCTGTGATTCTAATTGGTAGATTAGCTGCTTGAAGGTTAACCAATCGACCACTGATGGAAAACTCAGATCCTTCAAAGTAGTTTTGAAAAACTGTCTTGGTCAATGAATCATCATCAACAATGTTACCGAGATACTCAATAGCAACATTCACTAGCAGGGGCGTTGCAACCTCATCATAAACACCTAGGAAAGAAGTAAGACATTTTTCAGAATATTGTGATGGTTAATTGATAACTGTTTTTCAGCCGAGGATTTTTTTTTTTAAATTAACAGTTATCAAAGCATTAAACAAATTGATATGTTTATATAGCTACAATGGGTGCAATAGCACCCACTTTTGAAACTACCACAATGAATGCCAAAACAAACAGAACAGAATACAGATGCCAGATGTCTTGTGAATCCTAGCTAGTGAACAATATTGCAAATGAAAAATTTCTCACCAATGAGCTGCTCTGAAGCAGCTGCATCTGCAAATATCTTACGAGCAACACCAGAGTTTGCCAGAGCTATACGAGCAAGGAAGTTGAAATCAACATCGGCCCCAAAGCCTAGAGTCACCACTGAACACTTTCCCTGGTTGCTGTCCTGGATATTTTGCTCAATGGTGCGGGGATTTGTTACCCCTATAGATGGTACCCCATCAGTCAGAACAAACAGAATACAGATGCCAGGGTTGTCAGATGTGATCGAATCCATGGCACCGGCTAAACGAAGCTGATCCAATCCTTCCATCATTGCATCATTCAAGTTTGTACCTAATGTTGGAAAGGAAAAAAGTAAACTGTTTACCCAAATTTTGCTCATTTAGGATCACATGCATTAAGAAAAAACTAGTGTAAACATACATAGGCCAACTAAAATGTTTAACTAGAGCATGTAAAGTTAAGAAATTTACCACTGGTTTTGTGCATCAGATGAGTCATTTGAATGCCGAGTCATCAGAACGTGGGTTAAATCCTTGCCATCATTATGGTGCTTGTGTCATTGAGCAAGATACTTTACTATAATTGCTTCTCTTCATCCAGGAGTAAATGGGTGCCTTTGGGGGCAGAGTTGATAGCCCTATGCACCAAAATGGCTGTAATTGAGTTGTAGGCCTGTACACCCCCAGGGAGCTGAGATGTTTCAGGAATGATTTATGAGCCTGGTGAGCAGGGGTAATAATGAAGGCGCCTTGAGCACAAAGTTTGATGGATATGTGCACTATATAAGTATACAATATTATAATAGTATGCAACATTTAAGAAGCCGTTTGCTTTACAATATAATATATTTCTTACCAGCTTTTGATTCTAATTGAGTGATATATCCTTTAGCTTTGTTGATGTTGGGAGAAGATGCTTCAACCATCTCATCTTCTCGCCAGAAGTAAACCTTCACGAAACAAACATTTACCAAAAAAGATTAATACAATTTACTATCCTTCATTAAGTAAGACTAATTGCGGTGACACCATGTGGAATCTCAATTGAGTAGTAATTAGTTCTGAAAAGAACTGGAGGTACAACTCGACGTTTCAATCAGTATGCTCTGATCGTCCTCAGGAGAATGCCGGACTCCAACTGCGCTTCTAGTAGACTGGATACGGGATCTTCTATATCCCTATTCCCCCGCGCGTTCACCCAGTCTAAGGGATCCTCTATATCCCCACAACCATCCGACTCGGAGTCTTGGAGATCTTCTATATCTCGCTCCAACTGCGCTTCACGTAAACCTACGGGATCAGCTATATCCCTCAGGCAACCCTCACACCTCCGCTCCGGTCAGTTCGTTGAGATCACCCGGGGCCTCACCCTTCAACCCAGCGACATCTTGGTTAGTTTTGATGTTGTCTCCTTATTCACCAATGTCCCAACTACAGAGACATGCCTCCTGGTGAAGGACAGACTCGTACAAGATCTTTCCCTTGATGATCGCACATCACTCACCCCTGACCAAATTCATGATTTGCTACTAACATGTGTCTCTTCAAGTTGTTTTCAGTTTCAGGGCAAGTTCTACGAGCAGACAACTGGGACCTCCATGGGATCTCCTTTATACCCGGTCCTTGCTGATATTTTCATGGAAGAGTTTGAAAACTCTTCCCTCAACACCGCCGACCTCCAACCGAAGCTGTGGCTCCGATACGTGGATGACACCTTTGTGGTTTGGCCACATGGCAGAGACACTCCAGGATTTTCTACAACATCTCAACCAGCAACACCCGAGCATCAAGTTCACCATGGAAACAGAAGAAGATGGCAAGATCGCGTTCCTTGATGTTGGCATTTCCAGAAACCCAGACGGCTCCCTACACCACAACGCCTACAGAAAGCCCACGCACACAGATCGGTACCTGAACCAGCGCTCCTTCCATCACCCAAGCATCAAGTCATCGGTCAACCGTACCCTCGTACAATGCGCCTACAACATTTGTGACAAGGACAGCCTTCCCAAGGAACTACAGCACATCCGGAACACCCTCAAACGCAACGGTTACAACCCCAGCAAGATCAACACAGCGAAGCCGGTTCCAAACCCCGAAAGCAAGGTAAGTAATCTAACACTCTCTGCTTGTCTCCCCTATCTAGGTTCGACGTCTCACAAACTACAGCGCATCCACCAACGAGCAGGCATCGATGTGTTCCACTCAGCCCCCAGCAAACTCCAAGGACTTCTACACACCCACAAGGACAAACCGGACCCAAATAACAGAGCGGGAGTCTACCGGATCCCATGTGAGTGCGGTAAGGTGTACATCGGCGAAACAGGACGCAACCTCCCCATCAGATTGAAGGAACACTGAGCACACGGCCACAGAGGAGATTTTGAGAAGTCCGCCATCGTCAAGCACTCGCACATCAAGGACCACCAAATCGACTGGCAGGCAGCCCAACTCATCACACCCATCGACACATGGCACCCCAGATGCATCAGAGAGGTCATCGAGATCGTCAAACATGACACTGTGCCACAGGACTTTGGCTTCTACATCAGCGACATTTGGCGACCACTACTACGGACTGAAGGATCTTCTATATCCAAAGTCCATAACCCACCCCAGACTGAGGGATCTCCTATATCCCAAGTCAACCACCCTCCATCCCCCTGTGCTTGTTAACAACTGATTCAGTTCAGTGAGCACACACTCCTCTCCCCCAACCCCTAGGATCCTAGTCTCAACAGTTCCCGCCTGCGCGCCTCAACGAACTAATCCTCCAGCATCCATTCATGGGATGATCCTCCAGCAGTCTACTTAAGCAGCAGCATTTTCCAGAGTCCGGCATTCTCCTGAGGACGATCAGAGCATACTGATCGAAACGTCGAGTTGTACCTCCAGTTCTTTTCAGAACTAATTACTACTCAATTGAGATTCCACATAGTGTCACCGCAATTAGTCTTACTTATCATCCTCACCATGCAAAGCTACTAAGTTTTACCTATCCTTCATTACATAAACACTAGCATTTTGGTTATTTCAATATTTTGCCAAATATCATTTAGCACAAAATTCATGTCTATCATGAACAGTTAGATCCATGCATTTGTATATTTTTCATATTTCTGCCTGAACTTGTTTCAGTTATGTATAGATATGCAATTCTATGAAATTTCTTTTAATAGTTTTATTGTAAACTGTCTATGTACGGAGGAAATGATGGGTCATTGATACATCATTCAATTAGTTTTACAGAAGTGCAAGAGAAACGGTTATTACTATTTACCTCATCTGAAAATGGGATGATATTAAAGCGATCACTTGGCCTCATCTGATCCATGATGGTTGCCAATGCCTCTTTGGTTTGTCTCAACTTAAGGCCGAACATTGAACCGCTCACATCAATTACAAATGCAACTGTCTTACGAATCGGTCTCAAACCACCAGGAGAGAAATGATGAATAAAGATGTCACCAACAGTCTTTCAGTTTCCATATGAAAAGAAAAGAGTAATCAAGTGAATAAATTTGTTACTTGTTCTTTACTAAATTGTGATGAGTTGAAATATGGAATAAAATACAAGTCGACTTCCATCCAAGCATAGATTGTAAGGGCAATTAAACAAAACACTGGTTTTGTTTGGATATCAAGAGAACTTGGGAGTTGATCAGATGTATTTAGTGTTAGATCACTTATTCATTTACCTGTACATCACCCACACTGAGTTCATGTACTACGTCATATTTTAATAAGAAATCTCCATTGATTCCTGATGACTGGCCTCCAATACTCTGCTGTTCCCTTTTAGTTGGCGTGAATTCCATGGTAACTTGTGCTTTCCCCGTCTTACTGATGTAATCTTCCAAAGAAATAGATGAGCTTGTTATTCCATCTATCCCACCGCTGTCACCAACTGTACTGCCGCCTGATCCGCCTCCATTTATCTGTAAGATCCTGGCTTCCACATTGCTGATTCCTTGCGGTTCGGTGATGTAAGCATTGATTGTAAAATCTCTCACAACCTGCCATATGATATGATAAAAAATATGTGAAATTATTGTGGATTTCTGTACCAACATTGTAACAAAAAAGCTTAGTTTTTGTTTGGAGTCGTATTTTGAGGAATTTTTAAAGGAGGATCTTTGTTAAATTTGTATGCTTCATTTACAAACCAAAGCAGAAACATTTTAAAGACCATGTGTTAAAACAAAGCGTTTGATTCCGTTTTCTGCAAAATAGTAGTTAGTGGGCTTACGTTATGAACCTAGCAGGTTCTTTCTCAAAGACAAAATGAACGATAAACAGACAAGTATACGCACGAGTGGGCAGAAGTTAGTCAGGTGTGAAAGGAACACAAAAGAAGAGGGTACAAGAAGCAGAGTCACTTACTGGCAAGGTCCTGTTCTGTTTTCTATGAGCTTGATGTTATTTTACCGAAATTATTATATACACAAATATAAATTATTATATTATATTAATTTCTAAGAAATAGTTCCAAGGCAATGAAAGGTTTGTTTTTGTTTGTTTTGGAATGATTACACCTTTAAAAACAAAATAAATATGTATTGTGTATAGTGGAACTAAATACTAATAACGGCATCAATCAATCAATTTGGTTCTACATTAGCATATTCGTGGTTTAAAGCCAGTGACTTTAAAATTGTTTTCGCTTCATCATTTTTTCAATTACCTAGTTCTCATCTTTCAAGCTGTGCTTATTCTTTTGCTTATTTATTACCTGCCTGTAGGTATATTCTGTGATGCCTAATTTTTTGCGATATCTGCTGTCGAATTGAGCTGTTTGATGAAACGAGCATCTTCTTGCCGGCATACATGAGCGACGCAGTTGTATTGTTGACCTCTGATAAAGTCTTCAATGTTTGAGATCCCGCATATTCTCTTAATATCTTCATTTTTGTATCTGTACTTACAAAACTCACCCTCAGAACCATCCGCCCTTTTGTAAGAATTCACATTTTTCTCCCTCTGGTGGCCTCCTTTCACTAATGATCTCAATAGCAATGTAAACGCCAACTCTAGCTTGTCAAAATGCCTTTGAGTGGGGCACCATGCCTGACAACCGTATGTCATGACTGATCGGACCATTGCATTGAAAAACTGAACTCGGGTTTACAGTTTTATTTTGTGATCGGTGTAGAATTGTTTAAGCTCATAGAATTTGCAAGTGCATGCGGTTATTCGTTTCTCGATTTCAACATCGCCGGTGGCACAGTCGTACATAATTGTCGACCCTAGATATTTGAAGGTGGCCGAGTTCATGATTTCTACGCCATTTAGTGATGTTATTGAAGATGGATACTGTTTGTCGCCTAGGGAGTCTTTTGTTCCAAGTAGTTCCCAGTTTAAAATGAGGGTTTCGGTTTTAGTTTCATTTATTTTCAGCCCATGGGCTGTGAAAATTCGCTCGATAATTATTAGCATCTCCTGGAGGTCTTCTGCTGACTGAGCGTAGATGACCAGATCATCAGCGTACCCCAGGTAGGGTATAAGACTAAAACCTTTGTTGTTTTTCTTGGAATTTTCGGACGAGCAATTTTTGGGAATTTCATAGTATAATTCAAACCCTGTCAAATTTCCATCTTGGCATTCTTGCTGGAACAAGCGCATACAGTGGTTGGCATAGATATTATACAGGCATGGACTTTCCGAACCGCCCTGCCGTACTCCACTATAGTGGTCTTAAATCTCGCTTGCTCATCACTCGCCATGTAGCACTCAGTCTGTGAATACATTGACTCAAGTAAATCAACCAAAATCGAATCCCCAAAAGCTAACCTTGCACTCTTAAACAATAAATCTCTCCTAATATGATCAAATGCCGCTGATAAATCGATCATCCCAACAAATAATTCCCTTTGATATTTTCTAGCCCATTTTTGTGTCTGCTTCAGGCAATAAATTCCGTCTATGGTACCCCGATTCGGTCTGAACCCGTATTGCCCCTCGTCAAAATAGCTGTTGTAAGCTGGGGTTAACCTTTGGATCACAATAGACACAAAACATTTTGTTAGAATTGACGATAAAGTTATTCCTCGGTATTTGGTACAATCTAGCATTGATCCTTTATTCTTGAAAATTGCGTTGATCTTCCCTAAACCAAAATATGCTGGCACAGCTTTTTCTTCCCAAGTTTGTTCCGAAAAAGTCGACAAGTTCATCGATGAAGAGGTCGGTTTGGGAGCCTTCAAGAGCCAATTTTATTGCCTCTCCTGGTAGATCCAAGCTGGCTTTTTTTATTTTTTATTTTTTTCAGGCCTTTTATTACATTTGAAATTTCGGTTTTGTTGGGTGGGTCATTTTGGAATTGATCTACAATTATTTTGTGGTGACCCCGTGAGTTTTCATATATATATATATATATATATATATATATATATTTATATATTATCTCTTTACTACTGTAATGTATATCCTATACATGTTCAACTTTACCTGCTGTGGGTTCACGCTGATTTTCTGGGTGTACCATCCTTGACTCCTTTGTAGAAGTTCTTGATAATTGACCACGACACCGACCCTATCATCAGGGGCTACGTTAATAGACACCAAAAATGTGTTTCTGTGCGGATCACTGAACCAAGAAAAAACATCAAACATCAATGGAGCATCATTTCAAAAGACTATTTAATAAAAGTAAAAGGGGTTCAACATTGGAAATTACCAGATTACAAATAAACCGTTAACGAATTATTATCTAAAATCAAAGTTGAACTAAAAGTGTGTATTAGGCCTAAGTATCAATTATCTTGATAAATGATTCCGTCTGCAGAAAAATATAATTGTATTTTCGAATTCACTTAAAGTAACACCGTCCGACAACTGTTTGAAAAACAAAAACATTTAACAGTTTTTTTTGTCGTTTTCTCAAAAAATTTCAGATTAGTTTTGTTTTTTGAAATATGTTTTATTTCTTTAAAACTATGAGGATTAAATGAACGTACGTTTTCGAATACCAATGATGTCCCTTCCCTTTAAACAACTGTTACAATCATGAACTGCAACACATCCAATAGAATGTGCATTTGTGTGTTTTTTCACGGTAAGATATATGTACAGAAATGTTAAACAGAATTAATGACACGGATGAGTAAGGTCATTTTACATTTCCCTTAAATGTGTATACTTATGGGAAGGTCTAGCATTGGCAATGTAGGTACAACCGATCTATGTGTATACTTACTATCTTTTAACCCTAACCCCCTAGGCTCATTTTCTAGAAACCTTCCAAAATCCTCCAAAATCAACCGGTGTTCTATTTTGCATGGTGCCCACTGCCTAAATCCTACAAAATCAACCGGTGTTCTATTTTGTGTGGTGCCCACTGCCTAAATCCTACAAAATCAACTGGTGTTCTATTTTGTGTGGTGCCCACTGCCTAAATCCTACAAAATCAACCGGTGCATTTTGCTGCGATCAAGGGTGTCTAGTGTATATCAGTGGTGGTACTAACCTGCCATTGAACTCCTCCAAAATCAACCAAGAAAAATTTTCTAACCTGCCAACTCCTCCAAAATCAACCAAGAAAAATTTTCTAACCTGCCAAACTCCTCCAAAATCAACCAAGAAAAATTTTCTAACCTGCCAACTCCTCCAAAATCAACCAAGAAAAATTTTCTAACCTGCCAACTCCTCCAAAATCAACCAAGAAAAATTTTCTAACCTGCCAAACTCCTCCAAAATCAACCAAGAAAAATTTCCTAACCTGCCAAACTCCTCCAAAATCAACCAAAACCCCCGGTTGATTTTGGTTGAATTTGGAAGGTTAGGGTTAAAATCACTGAAGATAAACATGTACATTGATCAACGACCATGTGAACGTTTCAGCTTATAATATATGTCCTTAAGAATTTATTAAAAATGCATTCAAATTTTCGTTTTAGTGTATTCATTCTAATGTGGAATTTTGGAAGGGTTATTCTTTCTAGTAAAGTTATTGTCTTAACACATGAGTACATTTTTGAGTAACCAATGTTGTACCTTATAATACGAAACCCCATGGTGTACAAAATTGCCAGTATAAACAAAACAATTAACCATTTTAGAAACGATTTGCAAACATCCAAAGGCCCCGATGTAGGGTATGCAGATGATTTTTTGGGGATAGCTCTGTATACAAGGTTTATGCATTATACTTACAGAGCAGTAATTCGTCCACTTGACAGACTCCCTGAAGCATCAAATGTGTTTTCGTCTTCTCCTTCACATTTATCTCTCACTTTACCATAATAGGTTATTCCATCCACCTCTCTGTATAGCAGAATATCTGATTAGGACTATCTAACATCATTACACACGTATTTGTTTTTATAATTTTAATTATGTTCTTTAAATCTTGTTTCTTTCTCTCTTTTACCCTGCAAAATGTGGTTTTAAATTTTATTATTCCACGATATTCATGTTAGGCAACTCGCCCAATATGAAGACCATGCATTTATAAACTGCGTATGTTTATTAACTCTTTTGTTCTTCCTCTCTGTGAATGGAACCGCCCATATAGCGATTTCATGGGTGAACGCAAATCTGCAGAGATAACGTTAATCCACTTACTCTACCCAGTCACTGTGTTTATTGTGCATGCACTGTGTTTATTGTGCATGCACTGATTAAACCAGCAAAATTAAGTGAACAAAATCAGGGGTAAAAAAAATTCAGAGTTTACAACACCTGTGTGTATAATATGTTTATAATCATAAAACTATGGAACGCTACAGCTGCCTTCGGTGCCCATATCGCTTCATTCGGCCGATTCACCATTTCATTCGGCCGATTCACCATTTCATTCTGCTATATCACCATTTCATTCGCATCATTTCATTCGGCTAGTCTTCATTTCGTTCGCCTTTTCGTCATTTCATTCGGCTAGTCGTCATTTCATTCGGCCATTCACCATTTCATTTGCCCAATCATCATTTCATTCGGCTAGTCTTCATTTCATTTGGCTATTCACCATTTCATTTGCCCAATCATCATTTCATTCGGCTAGTCTTCATTTCGTTCGGCTTTTCATCATTTCATTGGGCTAGTCATCATTTCATTCGGCTATTCACCATTTTGCCACCAAGATCAAGCTACCCGCGGATTCAACCGCGGATTCAGCTGCAGGTTTTCTCACGGATTTAACCGGATCGGGTCAGTTTAAAAACTGGATAGATGTAAATTTAAAACCCACGATCAGGTTGGTCCAGTGCGTGTGAATACTGCACTCAATACGGTACGTTTCCACACGGCCGGGCGCAGGCGAAATGAAATGATGATTGCGCCCAGCCTCTGTCGTTAAAAGCGTAATCTTATAACGCCAAAACCACGATATGCCCTAAGGTGAAATGTCATCTCCATAATTCATTAACAAAAATTAACATTAAAGGGGGCACAAATTGTTTTAACTTTTGACGTGTTGGTCATAATTAAAGTGACGCTAGAATATGTACCATTATCGCCAGTATATGCCGTGTATAGTTACACAATGCAGAGTATTTGTGACCAACTCATCAAAAGTTAAAACAATTTGTGCCCCCTATAATGTAAATTGTTGTTAATTTTTGTTAACGAATTATGGAGATGACATTTCACCTTTGGGCATATCGTGGTTTTGGCGTTATAAGATTACGCTTTTAACGACAGAGGCTGGGCGCAATCATCATTTCATTTTGCCTGCGCCCGGCGTGTGGAAACGTACCGTATTGAGTGCAGTATTCACACGCACTGGACCAACCTGATCGTGGGTTTTAAATTTACATCTATCCAGTTTTTAAACTGACCCGATCCGGTTAAATCCGTGAGAAAACCTGCAGCTGAATCCGCGGTTGAATCCGCGGTTGAATCCGCGGCTAGCTTGATCTTGGTGGCAAATGAAATGGTGAATAGCCGAATGAAATGATGACTAGCCGAATGAAATGATGATTGGGCAAATGAAATGGTGAATAGCCAAATGAAATGAAGACTATCCGAATGAAATGATGATTGGGCAAATGAAATGGTGAATGGCCGAATGAAATGACGACTAGCCGAATGAAATGACGAAAAGGCGAACGAAATGAAGACTAGCCGAATGAAATGATGATTGGGCAAATGAAATGGTGAATGGCCGAATGAAATGACGACTAGCCGAATGAAATGACGAAAAGGCGAACGAAATTAAGACTAGCCGAATGAAATGATGATTGGGCAAATGAAATGATGAGTAGCCGAATGAAATGGTGATATAGCAGAATGAAATGGTGAATCGGCCGAATGAAGCGACATGGGCACCGAAGGCAGCTGTAGCGTTCCATATAAAACAGGAAGAAGAGGGGAGTGTTCAGAAGAGTCCATGGCCAGAGGACCAAAAGGAATAGTGAACATGTATGTGGTTCATATCCGCTTCCCTCCTTATAGATATGGATGGGCCAATACTTCTATTCATTATGAATTCAAATTCGGAATTGTTTCGTTTATATTATATAAATCGTGTTATTATGAAGAAACGGAACATACTTGTTTCGTGGTTTTAGTTTTAGGTTTTTTTTAATGTGTGAATATCTTGTCAAATACTCCACTGTTTGCGACCAATAAAACAAATGGAATATCCACAATAATGTTGTTTTGCACGTCTTACTGTAAAGAAAACCCTTACAGAGAAAATCTGGTGATGTATGCACTGAGCGGTAACTGCATGACGAAATCTTGTGGCTGGGATGTCGATCCTTTGTTATTGATTCGACTGGTAATTGTTGTACTTGCAAACCGCACTGCAATCTTAGTCTCGACGTGGAACAGTTGCACATCATTCTTGTTCTGATTCTGTATTGTCGATCAGAGTTTTAAAAAACACAATGGAAATATGTTTGCTACAAGTGTGACATTTTACAGCAAGTGACATACTATGGTTGGTTTTTAATTATAAACAGCGCTTTACATATATATGGTAAAGTATTGGTAATAATGGCAAAACTGTTTCTAAACGTTACCTTAGGCCCCCAAAAAGTCCCCGGTTTCTGGTCATCGATCGGCTTCAAAATTGGTGCGGGAAATAGGTGATACATGTATACGCGGGGACCAAATTTATACGTTTTTTTATTTTATTTATTTTTTTTTTTTTATTTACTGTCAGTCACCCTAAACAAGGCCAATAGCCACTAAAGTTTAAGGGGTTAACATATGCGATATGTCATCCACCATTTAAGCAAGATTACATTTGTGGATGTTTTTCTTAAACTTAAATAGATCGTAAGTTGGTGGAAAGCAATCAGCTGGACGGGCATTCCATTGTAATGCTGTTCTAGGGAAGAAGCTATCCAAATGGAACTTACTCTTGAATTTGGGGAGTCGAAGATAGCGAGGGTGTTCACCTGCTTGTTTAGCAAAGCAAGTAACACGAGAGAAATCCCTGGGCTTATGTACTAGCTACAGGTACTAGAACAATCCCCGTACTAATAACGGTAGAACAGTGAAAGGCTGGCTACATTCCTACGCTGTGAGAGAGGTTGAAGGAAGGAAAAAAGCTCTTCACCAACTAGTCCCTTTAATTGTTGTGATCTATCAAGAACAGATAGAGATGCTTTGGAGGCACCTGTCCAGATGTGGGCACAATGTTCCATCTTGGGCCCGACTTGACTTTTGTAGAGGTAGAGGATGGCCTCAGGAGTCAACATATTGCTTGACTGATGAAGGATCCTATCATCTTGGAGACCCGTTCCCCCACCTCAGAGATGTAAGAGTTCCATTTGAGATCAGTTGTGACCTTCAAGCCAAGCAATCTGTTCAAGCTTGTCTGTTCGTTTTGCATTTCACCCTTCATGAAGATGAGGGATATGCTTGGACAGATCGATGGTGATTAACCCTTGTATACATGCAGTCTCCAAAATGCTGCAAAAAAAACTGCTAAGTACACAATGCTTTTTGTATGCATGCCTCAAAATATTGCATACTGTACACAAGAATGGTTTATTGATAAGATCAAATATCGAAGAAGTCATTTAAAATAGCACGGCAGATTTCCAATCCATTTAGCAATTTTGGCTGCAACTGGACATCGTTTCATAGCAAAAAAAGAAAAGAAAATTCAAAATGCCGACGCGCGGTTCTGAGGCGACACGTGCGGAGACCAGAAACCGGTGACTTTTTTTGGACATGGACATTTAAATGCACTTAAATTTACCACACGTGTTTTTTTTGTGTTCTCTTTTGATTGGCAGTGCGCCAATTTTTGCCTTTTTTCAAGACCCTGGATCCGCCCCTCAAATTACAGCACTTTAGACAAAACCATTTTCAGGGAAGATTGATCCATAGATTGATCCTACCATCAGCTTTATACATCAAGCTTCACATTATAATGAAACAATTGTTACTTTTGGATTACGAATCCTATACCGTTCCTTTATAGTAGGCCTATACCTTTGCTCAACAGGGATATTGTTGGCATAGTTATTGTCATAAAACAAAACATTGTATGGGAAAACGTGTTTTTACAATAGAGCAAAGTATTCACTTTTCAACTCTTACTTGATGCAATTCAAAGGTGGCTCTACGTAGCACATGTTATGGCGATGGTAAAGGAAAACACGACGAGCAAAATGTGTGAACTTGAGCGCTGCTATCTATTAGTAGAGAATGGCCCTTCACGAAGTTATTTGACTTTATTTCTATCATTATTTCATTATCTAGTCAAATCAAAAAGTGTGCGAAATATTTCTAAGAAATCTGATATGAATTAATTTTATATTTCTAGAACAGAAATGTACATGTAATATACATGTATTAGCTTCTACTCACTCCACCTGTTTGTCTTCTTTCTCGAACTGAGCGCAGCATCTAAAAGTCAAAGGCAAACATGATTATATTGACATACCCCTAGTAACTGTACCCCCATTGTTTTTATCAACTGCAGTAAACTTGACGCAACGAAACGTACAATGAAAGAAATACAATACACGAGCATGATGGCATTTTCGTAATGTATGCACATGCTTATGAGGAGGGGAAGGTGTTGTGTAGTTTTAAATGAAGCAAAACGTAGGTGAAAACATTTGTGTTCAAAGCTAGAGTATCCAACCATTAAGTAAATGTTTATCCTTTACAGCAGCAACAGTTATAAATAAATGTTATTATAAAAGTTATTTAATTGAACACCAAAAATACAGTCTTATACAAACGGTGTTTTTTTTTCAAATGACATTTGTATACGTTGCTAAATATGACCTTTTTTTAAATATTTTTGGGTCGAAACGTTTCTTATTGTTTGAAATTATTTGTGTGGGTTATATTAAATTTGCTGAAAAATGTTTGATAAAAGAATGAACTCCGGACAGGAAGTGGGTTTCATACCCTTATTTACGTAAATGAAAGGGAGTGTTTGATAAAAAAAAAGTATCGTGTAGTCCCAATTCTTTGAATCAGGTAAAGGGAACTAAGTTCAAGTACAGCCACATATAACTTGTAATGCCACCCGCAGAGGCAGACAATAACCTGTGAATAATTATTGTTAGTTCTCGTGTGGTTTGATTGAAGGGGTAAATTGGAAATCAGAGTGAATCATCAACAGCTTTGAATGGATAGCCTTCCTCCAAACAGCTTGGGTTGTCACTTCCAGTTAATATTTTCGAAGTTGTAATTCCATTGAAATGTGATGTTTCAACACTGAACTGCTTCAGAACTTATAGTTGTCGTAGTCGTATGACATCTCGAGTATTCTGTGCTCGTACTATATAGTATTCATGAAAACCTTCTCATGCTCGTAATCATGAAAATATAATCACGCAAAAAAGACAAAATTACGCGTATTTATATTCGTCCAAACTAATCACGCTACAAGTGGAATGTGGTTCATTAAACATTGCCAAAATTACACACCATTCTGTCACACATCAGGCCTATATTCCCGTTTATTACATTGAATTATGATCGTGGAGATAATTGTCTACACACAATGGGAAACAAGTTTTACAAAACTGCTCCTACGATAATTTTAAACGAGCTACCTTTGAAAGCATGTAACGTGTCGTAAAATGCTTTCTAGTGACTCGACTTGTACCGGTACTCGAATTTATATAATCAAACCATGCACGCCGATTGTTTTAGTCAGCATTCATTATTCAAGTTTCGATAGGGTCTATTTAATTCGATGCAGATTTTTAGCTTCGTAATTAAAAATACATAGGGCCTAGGCCTATATCTTTGTGTGTTATCAGCGGGCATTTTTGTATTTCAGAACCACAGTATAAATGATAGTAATTGTGCCCAAAATATACTCACGGAATTTAAAAACGCATCATCCCAATATTTCACATTATTTTCAACAGCAGATATTTATGATATTTTAATCAATACTTTCTCAGTCAAGCATGAGCGCAAATTTTCACATCATACTGACACAATAAAAGTGCTATGTACAATTATGGCTTCAATTTATCACTGCATATAAGTTATACATATAATTGAGAAATATAAGTTGATGCGTTTTTAAATTCCGTGAGTGTATATTTTTTTATTAAAATGAACAGGCTTTTCATCAAATGTCTATGTTTAAAAAAAATATTGGGTTATTTCTACCCTGCAAACACTGCATGGGGTGTTAAATTAACACCAATGTTGTAAAGATGTGTTCTTTCATGGTGTTCATTTTGGGCAAGTTGCCCAATATATGAACCAGTGTTTACAATGTGCAATCACCAGTTTCTTCAGGAACCACGTCATGGTTGCATTCGTTTACACTGCTTTCAGTGGTCATGAAGTTTTCAATGTCTAAATCACACAATAGGATATTGTTTTCTTCTTAAAATTGTTGATCAATAAATATACAATAAAGTTCCTCAACCGTAAGAATGGAACGAGGTGGTTGGTCTTTGAACGGTATCAAATTCCTTCGAAATTAAACAAGGACAACGATCTCATGAATTATTTGGCTGTCAAAAAGCAAACACCCTTTCCGTGAGATGTGCATGGCGTAAATAAAATGATACAGAAAACGCTGCAACTCGAGAAAAAAGGGGAAGATTCTTCCATTTAAAAAGCCACCTCGATGCCCCCTTCCGTTCCCCCAATCTAGTTTTGTTTTGTTGCAACACATGGAAGCGTCCCAAAGTCTGTTATTTTTGTTCTTCATGTGATACAGTGCATAAGATTTATGTGTAGTTAATTATCACAAATGTGTGTATTCCTGTGCGTTAAGTTTATGCATTGATATATTGACGTTTGTTTTGAGTCGAATGAATATTGTTGATCGTACGCCAATTTTTAATTGACGAGTAAAGGCTAATTGACGAATAGTGTAAAGGCTAGTAGTGTAAAGGCATGTCAATGGTAATTCACGATATAACACACCGAAAATAACAGCCTTTATTCCTATCTTTATTATTCCTATCTTTATTATTCTAAGCTCCTGCTGTGGCATATTTCACCTTGTCCGGTAGATCTGCTTGTAGTTGATTAGAATAATCAATTTGGAAAGATTTTAGCTTACTGTCAAAGATTTTAAACAAATGGTATGGACAGAGCAGTGAAGCAGATGACAAAATGATTGCCATCCAATAAGTTACGCACAAATATAATGTCAAACATTTCGAACCAAACATTTCTAAATATACAGAGTCCATGTACATGTGTTTATATTGAGGTATGTCACTCAAGTTTGTTTGTAAAATGCACATTTATGATAGTTTTGCGCCATTGCGAATGGCAATGATTACCTTACATTAGTTTGGCCAAGTTCATTTTATAAGAATTAAATGTAAATGTACTCCACAAACAACATTAACAAATACCCCAGCAAGTAATAACTAGTGTCTAATAGGCCTACATGTAAAGCTGTACATTGGATGAATTAAATGCAACATAATAAAAGTAAAGTATTCAAACCTCATACTGTTTGGAGTGTTTCAAAGCTGCGACAGTCCATTCTTTGGATCCCGATGGAGCAGACAGGCTGACATAAAGCATGTTCGTCAGGAAGAAAAGTCCTATAATGCCCGACGTTGATAAGCTTTGAAGAACTCTCATCTTGTGACCAAGTTAGTAACTTATCTCCTTGATGCTTCACTTAATTATGAAAACCATGGGATAGGAAAGATCTTTCAGATCTTACGATTTCAACTTAAGCATGCCAGTTAACTTCTCTTATTGTTTCCTAAATAAATGTTGTGTATACAACGTTGATGTAAGAGTTTAATAAGATATAAGCTTACAACTAGAATTTGTCACGCATTCGAGCATTGGCAGTATACACGTGCCTTGTAGAAACACTGTATGAATGGCATGCGGATTATGCTACAGATCGTTTATCCGGAGTCCAGATTAAGGGAACATCAACTAGCTCCATGCATTCAGTAGGCAAAGAGCTTCTGTGGCAATCGTAGGCTTATATTCGATTCCAGCATCAGAGTTTACTGTAATCCAACTTGTGAATTCTTGCAGATATGACTGGCGATTAACTACAATACAGTTCTACTTGTCACATTGTACCGCAGTGTCATCAAAGGGAAGTTTCGGTGAAGTAGGCTGTTATATTTATATTTGTTACTCCCCTGTGCCGTCGGACAGATAGACAAACAAGGAGAAGGGTGAACTAAGAAGAGGCTTGTGAATCCATGAGATAAATGAGGCAAATGGGTTGATGAAAGTCACACGTTCAAATCAGACTGTTAAACTAATTCAGTTATATTTTAGGGGTTCCATGGAATGTTTTCTCTATTGCGAGAGTGATTCCATTTACAAGGGAGTAACTCCATAATGTCTGTATCACCACTGGTTAGCCAACATACCCCGCCTCTGACCAACCATGGAGAGTTCTTCAATGCAGAACAATATACCCAGCCGAGTGCTTATTGTTCGGCTTTCTTGTTCACTATGCAGGAGTGTCTGGCACTCTTATTATAAGATTTGTAGTTGGTGTTTGGTTGATTGGTAGAATGTCATTAATCCACAGCATGACTGTGACCTAGCGTGAAGAATGGATCAAGTTATAATGGACCAGTTCGATGTGTGTGTGGCGATAACTGGATCTAAAATGTTGTTATTCAAATCAAGGAAAGCTCCGACATAAGCAAACAAACAAATCGTTTTCATTGCTTTTTAGCCACCCCTTTTCATCTTAAGCGCGAGGCTGTTTTATTCAGGCAATATAAGTTGGCTACAAAATAGTAGTATTAATAAATGCACGATAGTTAGGCCTACAGCTTTGTAGAACTTATTTCTAACAACTTATCATAGATTAGACTTTATGGGTCTTTCATTACTGATATCCAGTTTTATTCCTATTGGTTGTCATGACTGGGGAAAAGTATCAGATGGAGATAAGAAATAAGGTTAATGACCGGAACAAATATTGAATAACTACATCATTGTACAGTATATAACGGCATAATATTATACTTCATTCACAAATACTCTGTTTCAAGTAGTCGAATCTTCGTCGAATTAACCGTTTAAACCAATGTAGTCATGTCTATACCATAAAGCCTATTCAGAATTGCAAAATACTAATAAAAAATATTTAAAAAAGACAAACTAACTTGAGCCCGGTTCATCCCTACTAGTCCTACTATACGATTCGCTTCGCGTTGGCGTTCGCTCCATGGTTTCAGGAGACTTGGTTCCAAGTCTGTGATCGTGGGTTTTTTTTGTCTGCCTGAAGCCAATACAGTATCGCATTAAATAGCGCCCTCTTGTGTATTAACCTCCGACATTAACCTTCGATCACATACTTGGGAATGTTGTTCATCGGTTTGTACACACCCTATTGCGAATTAGTCCAAAAGTGGACGGAACAATCTGATTGATCGGAAACTGCAAAAGCCTTCATAACATGAATATTCAAACTAAACCTTCTACACATGCAGTTGGAGATGTACTCAACGGTTCCATTTAAACTGTAGGTAAGACGTTTTTGTAGAGAAGGAATTATGTATTTTATTTTGTGCTTTTTTACAACTCTAAGATCTCATTAAATTTACCTATACATTTCAAATACTATTTACGTACCAAGCACTATACACATTTAATATCGAATGAATATTACAGAAATAATTTTAAGCGAGTATAACCTGTTAGTAATAGACGCGGCCTACAAGGTTTTTGTGGCCTTCTGATTGGCCATCTCTCTGGCATCCGTATTGTTATGTAAATTTTAGCTATGAAGCATGAATATCCCACAAACACAAGAGGTCAAGTCTGAGATCGCGATGTTAGGGCTGTGGTAGCCAGTAGGGGTAAATGGCGTTTTGCGTGGCTGATGCAGACAAAAATAACCGCGATATCTCAGGCTTGAAATCAAGTCTAAGGTTTCAGCCAATGCCAATTATTGGACCTACATTAGGGATATATATTTTCATGATAAATGAGCCCCGTCTGTGAAAAAGCTCATGCCGACGATTAAGTGAATATCATTACACTTTCGTCATGCTATGGCCTAATATAGGCTTTTACATACTGTTATCTTTAAAATGAAAATAAAACTTTGGTCATTATCAAAGTAAACATTAAACAATCAATCTGTGAACGTGGCAGCTTATTACAGGGTGTCGTTCGCGACATTGCTTGAAATGCATAACGATTTTTTGTACTTATTTTAACATGGCATTTAGGAAAGAGTACCCCTTCCTTAATTCGACCTGGTACTTATTTCACTGTTCTTAAAATGACAACCTCAAAACAAATCTGGGAAAAAATTAATACCATTAGTATAACATGTGTCAAAATTGATTAATATTTCTTAGGCGCAATGTGTTATAACAAAGGTATAGGCTAAGTGGACAACATTTAGACATCATACACGTGGAAAACAACTATAATATGTTATACGTTACGAATAAACATCACTGTTGATTGTGATTTATTAAATCATTACTTAACGTCTTTTTAGTGTAAAAGCTTTAAGAAATAGTTACGAACAATTATTTTCAGTAGCATAAATTTGTTGTCAACGGTTGGAGGAAATTCCAAAGTGCGCCTTGGGCGTCACTCCGTCCTACAACTCCCCCCTCCCCCCCCCCCACTCCCCAGCAAGAACATTCTGATTAAAAACAAAATCAGTAGCCTACATTGTTTCAATTGTTGACAATTTTAAATTTTTCTTGGGAACTTAAGCTTTAACAATTCTGGAACATTTTAAAACAATGATATCCCTTAATAGTATTTCAAATGTAATATAAAGTGCTACTGAGGATCCTGGTCAATGTAAAACAAAATTGATCATCTAGCCCAACACTGAAAAAAGTACCAAAGATGTACCTTCATGTCAAATTCCTGTTCACAAGAAATGATCTGAAAATCGGCAATGATAAACCAAGTACGTGTAGTCATACTTTTATTACATTACTGCAAACAGATCTGACATGAGATAATCTGTGTATTGACCCTCTACAAAGCCTTCGTCAGCTTTAACGTGTGTTGCCAACCAACAGTTGACTTTCTTTTTGCCTATTTCATTGAAAATAGGGCGGTCTTGTGCGTCCACGTGTGTTTGCCCTCCGCAGGACTGTGAGTCAATTCTGCCTGGTTTGTTGTCAGTCATAGATAAACGCGATTCACCTAGTTGAAATTGACCTGAAATTTACAACGATTATCATTTCTATTTTAAATACAAAAATACACTTCAATTGTATTTTCAAAATCAACTTGTACCTATTTTAGTAGAGATCTGAAGGAAAGTTTGCGCCCAGTCTGAGATATTGGGTAGTTGAGAAACATAAAAGTAAGTAATATGGCCTAATAATGAGTTGACAAACACGTTTTAAACGTTATGCATAAATTGCATGTAATATTCAGGTGCAACGATACGGAGGTATGCAGTCAAACAAGCTTGCTGGTTTTGCCTAAATTAAATAATGGGTTCTATAAAACAAACAGGTTTTTAGAGAGGATACGTCACAGGGAAGCTAAACAAAAGTTGTATTATTCTAAACCCAGGGCTGTAGCGAGCGTGGGGTTGTGGGGATGTGACCCCCCCCCCCATAATTTTTCTCAGTTGGCATTTAGAGACTCGGTCGGCAAATGAAGCATCAAAGGTACTAGAAGGAGGGTTGGTCCAGAATAAATTTTCAGTCGGCAAACCTTGACCTGTGGGTTTGCCGACTGCAAATGTATCGTGTTTCTAAGCACTGAAGATTTGCCGCCGAGTCGTTTATAAGCTGCGGTTTCGGGTGCCAGTTGTCAAAGTGAGTGTCAAAGCCATATGTCTGTGACAACGTAAGTTAAGGACATGAAACTTACCAATGAGTCCATGTGCATCTTGTGACAGCTCACTCCCTTCGTTCATGTAAAAGCCCATGAAACTCGGTTTGCCTTTATTTGCCTCGTGCCTTATCACTGTAAACTCAATTCCCCTCCTTAGTGAGATAGTTGCTATGCGACCATCAACCTTGATACCCACGTCACCGACCCGAAGAGTAGTCTTAATATCCCATCGGAGGCTGAAGTCAGTGTTAATAGTGATTTCTGAGGGCGTGAATCTCATCCTTACTGCATTACCACGTCGACTACTGGAAAATACACCACCTATTTCACCAATGTATGTTTGTTCCATCCGAACGCCGTTTTGTTGGGAGGTCTTAGTAATAATTTTGCCGTTGATGTGCACTCCTAGATGTCAGGAAAAGCATTCGCTGTTACATAATTGTTTATATTTCACCAGGGAAGCAGATTTGTGTTATGGGAAGGGAATTTGTTTTCTTCACATAAATTATCCTATGCAGAATAATACATGTTTTATTGCAGTCGTTTACAGAATGTCTAATTCAAGAATGACCATCTGCAAGGAAGTTTAAGTCACAGATGAGAACCAATACAGCAACCATGATAAACTCACAGCAACCAAGTTTACTCACCTTTCAGTCTGTCCTTCACTAAGCTAATGACGTCACCAGATTCACCAATGATGTCGAAGCACAGTGACACGTGCACCGTAAATTTGCCGTTTCCACCTTGGAACAATTGTGAAATAATTACAATGATAGTTCAAGGCACAGTAGTTTAAAACCATATGTGACCCAGACATCAACAAAGTTAATCAAAATAACGGTACAAACTTTAATGAAAACCACTTGGCATTCCCTTACAGCTTGACTGGACTATAAAAATTTACTTTATCGTCAAAAAACTGCAAATATTATTTGGAAAAAATAATTATTTTCAATTGCGCCCTCTGTTGACTATTATTGTCCAGTGGGTGTGTGCATATAACGCCCGATTTGAAGATAAAGTTGGACCAGAATAGCATGACCCAATTATTTCACGAATGAGAGGATTTTGCATTTTGTTTCATTCTAAAGTATTAGAGAAGTAAAATAGCATTCAGACACTCGGAGAGACAGGCAGCCCGACATTCAGAAAGACACAAATGGACGTCATCTTTCCGACTTACTAGGAAAGAGTGAAATCGATTCGGATGAAATGTCACGGAATATTGGGATAACCACCCTCGATTAATCAATGCCTTGATCTACTAAAGGAATAAATGCAATAGTTCATCCTTAATATTTATTCCAAAATCAGCCCTTTTCCTAGGATACGAACGCACGCGATGATCACTGTAATAGTATGTAATGTGCAATTGTTAACGAGGCGAAAGGAACAAATCACTGGATCTGCTTCATCCAGAGACGATTAAATACATCAACCAGTTATGCGAGAGAGATGTTCCCAGTATTTGTGGATGTTTTGAGAGGACCTGGTGAGCACGTGAATTTGAAGCTTGGAAAACAAATTAACCTATTTGTTTAAAACTTACAAAGTGCCACCTTTGCCCACTGGTTCCTGTTATTCCCCGTATTCCGGTTAGATTTAATAGAAAACAGAAATAGAAAGAGGATTCAAGACTAATTGATAAGTTGTCGACATCGGAGGGGTTCGTAAGTTGGCCGGAATCAAACATAAATGGCTTCAGGCAATAACTACTGTAATTGGTATTGTGCCGCCAGGTCATACCATCTATGGTAATACCCAGGTCTCACAATAATAACACTCTGGATGGTGTCGGTTTTTTTTTTCTCCTTAGGTGATTGATTGTGCGAAAACCAAAAATGTATTATATAATTATTGTGTCAACATTTTACTGCTTAATTTTCTAAAACATATAGTTTCATATGATTTAATTTTAAAACATTTTTTAAAAACATCATCGAACTCACCCCCACATTGTCCATAAAACATAATTAGACATTGAGCTTCATTTGGAGTCCGTGATTGGCGACGACATGAATTTGCTGAACATACAAAGTATACAATACAGACTGGACAATTTGGTCAACAGAGGGCGCGAATTACTCTCTCGTTTATGTCGTTTCTGGTTGAAGATATCGTCGCTAAAATGGATTTTTCTGAGGCAAGGAGGCATGGCGGCAATTTTGCGGGCGATTTCTTTTATCGCCAAGTAATTAATCTACCAATTTATGAATAAAATAAGAAGTTTCACCCAGGCTGTTAATGGCCGATTTTGAAAATGTATAGCCGAAAATGTTTTGTTTTTTGGGGGGAGTAGTCATTCTGTAATTAATTGGTTTATCAAAATTTATATCATTAGAAAGAGCACAAAATGGGTTACAAGACTAGGCGTATTTTTTCAAATTACGTATACATTTTGCACAACACCGTCTTTATTGTTACGTGAAATGAACCAGTTTCAATAGTATCTAACTTTATTGATTTATTATGGCCGAGCGGTCTAGCGCACCGAACTCAAGTTCTGGTGTTGCCAGCAGCAGGGTGTGGGTTCGAGCCCCGGTCGTGACACTTGTGTCCTTGAGCAAGGTACTTAACCATAATTGCTTCGTCCTTCGGATGGGACGTAAAGCCGTAGGTCCCGTGTGTTGTATAATGCACGTAAAGTGGATTGTCGTGCGGTCTAGCGCACTGAACTCAAGTTCTGGTGTTGCCAGCAGCAGAGTGTGGGTTCGAGCCCCGGCCGTGACACCTGTGTCCTTGAGCAAGACACTTAACCATAATTGCTTCTCTCCACCCAGGGGTTAAATGGGTACCTGTGAAGGCAGAGATGGTTTGCTCTATATGCGCTAGAAATGGCAGCAATTGAGCTGTATACTCCCAGGAGCTGAGATGGTTTCAGGAATGATTTATGAGCCTTATGAGCCTTATGAGCAGGGATAATAATATAATGCGCCTTGAGCGCCACTTAGTTGGTGGATACGTGCGCTATATAAATCTATACATTATTATTATTATTATTATTATTACCAAACAATACATACAATTTATTTTATATTTTTGGATTGGAAACCATCTCCTTAGAACATTTTTTAAATGAAATGTCTGGGTCTTAAACCACTGTGCAAGGGTCTATGTAGATGCAAAATGTATATGTAGAAAATATGAATGCTTCTGCATGGACAGTTTAAACACAATGGGAAGTCTATTTTTTACCGTAAACTGAATATTGAATTTAGTCATAAAATAATTTATTTGAATGTGTAAAATATATATCCAGTATACAAAATGCACCCCACAATATTAAAAGAAGCAACACGCAGAGTAACCTCTCAACTAATTTGTCAGAGTGACTTTGCAGATTGTAAAGTTTAAAAGCAGTAGCTTTAAATCCATTTATAAGAACTCCCTCATTAGAGCAAAAACATCTCATGCTTTAATGGCAGTAAATAAGCCCTACATCTTTATACTTTTTTAGATGACCTGCTGTCAATATTTGTACTACATAATATTAAGCATACCTGTACCCGACGTACCTCCATTAGGTGTGGGAACTTCATCTGGGATAAAACTAAGTGATTGGCTGATTCTATTGCGCACATCGATAGGTAATTCCTGCTCCCAGACGCTAAAGCCAACAGCCCCTTTGGTGGGTCGAGACCCCCCTTGTCGCTGTTCGCTCACAGTCATCCGTGTATATGGGTTCAGATACCTATAATGCAGTGAGATATCAGTGATTTCTCGTTGGATGACTGGATTGGGATTCTCAAATGTATCCCTCTCACGTTCTAATGATTGAATCCTGAGGTATGCCCAGATGCGTTCAATAATATCATCAGGGATGGATGGATCCAGTAGAATGCGAGATGGAACCTGAATCAATAGTGGAGAATGAATAGCTGTAATAGTTGTGAATTTGCACTTGCAAAGTGAATTTTCATACAGATGCCCTTCATTCTTGTAAACAAATTGCTGTATATTTGCATTGTGTACAACCGTGTATTCTATCCTTCTAATTGAAGAATCTTTATTTTGTGTATGAGAAAGTTACAAACCGCCAAACCACTGAAGCCTGACCACAGAAGGAACAATTTAGCCTACCGATATACCACAAAGTAGTGTTCACTTTAATAAAGTGGCCTAAATATCCCACAAACTAACAAACCACAAAAATCATTCTCTAAATCACACAATGACCAATCATAAGTAGCTCCAAACACCACTGTGACTAAGTGGTCTACCCTGCAAAAATGTCTATAGGCCTAAATGCAGACACACTAAACTGTACACTTTGTGCTCCACACCACAAGCTGGCCAACCACAAAGTGTCCATCACCCCAAGTGAAAACCATGAACTTTTTGATGATGGATATTAATTATCAACAGTACCCGGTACGTATGTTTACTTACAGCTGTACTTCTGTCTGCTGCCAGCGATACTTCGCTACTATTCGATGTTTTTCCATAAATAAAGGATCTTAAGACATGATTAGAGAGTCGATTCTCATCCAACTTGCCGACCACAACAATCTCAGATCCGTTGAAGTAGTTAGAGAAAAATCGATCACTCAGAGTATTTGGTACTACGCCGTCCGAATAGTAGAACTGGACATCATAAAGTAAAGGTGTAGCAACCTCTTCATAAAATCCTTCAAGGAGAATGCTTGCATCAGCTCTCTCTGGTATCCGTCTAGCCACGCCATGATTGTTCAATGCCAGGCGTTTCAAAAACTTGAAATCAGCGTCCTCACCGAAGGCAAGACAGAAGAGTGAGTAATCTCCCTTGATCGCATCCCGGACATTCCGCTCAATTTCTCTTTTGTCCGTTTCTCCGTATGTTGGTTCACCATCTGTTAGCACCACTAGCATTGATATAACCTTTTCTCCACGTACCTTCTCACCCTCTCGTCTTAGCATATTAACGCCTTCAAGAATGGCATCATTTAAGTTGGTAGCTGTATACAATTAACACAACAGTTAATGAATTATTATCATTATTAACGCATTTACATGAGTAAAATAAAAAAGGTCCTTGGGCGGGCGGATCCGCTTCAGCTGGTCCTGACCCCACCCTCCACCCTCCTGCAATTTTGGCTGCTATGTTTCATGAAAAAAATATATAATTTAGCTTCCTGGAGAGACCATTTAAATGTTTTTAACAAAGCGACTAATAGTGTGTTTCTTAAAAATCACATCGAAACAAATGGTGAGACTATTACAAGTCGGGGCTAATTTTGCGTACTGTTTTGTATGACACAAACAATTTCAACCAACTGGAACCCTTTCTCTTTCAAAAATCCTGGATCAGCCCCCTAAGGCGTATGATTTCGTAAATTACATTTAGCGATAAACGGCGTTCAATAGCAAGTTAATGTTTATAAAGTGCTTGAAGAAAATGACATGCAGATCATAATCTTCCACATCATGCATACTTCAGATACTTAGGTTCCAGCTTTGGTTTTATATTGTGTGTTTTCACTTTTGTGTTTTGTGTTTGTGCTTTACGTTTGTGTTTTGAGCTGTTATTTTCATGTACGTTGTCTGTATAATCTTCATACATGTACCAATAAAACGTTCAAGATGTATACTTGTATCATCACAATATCCCTTGCTTCATTTTAATAATATATGTCCCCTTCCATCATGGAGTGTCATGGTCGAGCGGTTTAGTGCATCGGATTTGTGTTCTGATGGCTGAGTCGTCAGAATGTGACCATGGTGCTTGTGTCCTTGAGCAAGACACTTTACCATAATTGCTTCTCTCCACCCAGGGGTAAATAGGTACCTGTGAGGGCAGAGTTGGTTGTTGTGTTTGATTAGCCCTATATGCGCTGTAATGGCAGCAATTGAGCTGTATACTCCCCAGGGAGCTGAGATGGTTTCAGGAATGATTTATGAGCCTGATGAGCAGGGGTAATAATATAATGCGCCTTGAGCACCAGTTTGGTGGATACGTGCGCTATATAAGTCTACGTCACCACCACCACCACCACCACCACCACCACCACCACCACCACCATCATCATCATCATCATCATCATCATCACCGCCGTCGCCGCCGCCGTCGCCGCCGCCGTCGCCGCCGTCGTCGTCGTCGCCGTCGTCGTCGTCGTCGTCGTCGCCGTCGCCGTCGTCGTCGCCGTCGTCGCCGTCGTCGTCGCCGTCGCCGCCGCCGTCGCCGCCGCCGTCGTCGTCGTCGCCGTCGTCGCCGCCGTCGTCGTCGTCGTCGTCGCCGTCGTCGTCGTCGTCGTCGTCGTCGTCGTCGTCGTCGTCGTCGTCATCATCATCATCATTTATTTGGTACAATGTCATGGTCTCACCATCTACTACTTGGAGTTTATCAACGTATGATTTGGCAACATGGATATTAGCTGGCTTAGCTTCTACCATCTTGTACCGGTCCAGAAACTGCACTTGATTCGAGAAGGGCAAAATGTTGAACTTATCACCAGGAGCAATTTCATCCAGGATTGTTTTGAGAGCAGCCTTGACCTGGGAAAGCTTGGTACCTTCCATAGAACTGCTTATGTCGATAACGAAGACGACGTGTTTCCTGAGCACTGGGAGATGACTTGGAGCAAAAAACTGCACGAAATAGTCATCCAGAACCTGGAATGAAATAAAATTGTACAGATGACTGAATCAAGTACACAAATAGCTTTTTAGCTGATGTCCTTATAAGGTGTGCTTATTACAGGTCTATATTTGCTTTTGAGCATGAATAGATCGAGCAGTCTTAACTTATCGAACATCATCCCCAAACAGCCATTGCCGTTTTCCTATAGAGAACAAGATATCTGTCATATCTGTCATATCTGCTCCGATGACTCGTGAACGGCCGTACGTGTTGCCTTCATTGCGGATTCAACGCGATGAAGATGGCTGCCGTTGCGAGGAAAAATACAACATTGGTATAACATGTAGAAAATACTGCTTCTACGAGTACCCCGGTACGCTTACTCTACAAAGATAAACCGTACACAAAAACCTGTGAAGTTTCAGATTATTGCGTTGTGGTGTTCACAAGAATACTGTGAAAATTAATTTTTCGTATTCATTTTAACGCGCACTTTATGAAGAGTACTCATTCCTACATGAATTCAAGACAGGAATTGTTAAACTTTTTCTGAAAGTGGCAGGACCTCAGACAATTTTGTAAATTTTCAATATTATTACTGGGTTTGATTTGAACTGATAAGATCCTTGACAATTGCACGAAAAGACCAACCTGAATGTCCCCAGCATCATTTGCGTGGTTGACATCATACTCCACAACAAAATCGCCCATGATGCCATCTGCACTGAGTTGTTGCTGTTGCCTTGTACTTGGTTGGTATCTGACTTGGCATATGTTCACATTAGGACGTGTCGTCAGTTGTGGGAGTCGGGCAGTACTGTCTCCAAAGGAGCGATCCAATAGGTAGGCGTTACACCAACGTACACCCTGTGGTTCGATTATACTCATATCTACATTCAAGTTGTTAACAACCTGCCAAAACAATCAGAAATGAGACTTTTAAAATATGTCAGCCCTATTTCCATTATGTAATAATTTTTCTCAAGTGTATTACACATAATAGACCTGCTATTGACCCAATAATTTATTTCTTGTGTTACGCGCCTTTTGATAGTTTGATAGATGAAAGTGTCAATTATGGAAGTTTAGCTACGGTTATAATTTAGGTGTATACACTCATAAGCTGGACATTGAGGCCTACTGCTATATTTTTCTTCATGTTTATATTGGTTCCCTTTCAGTAGCTTTGGAGGGATTTTTATCTGAATGTAAACACATTTCATCCGTACCTGTCTAGGAAAGATGGAAATTGGTTGTTGGTATATGCCTTGGCGTCTTGTCAATAGCATCTGGTAGGTGAGTGAGAACTCTGCAGAAGCCCCGGGCTCAAGTTTTACAGATACAAGGAATACCTTGCTCTCTGGATCTCTGTATAAGCAGGATATCATGGGATGTTTTAATCAAAATAACATCCCTAAGAACAATTCCAAGTAGCAACGAGATGGTCGAAATGGTGTTTATCATGATGTTGCTCGTATAATAATACAGATGATTTTAATGACACTACTGTGGAAATCTCGAGAAAAAAAAATGATCAGAGTTGTACATAAAACTTATTTGGTGTAAAGATGAAGGTGGTGTCAAACATCCCTTGAAATATGTTTGTCTCAGGTGCTATAATTTGTGGAAAATTCACGAGAGAAAATCTATTTTTCCCCCAGTCATCCGAATACAGATATTCCTCGTTGGAATGAATATGAACAATCTACATTAATTTTCATGAAATAGAGATATGCTGAAAATTTCACAGGTTGGTTTTATACAATAATTTTGATTCTTATTATACAGTCATTTTACCAAAATGTACAATGACATTAAAAGACTTACAGTTCAGTGATGAAGGCGCCACCCTGTGATAACTCTAAGTTTCCACGTTGCAATGTGACATTCTGACTCTTCTCATCAGCAACACCGTAGTAAGTCTTACCATTTAGATTCCTTAGCACAAAACAAATGGTACAATCACGATCGATATTGGAAACAGAAGTTCATCAAACATACTAATTTTGTAAAGATATTGTTAAAAAACAAACCGAAAAACGTTTCTTTAAAACATTTGAATGTTTAAAAATTCGGGACTGATTTCTAGAATACCTGATGTGAATTTCTGTATAACGACCAGAAATGCATTGCTATAGTTATTTATATTCCTAATGACGAAAAACATAATATAAGCCAACATGTTCGTTAAAAATAATAGTTAGTGGCATATTGTAAAGATCCTAACACAAATAATGTTTATTATTTTGTGTACAATATATTTTTTACAAAATACATACAATGTAAAGTCTGTGACGTATGCTGGTAGTGGAATCTTCTGTCTAAACACGGCCCATCCAGCCTTGGTTGCAGAATTCTCCATAATGGAACTGATGGTGGTCGTAGCAAATCTCAACACAATCTGTGAGTCTATATTCAAACTATTTGTTTCAATGCCATCCTGTAACAAACCAGTCAGTAGAAATTATTTGATATTGATAGAGGTGTTTCTTTAAACCACAGTGTTGGTAATCCAAACTGCAAATTAAGGGTGGCTGAGAATGGCGGGGACACGGCAAAACTAAGTTAACCTTAAAAATTAATGAGTTTGCTCACATTATCGGGCACCATGCAGGGATAGAGCATGGATAGAGCAACACCGTGTGATCTATTGATTTTTTTAGGTTTCAATTAGCTAAGTGATTTCGAAAAATTAAAGATAGCAATACAATTAAATACCATATAAAAGATAAAGCAAGTTCATGACTAAAACAAACACGAACAACTTTAAACATTTGACTTTAACTTCCAAGTATTCGATTGTTTACACATTACTATACAGTGTGTATGACCGACAAGCATGCACGGATTACCGCACGGGCAAACTGGGCACGTGCCCCGGGCCCAGGAGCCAATAGGGGCCCTTGGTTTTCAAAAAAAAAAAAAAAAAAGCATAGTACTAGTAGTATTATGCGCGTGTATGGGCCCGTGGTGAATTTGTGCCCAGGGCCTGTGCTCATGATGATCCGTCCATGCCGACAAGAGTGTGGTATGACCGACAAGAGTGTGGTATGACCGTGATTGGTTTTCAGATGTTCGAACAGAACATGAATTTAGGTATAGGGACCCGCCACTACACATATAGTAGTAGTTTATTCCAACATTGTGTAGCATTTATGACCCAAATTGTTTACTCACAGAACTCTCTGTAG
This sequence comes from Zoroaster sp. YZ-2022, assembly GCA_029582265.1. Lineage (NCBI taxonomy): Eukaryota > Metazoa > Echinodermata > Asteroidea > Forcipulatida > Zoroasteridae > Zoroaster > Zoroaster sp. YZ-2022. Next base: position 38,579,146 of record CM055820.1, read on the forward strand.
CAACATTGAGGGGATCATCGTGTACCACGGGTTGCACTGTAATCAAATATAAAACATCACATTATTTTCATGCAGACTCTTTTTGAAATGCATTTTTATAATTTGAAATAGATTCATCTCAATACATTAATATGTCCTACCTGGAACTGGTAGATCTTCCAGCAGTCCCCTGAGTATGTCCATGGTAGTGCCCGTATGTATGATGGACGGTGGCGGTACATTACTTCTTGACTGGTCTTGGTTTGTCAGGGACAATGGGGTAAGTGGTGTCACAAAATTATACCTAAAACAAATAGAATTGTGCTTGACATTTGTGTTTCCTATTTATATGTGAATCTGTCATAACATTCTCTAACATCTGGGCCTATAGAAATGTTAAGACCGCTATGTGTTCAATACACGTAATAGCCTGCATAAAACTTATTCAAATCGTTGGGTAAACCTTAAAGGAAAGGTACGACATTGGTGTTCTCAACAAAATATAAATGATCACAGTTTCAAATACTCATAGTTTAAAACTTACTTGGTATTAAAGTTGAAATTGTTCTTTCTGAGCTGATTTTAATTAAGGGAAATTAGTAAAATTATTTGCCATCTGAGTTTATGTCCTAATAAGGTAAACATTCTACTTGAGAATATGAAGTTTGTGTTTGCCATTTATAAAAAATCTGAATGTCTTTTCATTATTTTCTCTTTAGCAACACAACGTAATAACTGAAACTTTCAATAGTGATCATGTGATAATTTAACGTTGGTTCCAATAATATAAAGCAATGTTGTACCTGACATGATATGTAGATGTATATCAGCATTTCTGTAGTAAAATATGCGGGATTCAGGCTACTCTGACCATCAAAAAACGAATTCCGTGAAGAAAATATACTACTGGAATAAAGTAACTGTGCATCATTTGAAGTTATGCTATTTTTTAATGAAAAAAGATAATACAATGATTTGTGGTGTTCTGTTAAAATCACTGTTTAACTGTTAACAGGATAATCTCGAAATCTGTATGCTTGGACACTAGGCTTCGTGACACGTCCTTGAAGAGATGTGGTGTCAAAAGTCAGTTCACAAACTCAGTATCGTGTGTGTCCACCATTGGCGTTGATGCAGGCTTGACAACGACGACGCATAGACGACACTAAGCGATTGAAGAAAGCTTGGGGAATGTTGTTCCATGTCTGAACCAACGCTTGTCCCAATTCAGCTAACGTCAATGGCTGATTCTGGGCTTGACGTAAACGTCGCTCCATTTCATCCCAAGCGTGCTCGATAGGGGACAGGTCCGGAGAAACAGCTGGCCAGGGAGTACCGGAATGTTCTGCTGTCTCAGGAAATCTGTCACAACACGAGCGACATGTGGACGGGCATTATCTTGCTGAAGCGTGATGTTACGTCCTTGTCTTTGAATGAACGCTTGCACATGAGGCCCAATGATCTCGTCCCTGTATCTCAGACCTGCATCAACGCCAATGGTGGACACACACGATACTGAGTTTGTGAACTGACTTTTGACACCACATCTCTTCAAGGACGTGTCACGAAGCCTAGTGTCCAAGCATACAGATTTCGAGATTATCCTGTTAACAGTTAAACAGTGATTTAACAGAACACCACAAATCATTGTATTATCTTTTTTCATTAAAAAATAGCATAACTTCAAATGATGCACAGTTACTTTATTCCAGTAGTATATAATTATTACTTCAATTAGTGCTTTTAAGCACACCTAATTATAAAGTGTATAAAAGTGTCAATAGACATAGCCAAGGGGTTCAGAGGGGGGCCACACGTCCCCATGTTAATAGGGCTGTGCGTTTTCGGTTATTTTGGGAACTGGATACCCGAAATTTGAAATCTTCGGATACCCGGGTACCCGTAAACAATTTTGTAAAAACACAAATACTCCCGAATGTATAAAATAACCAATGCGAATACAAGTTTCAAACAAAAGCTGGCCAGTATGTGAAAGGCTGTCGGCAAATGTTACTTCTAAAGCCTTCATCCAAGTTTTCTTCATTTTGTTAGCAAAAAATCAGAGACTTTTATTATTTTGTGTGGCTTAAAATGTTCAGTTGGAATTTTAAAAAGTCCTTAACGGGTAGTTGGAACCGAAAAATGGAGCCGGGTAATGACATTTTCGGTCGGGTACCCGGATACCCGGCACAGCCTTATATGTTACCATCACCAATGCAAAACCTCAGTACTAATAATGTACCCACTACAGTAGTTCGTTTTCATTTGACCCCTGTTCAATATTTCAGGGTACTTCTGGCACTACCATAGACACTGCTATGATAGCTCTTTGGCGCTATAGATCCTACCTTATGGCTAACTCGGCAATTCTATCTGCAAGTGTTTGACGTACTGCAGAATCTTCAGTAATGGCATATTGATTAATTAAGTCTTGGAAGGTTTTGATGGCCCAGATTCGCTGCACAACATCCAACACCGTGTGATCACTGCTAAGTTCTGGTCTAGTAATCTGCAGGAATAGTCAGTCAAACTGTCATTATTGTGTTGTTTGATGTTTTCAGCATCAAAGCAAAACTGTGTCTTAAAATGTATGGTATATGTATTCCTGAATAGGCCCTATATACAAATCAAACAAATATATGAATTGAAAACTTAAAGGGGTATTTACGGAGTTACATGTTACTGTACGAAACAGATGCCACAAACGACCGCCATGCCAAACCCTCCCACACCCGCAATTATCGGCCTCAATTCCCTAATTTCACGATAACAATTATTGCAGAATATTTGCTGAATGAAAGGACTCTAAAACACCATTCATCGAATCAAAAACTACTTTGGCTACCGAACCATCATACAGCTCTGGCACGTCGTGTCAGTCCACGAGACAATTACACCAACTTATCAAACACTGTTGACTGGACTTTCACTTCACCTGAGGAACTTTCACCATGAAACAAACAGAACACGCACAAAACCATTGTGTTCAATTGTTTCAAATCGTTTCAAATAGTTTCTTTTGTGGCTGGTGTATACAGCGCACAAGCCACACATCCAAACATAGCGATGGGTAGACCATGAGTAGTATGCCGCTTCTACGATATTAGGAAAAATGATATTTTAAGATTTAATTTTAGGAGGTTCTAAAAATAAAAATAAAAAAAGTTAAAAATGAGATGTTAAGATCTGATTTTATAGTATCCAAACTGGCAAGTACAGTTTGGATACGTACGTACACATCATGGCTGACCCGACCTTGAACCATGATGTGTAAATTCCCGTAGCACCATACAAGGCATGTATAAAAACTAGTTTAAAGAAAACTGAAAATAATATTACTTTGAAATGATTATTTCAGGTGGTAACTCGCTATTGTTTGGTATGACTTGTAATTCTTCTCTTACGAAAGACTTTGTCGGTCCTCCCAACACGTAAGTTTTAATATACCATATTGGATCGGTCTCTCTCCGCCTGGTGTCATTCTCAGCCTCGCCTGGTGTCATTCATAGCCTCGCCGGGTGCGTACAAATATCGAACCTCTGCATTTGGAGAAATTTTTGTCTCTGTCTTTCCAACGGGGCGGTGAGCGTGCGAGGCTCGAATCTGTTTGACCGACTTTTTTTTTATGGCGTCTATCGGTTTTAGTCCGATAAGTCTAGTTTCTTTGTTGTTTAACGCTTTGATGACTCGCGGTAAGTTGTTTACCCATTCTCTAGATCTCGCATCTTTATTCACCATTTCTTGGGCGTATTGATGAGAAAACAATCTCTCGGCTAAAGTTCTGTTTAATCGTTCTACGATACCCTGCGCCCTATGATTCCCGACCTCGCCCCTCTGTACCGTTAAGCCTTTTTTACTCATTAGGCTATTTACGCTCGCCATAAATTCTTTTCCTGAGTCAACGGACTCCTCTTGTAAATTTTTTCAAACGCGTTACCGACTTGCGCGGCAGTCTTGTCAATCAACGGTTCGGCTTCTTTGTACCTGCTTGCTTCGTCGGAGAATGTTAATGCATACTTGTAAACCTTTTTACCGATTATATCATGAGGAAGGAACAACAGATCAGCCTGATGAACCTCATTCGGTTTTTCTTGGAGAGCGTTTGTGCTAGTCGGCCTAGGGATTATTTAGGTTATGGGAGATAAATTTGCCATAACGCTTGCTTTCTCAACCACTCTCGAGTTGTACTTTCAGAAACTCTGGCCTCTTTGGCTAATTTCTTTATCGCTCCTTGACCCTTCCAGTATCCTTTTGAACTATAGTACGCGTTTTCAAGTTTTGATCTAATACGCTTATTCATTTATTATTTATAAATGTTTTTTTTAAAGGAGGTAATTCAAGTGGGAGGACATGGGCGGATCCAGAACATTTTTTAGGGAGGGGGGGGCTGAGAATCAAAAACAATTATTTTTCAGTACTACAAAAATTACAATGAAATAATCAAAGGGAGAGAAAAACAAAGCACACTGTGGGAATGGGAGTGCGTTCTCCCTCCCCCTCTCTCTCTCTCTTTCTCTCCCTTTTTTAATTTTTTTTTTAGCGGTAGCTTCGCCACCGCTGCCACCTACTCTTAATTTAGTTATATTATCCGATTCGATTCCTTGATACGCTAGATTTTCGAGTTGGCGTTTTGTCAACCACGTGTCTTTGAAACAATTGTACACATCCGCGTCGTCTAAAGAATACACTTCATTTCCTTCAATTTTAATGGAAATCTTTTTAACGATGGCTCTGCCTATTATGTACGATGGTTCGATCGTCATCTTCGGTGGATTCTAGAGTAATGTTAAAAGCCAATCTGGCCGAACCGGGAATGATCACGTCAGTAGCGGAACAAGTTACCGCCGGGCCGGGGGGCAGAGCGCACGGTCGGCCCCCCCCCCCCCCCCGGCATCATTCCCTAACCACACGTGATTTCCGAGAGACCCGTCATGATTACACTTCATGTTTTCAGGGGAGCTCAAAATAAAGAAAGGGCCCGGTTGATTTGTGTAAGTTCCAGCTCGGGCCCGGTCCCCAACCACCCCATCCCCCACCCCCACCCCACCCCCACCCCTGCACCAGAATGTAAAAAAAAAAAAAAAAAAAAAAAAAATTCTTTGGGGAGGGGGGTCCGGGCCCCCCCCCCTCCGGGCCGGGGGACGGCTGACCCCCCAGCCCCCCCTGACGGTCCGCCACTGGATCACGTCGTCTTTCCCCAAATTTGGGAAACGAACCGTCAAAAGTTGGTTTTCACCGATGGTGCTCGGATTGTTTGTGATGACGACTTTTTGTCGTATTCCTTTTATACCTTTTGAATTTCTCAATCGCCTGTATGGATTTAGTTTGTGCCCAAATGCCTCGCTCATATTTAACATTTACTATTTATTTTATTAAATTAAAAAAAAAATTATAATAAAAATGGTATCGATAGCGATGATGATCGGAGGTGCCATAGTAAACGCCCTCGCTTTTTCCGGATCAATTTTTTTATTTTCCAGTTTACGTTCCAACGAAGCCGAAAGAGAACGAAAGAGGCACGACCTAGCGCTAGAAAAACTTGCTAAAGCTAGAGACGAATGGTCCAAAGAGCGCTCGAAATATCTAGATTACATGAACGACCGACTCAAGAAATAATTGCGCCCTCAAAATACTTTTACTGATATAAACGAAGCGATGAATGAATATTATATTGTTACCGGCAGCCAATTCGATTTACCGCCGAATTTATACGACGAGCCTAAACTAGCCGATTTTTACGCTCCTAGCAAAGATTAAAAAACCCAGAGAAGTCTTGTTCATCATCTTGGGCATGGGAGTAGTAGGCTACATGAGTTATAAATTATTCAAAGAAGATAAAAAATATAAACTAATGGTAAATAGTATGGCAGAAGGAGGATACGATATTGATGATTTTAATCCGCAAGCGGAAAACGTCCAAGACGACGACGATTACGAAGAAAGCATCCAGATGGAAGATTTAACGCCGCAGCAGCCGACGATATATCATACAGCGTATAGAGAAGACGTGTTATCCGCCGTCGACCTCCCTACATTGAGCAAAAAACTCGTTAAAGAGGTTGTAGATGATTTTTACAAGCAAGTCGGATACGAGCCCATTGCGAGAGAATACGATAAATTCGAGTACAAAGACGCGATCCTTTATTTTATAAATAAAGACGGGACAAGAATCTCATTAAATAACATGAAAGAAAAGGGAATTTGTTTTAGCCGTATCTACTCTCCAACAAAAGTACGGCGTGGGTTTCATTCGAGACGATCTAGGTCTAGCGGATTATGATTACAGGATCTCGAAAAAGGCTAGTGCGGTGTTACAAGCACCCGCCAGTAATCTCAATGAAATAATTGTTGAAAGCATTCCGATGGAATATTTACCGCAAGTCGCGACGAATGTAGAACGAGACACCCATGAAACAATTTCTATTCTTCAACACGAAGAATCGCTGGATGGTCTTCCATTGCGAGAACTGTTGGGTCTTGATAAAGCCTTGCAAACGACTCGAGGTGAACTCGTAAATAATTTAGCCAAATTGAGCAAACTCGACAAAGAAATCTCGGTTCTTCAAAAATTAATTTTTGACGCGAGAGAGCAAAGAAAAGACGAGTTAGCTGTAGAGCACCGTAAACAGCTGAGAGAAAAACAACACGAAAGACAAGCGAGACTAGAGGTTGCGAGTACGAATCAACGCGTTCTTCGTAGTCAAATCAATAGAATCAAAGAAACGATTAATATAACGTGTTAGAAAAAGACGTTGGGTTGGGTGAAAAAATAAAAACTTTATTTAACAGAGTAACAATAGTCAGTATATTAGCGGTGATTAGCCTAGCGATCAGTACCATCGTCGCTTCGATCGTCACCAACATAAGACCGATTCCAACGCCACCTTCACCACCTACGCCTACACCCAGTGGCAGTACCTTAAAAGACTGGATACAAAAATACTCTCAAAAATCTATCGAACCTACTAAAGAAACTTGGATTAAAAGCCTTGGATTTTCTACCGGATATCATCGGCGGAGTATTGAGTTGGTTTTTGACGAAACTTTAAGGAGCGGTAGGATGGTTGGCGGAACATGTGTGGCTACTCGTGAGTGGAGTCGGAGCCATGGATTTATCTTATCTACAGAGTCATCGTTAACTCTGAGAAAATTCGTAAATTAACGCGCCTAGTCCACCAATAATCGCTATGCCAAATATTAAAGAATGTTTTTCCTCTTGGTGGGCATCATCAATCGCGAGGTCGAGTTGAGTATCGACGGATGGTGGCTGAGTATCGATAGATGGTGGTGGTGGCTGAGTATCGATAGGGGGAACGGGCACTGAATTCATGTCTTGATTCGATCCGAGTAACAGGTCCGGCGTTGTGATCAAAATATTGTTGTTATATCCCACGTACATACCTATACGCAAATTCATGTCGGATGGAACAAGGTATAGATTTTCTCCGATGACAAAGTTTAACTGCGATCGAGCGTATTGTAAAGAATCTTGGTACCTCTGAATGGAGGATTGCAAATCTACCGGAGAATCGATCGATCGAGTATGTTTAAGAATTCTCTTTTTGAATATAAACCGGTACCCGGTACGAAAATTCCCGTTTTCGCTTGAGCTTGAGCTCCCAGTACGACGTAAACGTACGTTCTTATTAGAGTCGTTGATTCGTTCTATACCTATATCCGTAAAACTCTGAGCCAATCCCGGCGCGAGTATAAATTTAACCCAAGCTTGCTCAGTCTGGGGAGATTGTGAAATGTAGGCGACTGTAAACGTCGAGGGATGATCTCCAAAGCTCATCTTTGTTGCGTCGGAATAATCATTCTTGTTCGAAAACGGAACACGCAGGCTTGAATTATCGTAGTCCTTAAGCCCCAGTCACACATTCACAATTTTTGCCCCGAATTCCCACGAGTTGTAAAATCGGGGATATCCGTGGTATATCCGTGGTGAGACCCTACTGGCAACGTGGTCATTTTTGAGTAATCTTGAGTGTTCTTGGAACATCTTGATAGCCTCCCGATAGTTTTGGACATGTTTAAAACCATCGTGACTCACCCACGATTTTTTGAATTCTTGAGGCATTCTTACACCAGTCGTGAGGGGATCGTGAATAGCCGTACAGGTACCGTTGACAAGGTCGGGATACTCGGGGATATTCTTGGGGTAATCGTGCCACCTGGCAAGTACGGTTGTTTCAATAAGAACCACCAAGAACTACTTCGACAGCACTACGAGTTGATGTACACTCGTCGAGGTGCAGAAGCGGAATGTAATCTTGGCTGACCGGTAGGCCTTCTTATTGCAGTCTTGCGGACGTTGGGGTAAACCGTAACGCTGTCGAGAGAAGTCGTACTACACTCGTGTTAATTCGTTGGGCATTCGGGATAAATCGGCTTGGATAACGTAGTGCATTCTTAGCATTGACTTACAACAGTCATGAGTACTCGTGAGGGGATCGCAAGTGATCGCATGCTGATTTTTGCTAATAATCGGGAGCAACCGTGGCAGTATAGGATCGGCGCTATTCGTGGGAATTCGGGGCAAAAATCGTGAATGTGTGACTGGGGCTTTACTGGGTACTGGAACGTAACCGTTGTCGTAATAATAGGCTATTCCCAATCGTCTCGAGTTTCCATCTTCTTGTTGCCTCCAAATTTTGAATACCGTCGAGACGTGAAAATCTCTACATATTTTATTATACACGGCAATGTCTATATTATTTTCGAACGCGCTCCAAAAGTTTTGAAAAGACGCGGGACAGCTCATTTCTTTGAGCAATCGTCTAATTTGATAATAGACGTGAAACTTGAAGAAACTACTAATCATCGGATTCGAATGGAGTAAATGTTCGTAACTTACTCCACACCCCGTCGTACTACACCATGTTACAAAATTCAGTTGATTCTGATAAAACTTTAGCGGATCCGAATTCCAGCTACTTAGGCTACAATCTTATCGCTATTGACGTGGGGCAACTTGTACTTTTGAAAAGAATCAGCGAGTTCTACTTGAAAAAAATTCTTTTTCAGATGTGTAAATCTTTTGAATGGACAAGTCTATGGAAGAAATTCTTCCAGCTTCAAAGTTTCCAGATTGTTGATACCGCTTTGACGTAGGCCTATTACTCTGAAATGCAAAAGGAAGCGACATTTTATTATAAACTAATATTATTTTATCTTTTAGTTTATAATAAAATGTATCATACGATTGAAATTAAACATTTTAACAAGCCCGTCGTATTAGATAATAATACAATCGATAATCGGGATGGTAAACTTTGGATATCGTTAAAGACCGTCAACTTTAGGGTCGGCTACTATAATCTGCGCAAGAAGGAAAAATATTACGACGTAGAATAGGTGAAGATGGAATGCAGCCAACCGATAGTTTTCAGTTTATCGAACCGGGACTTTACAATATAAAACAAATTACCGACATTATCGTAAATAACACCACTGGTTAGAATTTAACATTAATGAAAAATCCGGTGAATCTTCGCTCCAAATTAAGAATAGAAGGTATAAAATAAATTGTCATCCAATTTACTTGGGTTCCCACATGACTTGATAGGCTTGGGGTTATATAAAGGAAATTTTGATTTGCAGCCTTTTAAAACAATTCAAATTTCGACTAGCGAAAATTGTTACAACAGTAAACCTTCGAGCATTTTAAATGTTTTACCCATACAAGATAAAAGATATGGTGAAAGTACCATTACGAAAAAATCTCACGACTGGAACTTTAAATGAATTGAGTTTTAAAATTAAAGATTCAAACGGTAAAGACATTGATCCTCACGGTTTGCCAGCCATTATAACCGTTGAAATTAATAAATAATTTAAATACTTTAATATAAATAATGAGTATTTACGGTCCGAGTTTTACGAGTACGAGCAATGACGATGGTGAAACAATCGATGATGGTAAAACAACTATTTTTTATAATGAACGTATTACCACGGGAGAAATTCGCGAAACGATACCGTTAATAAATTTAATGGGTGATCTTCCAATATAAACCTCGAGTGGAAAGGATCGGCGAATCAACCTTGTTTTTCCTCAACAAGGAACCGGCATACTGCTCAATTTTTGCGAAAAGAACCAAGGGTGAAAATTATTTTTATTCAATCGCGTCAAAGCGTGACTTCTCAATCAACCGACCTTATATATATTCTCCACTACCGATGATTTTAATCCAGAACTTTCTTTTGACGGTATACCGCAGCATTTAGAATGTGGAATTTGTTTTAAGACCGAAGATCAAGAAGTTTTTGTACAGGTGACATTTTTTGGTTGTACAGACACAGGAATCTGTTTCGATATAAAAGTTTAATATTTTTCTTGATTTAAAAAATAAAAAATCTTTATTATTAATGGAATAATGACTGATGCAAATACAGATGCCTGTGGCTCAAAGATATATCCAACATTACCAGCTATGGCCGACACCTCGGCTACTCAAGATGTTAATGCGTTTAGATCAACGAAATCAACGAAATCCAGAAATAAATTTCCGTAGAGAGAAATGAGCGCGAGAGATCGTATAAAATATACAATAAAATCATCAAGACTTTATCTCTCGTAGAAACAATGGCCGAATGCGGCGGTATTGCGGCCGGAGCGATTGGAATTGCGAGTCTGGCTAGCGTTGTAGCAGCGCCGATTGGATTCGTCATCGAAGGAGCAGCGATCGGGTTAGGCGGTATGGCGATGGCAGTGAAATACGCGAAATACAAACTCGGTAAAAAAAAATCAAAGAAACACGACGAGATAAGAGTTCTCGCCGAGAGTAAACTTAACACCATCGGCAGCCACGTTTCAAAAGCGATTGAAGACGGTTGTATAAGTCAAGAAGAATTTCTTTTTAATCAACGAAGAGCGAGCAAAGTACTCGGAGATGAAAGAAAACATTCGAACAAAATTTACTCCGAAAGACGCTCCGCCAGATATCAAAGACATAGTCGACAAAGAAAAATAAGAGCTCGTAGAAAAACTTTTGAATTTAAAGTAAACTTTTCGATAGAAAAATCTTACAACGACGACGAGTCGTATTTACCTCTAGAGAGACCACCCGCGTATAATTCAACTTTTTACTAATATTTTATTTCCCAACTCTTCCATTACTAGTTCAAAATTTCGTCTAGATTTTGCTTCAACGCGGTTTAGAAATGCTTTCATACTATAATTCCCGCATCTCGTACATAATTAATGCGACTTTGTTTGAGTGCCCCTATTACACCCTCTGCACGGAGCCGATATAGATTTTCCTGTACGAATACGCCACTGATGTAGCGGACAAATTTGTCTCCTGCCACGCTGGAGAGACGACACTTTTCAGTTGAACCCACTAAGAGCCATTCGCAAGGAATAAGAATTTTAGGTGGTAAATTATCTAAATGTTTTATAATCGCTACAAGGTAATCGTTTCTAATCGGTCTACCATACTTGCCAGATGGCTCACCCATATGAATATTTTCTCGTTCAACAAACTCTTTGAGTTGTGCGAGGCTCTTTACTCTGTAGTTTACCATCGTGTTTACAACAATACTAGATTTTATTATTGTAATTTCTCACTTTTTTATGGAATCTGTTTTTTTAAATAAATATATTTTTGTTATACGCCCTCCTTGCGGTTTCATACCGCCAATATCTACCAGGTATTCTGATGAGACCTTACAGGTCGAAATGGTCCAAAGGTAAGTGTTTTACGATTGTAATTCGTAATTGCCATAAGCGAGTGTGAGAATTCCATCCGGTAAAATATATCTCTTTGTGTCTAGGCGAGATAAAGAAATTTTATTATATAATCGATGGTATGAATTTTGGATAAAATGCATTGGGTGAGAAAGAGTCTTCTTTTCAGAGAGAACCTCTCTGAAATTATCGTGCATAGTTTCCTTTTTCATTACATATTTTTGTACACCCTAAAGATTCCTCATTCGATAAAAGTATCGAGTATATTTTTGGTCTGAGGCCTACAAATTCAGAGACTGGAACGCCGCATGTTTCGTCTTTCATCTTACCTATAACCTTTTTGTTTTCTTCGGAATAAAGCTGGTGATTTTTAGGGTAATTACTAAATAATAATACTAATAATAATGTGTGGATTTATATAGCGCACGTATCCACCAACTAAGTGGTGCTCAAGGCGCATTATATTATTATCCCTGCTCATAAGGCTCATAAGGCTCATAAATCATTCCTGAAACCATCTCAGCTCCCTGGGGAGTATACAGCTCAATTGCTGCCATTTCTAGCGCATATAGAGCAAACCAACTCTGCCTTCACAGGTACCCATTTAACCCCTGGGTGGAGAGAAGCAATTATGATTAAGTGTCTTGCTCAAGGACACAAGTGTCACGGCCGTGATTCGAACCCACATTATGTTGCTAACACCAGAACTTGAATCCGGTAAGCTAGACCGCTCGGCCACGACACCCCACTAAAGTCAAAAGATCTTTATCCTCTGGCATGTCTTTGTAAATATCCTCCGTTTGAAGAGTAATAAGCTGTCCGTGTCCGTGTAAAGTAGTTTGCACTCGTTGTTATATTTTTGTTTGAGATGGTTGTAATAAAAATTATACATGAAATATTTCGATAAATCGAGTATGCTCATTCCGACGTATACCGGGCGGTTGAGTTTGAGAATCGTTTTGTGCATATGAATAGCCGCCAGATCGCGATCGAAAATCTTGGCTTTCGCAAAAGATGGTCTCGCTATTAATTTACGGATACGTTTTTCTTCGCTCTCACGAGGTTCACGTTGATCCGATTTCGTAAATTTTCCATCGTTTTTCCAAAGACGGAATTATATCTCTCGCTCACCATCGACGTCCCTCCCCTGAGACCTTTTTCTATAAATAAATGCATGTCGTGATCCGTCAACAACTCTAAACACACGTTTGAATGTTTCAACAGAGCGTCCCAGCTCAAGCCAGGGCTGGTGTAATAATGAGCGGGATCTAACTCGTACTGTTTCAAACAAGTTTTACGAAAATTATCAAACACGTCCGCCAATAATAAAGTATCCGTACGCACATAGAGATCGTGATAATCCCCTAGATTTTTACACTCGAACCTTTCCCAGACGTTCCGAGCGTGTTGATATTGTTCGTCCGTAATCCCTTCGCCGTTGAGCCTACTATAAAAAGCGTCTTTCGGAGGAAGAGTCGTTTCTTCAAAACGTTCAAAATCGTCCATGTACTCGTAGGGATAAATTCCTTTTTTTTAAGCAGTTCGACCTTATTCGGATCCGTTTCGTACTCTTTAGTGATTAGTAAAGAATCGGGATCGTTTGATTTAACGAGTTTATCGAGTGAAGCCAGTAAAAATCGTGCGCTGTCGATAAATCGCAGTTGTCCGATTGAAAAAGAAATATACTTTTCCATGTTGTTTGCGATACACTTTAGCCTTCCATCAGTTTGACTTATAGCTTGCATGATGAGATGAGAATCGTATCCTCGCAGATTATGGAATACCACTGGGATAGGCGTTTTTCCCGGTTTTATGCTCAATATTAAATTACATATAGGGCCTACCATGCGCCGCTCCTCGATATTTTCCAGTAATGTGACAATGGTCCCGTACTTTCTTGTCGTCTCCAAAAATTCGGATTTTTCATAATTTTCCACATCGTCGCTTGTCATAGACATATCTTTAGGGTTATAAAATAGTTCGTTGATGATTTCTTCTTCTTCTAGTACTGCATCCAAAAAGTGTTTGCATGCATCCAGTCCCCTGTATACCTTGGGCGGTTGGGTCTGACCGTCGTATCTAACGACCGTGAACCCATACCCACAAAATACGTGTTCTTGCAGGTTTTTTTTAGTATTGGTTTCATTCTGATCGTCAATCTTTATAATTAACGCTTCAAAGTCCGCGTATATGACGAAAGAAACTTTCATCTTTTTGTAAAAGTTGAAAAACATAATTCTTTTTCAAAACAGGTCGGCATCTCGATACGAACCGCTCTGTAGCCAATTCCATTACACTCTGGGATATTGGCGTTGGAGGAAGACTTCTCTGGTGTAACCGTGTAAACATCTCTCGCAAAAGTATTTACGATGTGCGGATTTCGTTTGATCGAAAAGTAAACAGTTTAGATCCTTGATCCAAACGTAGTGTGATTTAGGACCTTTATCTTTGTACATCAATAATAAATTAATCCGAGCCATGTCTCTAGGCTGCTCGCTAAGTTGGTAAATTATTATTGATCGTTCGTAACCAGCGGCGGCTCTAGACCTGTTAAACTGGGAGGGGGGGCAAGAGGGGGGGGGGGGGCAAGCTTAAATTTAAGGGGGGCAAACATTAATCTTTAATGTAATTTTGTACTGCTGAAAAAAGCACTGACTTACCACAATGACGGACTTACAACAGCGTTATTCTTGGGGTATTTTCTGGCAAATCTATCGACGACATCGTCGAGGTTGATATCAAGCGCCTGTTGTCGATGGACACTTGTCACCGTTAAACTCGTAAGTCTCTCGTCGGCCATTGTGGTTCTCAAATGTGTTTTAATAACTTTGAGCTTGCTGAAGCTCCTCTCACAGCCAGCTGTGCTTACTGGGAGGGTCATCGGTGAAGTTCGGTGAAAGCCATATATAGAGGGTTCAGGTGTTCTGCGAATTCCTCTACTGAATGGAACTTAGCCCCTGAACGTTCATTCATTGGCTTTGCTTATCTTAGCTCCATATTTATGTTTTCAAGATTAAGCTTATAATGGGTCGCTAGAGGTCTAATGGTTTCTTGCAAAACTTTCTAATATCCATCCATTTTAACAAACTTTTTGGCCAACGTGTTTATATTATACGCGCAACAACTAACAGTAGGCATATGTATACAGCACTCGTCATTCCACGTGAACATCAAGTTTATGTTGTGTGCATTGTATAGGCCTACAATTCACTCCAGAAATAAGAGTTTGTACTGTGTGAATTCGACGTGTTGTGCGAACTGCGTGTTAAACAATGGCGGATTGCGGTTTTTGGCAGACAATGCATTTTTATTTAGCAAGTTCCCAAGCTTGTAAAGATAAATAAATTCACATTTTATTAACATTGCCGGCGATGGAAAGTGTATTTTTTTATTAATTTTTTTAAATTTTATTTTATTTTATTTTTATTTTTATTTATTTGGGGGGGGGGGTGCTTTTGGTGGTGCTAAAGTTAATGATATGAATGAAATTGAGTTTATTATTTACAGCGCGAACATAACAGCATTAATGTGGGTGCAATGGTTTGGGGTTAAATTCAATTTCGGCCATCGGGGAAAAAATGGGGGGGGCAAAGAAAGTAACATCCCCCCCCTCGTAGCGCCGCCGCTGTTCGTAACCAATACGTTTATAGCCAACTCGTTTTGTCTTTTTTGATCTGATCGATTGGGGTTGGAGGATCGATTGGGGTTGGAGGATCGATTGGGGTTGGAGCATCGATCCCGTCAAAATTTAAACCATCTTCCGACGGATAGCTAGAAGTCTTATTTAAATTATTTCTTGTGGGAAAAAGAGCAGAACGTAGCGCCCACCTCAAACAATTATCATCTTTGTTTTTTACGTTTATGCATGTTTTTTTGTTACTTATGTATTTTGGTAGTACGAGGTAAGAGCCGCCACTCAAAGGTTGAAATTTTGAAATGGTAATACTCATAAGTACAACACGATCTATTATCCATCCAGAACTGTTGTGCGTCCATTTTTCTATAGCCTCCTGGATTTCCGCAAAGGCTGTGGTTAATTTATCTCCAATCTCGTTCGGATCGAATAAAACGAGTTGGTTTTTATGGTGCAAATGAGGTTCGGCATAATCCACCGTACCATCTAGTTTCTCTTTATATAATTGTATACGCAATGTTATCATGAACTTTAACCGTCCAAATTCTCGCAAGTCAGATGTTAACTTGTCGGTAATCTTTGATCCGACCGCGCCCAAGAAGGTGTTTGGATCTTTTCCCTTACTATGACCGAGCGGTATAGTCATATTTCGCTGTATACCTTCCACCGTCAATGGGTGGTTCATCAAAGTTTAACTCTTCTTTGGGCAGCGATGTAGTCTTTTTTGATGTGCTTCTAAACGCTTTTTATGTTGAGCCAATTTTAATTTATACAACGGCGTTGATTTCGTTAATTTATTTTATCTTTTTACCGCGTTATAATAAGACCGTTTATTCCATCTTCTCGTTCTACGGTCCCGCACCACCAATAGTCTATGCTCATTCGAAAAATTCTTCCACCTCGATAAATATCTCTTTATCATATTTATAATAATACTAGATTTTATTATTGAAATTTCTCACTTTTTTATGGAAGCTTATTTAATTTTTTTGAGTTTTCATTTTTTTATGAATCTCCTTCATAAATCGCTATAAGGGGAACTCACCCTTTAGAACTGGTTTAAACCAGTTTTTCTACATGCCTTGTATGGTGCTACAGGAGTTTACACATCATGGTTCAAGGTCGGGTCAGTCATGATGTGTACGTACGTATCCAAACTGTACTTGCCACTTTGGATACTATAAAATCAGATCTTAACATCTCATTTTTAACTTTTTTTATTTTTATTTTTAGAACCTCCTAAAATGAAATCTTAAAATATCATTTTTTCCTAATATTGTAGAAGCGGCATTTACCATACTACTCCATGAGTCATAATGAAAGCATGTGTGCACTGTTGACAATGTCAGTGTCTTCTTGTCAGTATTTTGTAACGTTGTCTGTCCTTCATTTATGTCGAACGATCATCATTGCGGTTTTGGTATGTTATGAAATGTAATACTTAAACATAAACTGAAGTCTTACTCTGATATCGTGCCTATTGGCTCCGCGATACACCTGTCCCAACGCTGTCTGTCCGGTCACGGTACTCTGAAGCACGTTGGATGTTGGACGATCCAAGACCTTCCCAGCAACAGACACCTCTGATCCCTCAAAATAAAAGGGAAATCTCCACCTTGTTAAATCCTCAGGGTTCGACACTCCAGGCTCATACTCAAAGTCCACATCAAAGATGACGGGACGAGATACTTCAAAATAGAAGCTCTGTAGTTGCTTGCTTGCATCGGCTGTCTCGTAGATCCTTCTTGCATAACCTTGATTCTGGAGCGCTAGTTGAATAAGTAGATCAAAAGAGACATTCCGTCCAAAGCCGAGGGCAAATAAAGAATGTTCCCCATTGATAGCGGACTTGACAGCGTTTATGAGTTCATCATGGTCTGTGATGCCAATTGTTGGTTGACCGTCTGACAAGACGTACATCATGGACAAAATTTTCTCATCATCAGTATAAAATCTAGATTGTAAGTCCAGCAAGGTGTCAGCTTGTATGATAGCATCACCAAGATTAGTTTCTGTGTGGATAAACAATTTAAATATGTGCAAATTATTAATAATCAAAATAATCGTCTTTATTGGAGTAAACTATTGGCTGCCTAACGTTTGCTATGTCATGATCTAATCTGAAAAAAATCCACCACTGATTTTGTAATAATGGAAATATGAGTAAATTACCTCCTTGGTCAATCAGACCATCGACAAATGTCTTAGCAGCTTCTATGTTTCTTTGTGAAGCCGTAACCAGTGTATTTCGCCTCCAGTATTGAACATTATCAGAGAAAACCAAAATATTAAATCGATCGTTTGGTCCTAGATCATCTAAAATGATCTTGAGAGCTTCCTTGACTTGTCGTAGTTTTGTGCCAGCCATGGAGCTACTGATATCGATAACGAAGACGACCTGCTTTGCTGCATGTTGGAAGTTAATTGGTGAAAAGAAATGAACAAAGTGTCCATCTTCAACCTGGAAATAGCCACATAAATGAAAAATAGATAAATGTGAATGCCATACTTAATAACCCTTCAAAAACTGTCGAGCTCCCGCAAATTACGAGGATACAATTACCTCTTCAAAGAGTTTTGAATATATGCCATTAAAGATTAGACAACTTCATATTATGCATAAATCCAGTGGTCACTGTGCATAACCGATGTGGCCTACCGATGTACCAAATATATTGTCCGATTGTAGAAATAATATTGGCATTTATGCAAATGAGGGAGCTATAATCATACTAATCATAATAATCATAATAATCATAATAATCATAATATTCATAATATTCATAATAATCATAATAATCATAATAATCATAATAATCATCCTCATCATCATCATCACCATCATCACCATAATCATCATCATCATCATCATCATCATCATCATCATCATCATCATCATCATCATCATCATCATCATCATCATCATCATCATCATCATCATCATCATCATCTGTGTCATTTATTTGATACAATGTCATGGTCTCACCATCTACTACTTGTATGATTTGGCAACATGGATATTAGCTGGCTTAGGTTCTACCATCTTGTACCGGTCCAGAAACTGCACTTGATTTGAGAAGGGCAAAATGTTGAACTCATCATCATCATCATCATCATCATCATCATCATCATCATCATCATCATCATCATCATCATCATCATCATCATCATCATCATCATCATCATCATCATCATCATCATCATCATCATCATATGTACAACAACAAGAGGGATTTCAGATTGATGTGTGCAAGGTGAAGAAACAGTTGAGGAAAGCGCCGGATTGGAAAGCCCTGATGGGACCAGACCAAGTACACGGATACTGGCTAAAGAACTTCAGTAGTCTTCACGAAAGAATAGCCCAGCAGCTGCAAGAATGCTTAGTGCGAGGCAACGTTCCGACGTGGATTACTGAAGCAAGAACGGTACTCATCATGAAGGACATTAAGAAGGGTAATGTTGCAAGTAACTATCGACCTATTACATGTCTACCCATGATGTATAAACTTCTGACCGGTATCATTGCAGAAGATCTGTATAGTCACATAGAAGATCAGCAGTTATTTCCAGATGAGCAGAAAGGTTGCAAGAAGCGGTCAAGAGGAACGAAAGACCAACTCATCATTGACAAGAAGGCATACGACATGTTTGGATATGATAGGGGTAGCTGATGCGGTGAAATGTCTTCTGAGTGAGAGCATGATGACATGGAGAACAAATCTGATGGCCAGTGATGAATGTCTTGGAAAGGTAAACATCAGACGAGGTATTTTCCAGGGCAATTGTCTCAACTGTTGTTTGTTTTGGCGCTGTTCCCTTTGACGATGAGTTTGCGGAAGGTTAGTGCGGGATACGAGATAACGAAGGATGGATGCAGGATTAATCATCTGCTCTTCATGGACGACCTGAAGTTGTTTGCGAAGAACGAGAATGAGATTGATTCCTTGGTGCAGACTGTATGGATCTTCAGCGATGACATCGGCATGAAGTTTGGTCTGGAGAAATGTGCTGCGATGACCATGAAGAGGGGTAAAATGGTACATTCGGATGGAATTACTTTCCCAGATAACACACAATTGAGGGCGTTGGGTGAAGAAGAAAGTTATAAATATCTTGGAGTGCTTGAAGCAGATCACGTACTGCACGAGGAATCAAAAGAGATGCTTAAGAAAGAGTATATAAGACGAGTGAAGAAGTGTTTGAAGTCCAAACTGAATGGAGGGAATATGATAAAGGCGATCAACACTTGGGCAGGAATTGTCGAGTGGACTAAGGCAGATCTAGATGTTACTGACAGGGAAACGAGGAAAGTGATGACGATGTACGGTATGTTACGGATGTACGGTCGAATGTCAGCAGACTCTATCTACCGAGGTCAGAGGGAGGAAGAGGATTACTTAGCGTATCAGACAGCGTTAACATCGAGAGGAGCTTGCAGTGTCATGTAAGTAGTACTCAGGAAAAGTTGTTGAAGGTTGCGCAGAAATACATGAAGGCAGACGAATTAGGTCCAAAGGAGTATAATAATCAAAGAAGAGAAGAAAGAACACGAAATTGGCAGGAAAAACCACTTTACGACCGATTCCTGAGATGTACCGAAGAAGTGGCAAGTAACAAAACTTGGGAATGGTTGAGGAGAGGAGAACTAAAGAAAGAAACTGAGGGTCTGATTACTGCATCAGCGCAAGACCAGTCTCTGCCGACGAATGTGATGAAGGCAAGGATCGAGAACACAGATGTCTCTTGTATGTGCAGAATGTGCAATGCGGCGGAGGAGACTGTATTTCACATTGTCAGCGAATGCAGAGTGCATGCTCAGACAGAGTACAAAGGCAGACACGATAAGTTGGCCAGGGTGATTCATTTGGGATTTGTGTAAGAAGTACGGTATCAAGGTGCAATCGAAGTGGTACGACCGTGTGCCGGAAAAAGGTAGAAGAAACGGACCATGTCAAGATTCTCTGGGACTTCAACATCCAGACAGATCATGTTATAGAACATAGACGGCCGGATGTTGTTGTCTTGGATAAGCATGAGAAGATGTGTCATCTTATTGATATAGCTGTGCCGGGTGATAGTAGAGTAGCTTCGAAGGTGAGAAGGAGAAGGTACAGAAATATCAGGATTTAGCGAGAGAACTCCGCAAGCTGGGGCATGTCAAGGTGAAGGTAATTCCTGTGGTAGTGGGAGCACTGGGTACAATTCCGAAGACGTTGGAGAAACATCTCAAGGAGATAGGAACATCTGTTAGAGTAGAATTACTACAGAAGGCGGCACTCTTAGGGACAGCAAGGATTCTGCGAAAGACAATCGAAATCTAAGGCTACGGGACGTAGCTTGACTCGAGGTGTAACCGGCAGAAAGGAAAACAAGATCTTTCTTTTCATGCTGTGCTAACAACAACAACAACAACAACAACAACAACAACAACAACAACAACAACAACAACAACAACAACAACAACAACAACAACAACAACAATAATAATAAACCAGGAAAAACAGGTCCCATATGCATAAACCACAGTGTTAGGTTAAAAGGTAAGTCTTAACTTTATGTTTAGAAATGCCAATGGATTGAGAGTGTTGAATATCATGTGGTAAAGTTATTCTATAATTCTGGAGCTGCTGATGAAAAAGACCTACCCCATTCTTTTGGATATTGCTGAACTTTGGGAAATCCAAACATACCTTGTTATTAGTGTAAACAATAATTTGATGTTTTCCTAACTCTATTGAGATCAATCATGTACTTGGGGAATAAACCATGTAAGGCTCTGAATTTTAAAATCTACATGAAATCTTACAGGCAACCAGTGCAATTGACGCAGAACCGGTGTTATGTGGTTAAATTTGTGTGTATTACTAACAAGTCTGGCAGCAGAATTATGAACTCTTTGTAACTTAGCAATGAGAATTAGGAATGCCATACAGAAGACTGTTACAATAATCAAGTCAGTTGGTAATGAATGCATGGACCAGTGTGACTAAAGAATCCTTAGACAGGTACTAATATTATGAAGATGAAAAAAATTATATAGAACAGGCCTTAGTTATATGAGTATTCATACACAAGTTTGAGTCTAGGCTCCTAAATTTCTAACAGGTTTACTTGGCGTAATACTGGTATCACCAACTTTGATTTTAAAGGTCCTGTGAAATAGTTTTTTTTTTCATTGTGTACAATAAAGTATGCCTACTGGAACATATATTTGTCATTTGTAAATTTTTCCCCTCACGTTTATACCATAAAAATATTAATTTTTAAATTTAGGGGGTGCACTTCGACACGCCCATACCCCTCATTAACATAAAATTCGTGACGTACACTGAGGCGATTCCCGATCCGCGATCCACAGCACTTGCCCAAGTATGCGTCGTATACAGCGCACCACCACTGCATGCAGAGTGTTGCTAGAGAAAAAGTTTCCTCAAGTTTTCTGTCAGGTTTGAAGCTTATTATTTTCGATAATGCCATCGAGGTGTGCCGCTGCAGGTTGCAGCAACACCACCAAAGACGGTGTTAGTCTACACCGATTTCCGTCTGATCCAAAATACAGACGTATTTGGACGACTAAAGTGAAGCTGACCAGAGCGAAGTGGTCGGGACCGACGGTACACTCATTCTTATGATTGTAGTGCACAATTCGAGCAGACATGCTTTGAACGGGGCCTTCACAGCCAGTTCGGTATGGCTTATAAGGCCATGCTGCTACCAGATGCAATTCCAACGATATTCCCGCTAAGTAAGAAGGCTGGGAAGGCTCCAACGAAGAAGAGAGGTGCTTTTTTTAAAGCGAGAAAGACTCAGGATAAGTGGCCATTTAATAATACTCCCATGCATAACCCAGTCCACTTCCGTGCAAAACGACATGTTCACACCATGCTCACCGTTTCAGTGTTCACGGCATGAAAACATGCCGTGATTTTCCGCATTAATAACAACATCGTGTCTGATTTGATATACTGGCAAGACAAACATAAAAACATTAAACCTTTCTCATTATGCCTGCGCTTGTTTTGAGTTTTTAAATGATCAGAACTTTGACTCAACTGTTTCTGTTATTTCATAAAATAACACCGTAATGTTAGCATTGCCTTCGGTGTGTTTTCCGACCGCATGATGGGGGCTTGCGCTGCGTTTCACGGTACATAGAAATTCTCTGCCTTTGTGTACGTCACGAACGTTTCGTTAAAACTTCGAAATTTCGGGGGGTCAATTTTTGATTATTAGATAAACAATTAATAATCCACTCGAAACAAAAAAAACATGTAAAATTGTTTTTAATTCATACCAATCAATATAACAGCACCAAGAAATAAAGTTTGGTAAATACACTCTTCACAGGACCTTTAAATATACTAAGTTTGGATAACTGTTGTTTAATACATATAAGTTTTGTCGTAATTGAAGCATCCATAACCTTGTATTTCTGATGCAGTTTTCCATTGCTGCAACAGCTGCATCCTATATAGTATCTGCGTAACAGTGAGCGTTAGGGAGGTGTTGATGATCGACTATAGGCCTATGTCAAAACGTTTGGATGCATAAATGGTAACTAATAGTGGACCCACACAGGAACCTTGTCACTCCACAATTATGTTCAAATTTGTCCAATGAGACTCCCTGTCCAATACTGGCTCCTGTCGGAGAGATAGGATGCAAACCAGTCTAGGGCTTTTCCAGAGATCCCAATCTTTGACTGACGCCGTTGAAGTAGGATGTATGATCGACAGTGTCGAATGCAGCGCTAAGATCTAAGAGGACTAGCAGGGTGACTTGTTGAGAGTTCATGTTCAATAACATATATATTTTTTACCTTCAAAAGCGCCGTTTCTGTGCTATGGTGTTTTCTGTGTGATGACTGATATAAAGTCAGTTGACGTACATGTGACTATGAACCTGATTAGGTGTTCAAGCTACAGCGCTGGTTAGCGAATTTCTAAATGGTTAGTGCATTTTTTTTTTTTTTTTATTTATGTAATAACAACATGATATGTTTCATTATATTTTTAGTCTTTATTATCTAACAACAGCCAAAAATAATAAATAAATAAATAAAAAGATTAAGTCCTAAACATTTTAAGCATTATTGTGGTTACTGCGGGTTAGTTTATTTGCAAACACGTATATAGCTGTAGGCTTACCTCTTGATTTAGATACCAAGGTATACACCTCCTTTGATATCCTATCGGGACTGAGTCAAGACACCTAATGTATATGTTTCATCATGTTGTTTATTGCAAAAATGTATTTTGTTTGCTATACAGTGAAAACATTATGAAGACAGAATAATTATGTGCAGTATTGTCTGCACATTGATAAACGGAGTGTAGAGAACCAAACCTAACATGCTCTGAATAACGGGTTAGTTGACATTTCACATTCCTGTCTTTTTTTATTTTGATGTAAAGTGAGCAAAGTGATCTTAATTGTGTATTTTCATTTCTGGGTATATGATGACCTTAAAGATAAACAAGATGAGAGCAATCATAGATTTCTAGATATGAATGTTAAAACAGTCTATGGTCTTTTTATTAGCAATCAATTCAAGCCTCCTGCTGTTTTTCAATATTGGATTAATTTTTTTCACATTTCAAAACCTGACGCTAACTTTTGGAAAAATGGATGGTGTCCTCTCATGAAAGCTGAAGAGAGAGATTTGTGGTTTAAATTAAAACATAAAATTCTTCCCACTAAGGACAAATTGTACAGTTTTGGAATAACAGATGATGATTTTTGCTTACTTTGTAAACAAACTAAAGAAACCATCGAACATCTTTTTATAGAATGTGATAAATGTTATCATGCCTGGTTGTTTGTAGAAAATATTATTAAAAAGTATTTGGGGAACCCCAATTTCTATTTATTTGACTGTAAAATAATTCTTTGTATCAATATTACGGATGATATGGTTTTACTTTTAATTGGTAAATTACATAGAATTATTTGGAATATCTGATGTGAAGTAGCTAAAAAAGGTTGTAGTGAACACGCTGATATTGTTAAAGTGTATAAAACTAATCTTAAGAAATTTATTCTGATGGAAAACAGAAGATTAGACATAAAGCCTTTTAACCTGATTTATGTCAAAAATAATGCTCTGTTATTTTGAAAAAGACAAACTTAAATTTACCTTTTGATTCTAGGTGATTGCTAATTAGTCAAGTATTTATATTGTAAGTGATTATTTTGGAGTATGTTATCATTGTTCTTTTTTCACCTTCAATCGTCTTGTCATAATTTTAATTGTAAATTTATTTCTATATTTTGTACATTGTTGTAAATATTGAATGATTGAAGGTAATAAACGGAGTTCAACTCCACCAGAGACAAAAAAATATTTTTTTTTAAATAAATAAATAAATAACAGATAAAAGTTACTCGACAAATACTAGGCATGCAGGAGCCGCGAATTATCGTGTGATCGGGAAACGGCATGTTTTGGGTGAAATTAAATACTTCCGCATTTTTGTTTTAAAGGCTCTTGTAGAAAGGAAACCAAATAATCACACATAACATATTTGGACATCATTAGATAAACTAATAGGCTAACTGCGCATTTAAGCAATATGATGAAGATTGGCCATAAACCCTATGTCCACATCAGAATGACCGTATCGTAATTTAGTTTTGAATGAGTTTGTTTGTATTCACCTCAGTGTAGCTACCATCTGCTGTATGTATCACATCATATTCCAGTACGATGTCACCAGCCATCCCTTTGGGTGTATACGTTAGTTGCTCATCAGCTGACGGGGCATAGTGCATGTGAGCCCTATAACCACTGCTTCGTCGAGCCTGAACATAAACAACAATATTTATTTATTTATCAATTGTTTATCTCCCGACGCAAGAATTTCACCAACCTAAACAATATTTATGGGCAATTGTATTTCTATTTTTTTTAAATTCTCCTAGCTTCATGAGTTATGGACAAATTGAGTACTGTTTGGTTTAAAGGAAGGTGCAGCATTAGTATCTAGTAATGTACATTCATTTCAACCCTTCTAGTTTTTCAGAAATATATCATAAAACTAACCTGTGAAAAAATCATCACGTGCTCAGGTGCTGACGTTTTTACAGAAGTGTTAAAGGGACATCGTAAAACAAATTACTCGGTCATAATAATTATGTCATAATTATGTCATTATAATTATAACTTAGCATAAGTCTTATGCTAAGTCATAATTATGAGAATATTAAGCCATAATATGAGATATCAAGTCATAATTATGACTTACACTAAGTCATAAATATGGATGAGTAATTTTACATGTCATAATTGAATCATAATTATGAGATATTAAGTCAATACTTTCGTATTTTTTAAAGAAAACATTGGAAAATGTTACATGATTTTTCTATTTTTATATTTACAAAAAGTTGCGTCTGGCAATTCCTAAGATGAAAGCATTTCACACGAAATAATGAATTCTCATGATGATTGGAACATGAGTACTATTTGGTTTAAAGGAAGAATGATTGGTACATGAGTACCATTTGGTTTAAAGGAAGAATGAGTGGTACATGAGTACTATTTGGTTTAAAGGAAGAATGATTGGTACATGAGTACCATTTGGTTTAAAGGAAGAATGATTGGTACATGAGTACCATTTGGTTTAAAGGAAGAATGATTGGTACATGAGTACCATTTGGTTTAAAGGAAGAATGATTGGTACATGAGTACCATTTGGTTTAAAGGAAGAATTATTGTACATGAGTACCATTTGGTTTAAAGGAAGAATGATTGGTACATGAGTACCATTTGGTTTAAAGGAAGAATGATTGGTACATGAGTACCATTTGGTTTAAAGGAAGAATTATTGTACATGAGTACCATTTGGTTTAAAGGAAGAATGATTGGTACATGAGTACCATTTGGTTTAAAGGAAGAATGATTGGTACATGAGTACCATTTGGTTTAAAGGAAGAATGATTGGTACATGAGTACCATTTGGTTTAAAGGAAGAATGATTGGTACATGAGTACCATTTGGTTTAAAGGAAGAATGATTGGTACATGAGTACCATTTGGTTTAAAGGAAGAATGATTGGTACATGAGTACCATTTGGTTTAAAGGAAGAATTATTGTACATGAGTACCATTTGGTTTAAAGGAAGAATGAGTGGTACATGAGTACTATTTGGTTTAAAGGAAGAATGATTGGTACATGAGTACCATTTGGTTTAAAGGAAGAATGATTGGTACATGAGTACCATTTGGTTTAAAGGAAGAATGATTGGTACATGAGTACCATTTGGTTTAAAGGAAGAATTATTGTACATGAGTACCATTTGGTTTAAAGGAAGAATGATTGGTACATGAGTACCATTTGGTTTAAAGGAAGAATGATTGGTACATGAGTACCATTTGGTTTAAAGGAAGAATGATTGGTACATGAGTACCATTTGGTTTAAAGGAAGAATGATTGGTACATGAGTACCATTTGGTTTAAAGGAAGAATGATTGGTACATGATCGAGTACCATTTGGTTTAAAGGAAGAATGATTGGTACATGAGTACCATTTGGTTTAAAGGAAGAATGATTGGTACATGAGTACCATTTGGTTTAAAGGAAGAATGATTGGTACATGAGTACCATTTGGTTTAAAGGAAGAATGATTGGTACATGAGTACCATTTGGTTTTAAAGGAAGAATGATTGGTACATGAGTACCATTTGGTTTAAAGGAAGAATGATTGGTACATGAGTACCATTTGGTTTAAAGGAAGAATGATTGGTACATGAGTACCATTTGGTTTAAAGGAAGAATGATTGGTACATGAGTACCATTTGGTTTAAAGGAAGAATGATTGGTACATGAGTACCATTTGGTTTAAAGGAAGAATGATTGGTACATGAGTACCATTTGGTTTAAAGGAAGAATGATTGGTACATGAGTACCATTTGGTTTAAAGGAAGAATGATTGGTACATGAGTACCATTTGGTTTAAAGGAAGAATGATTGGTACATGAGTACCATTTGGTTTAAAGGAAGAATGATTGGTACATGAGTACCATTTGGTTTAAAGGAAGAATGATTGGTACATGAGTACCATTTGGTTTAAAGGAAGAATGATTGGTACATGAGTACCATTTGGTTTAAAGGAAGAATGATTGGTACATGAGTACCATTTGGTTTAAAGGAAGAATGATTGGTACATGAGTACCATTTGGTTTAAAGGAAGAATGATTGGTACATGAGTACCATTTGGTTTAAAGGAAGAATGATTGGTACATGAGTACCATTTGGTTTAAAGGAAGAATGATTGGTACATGAGTACCATTTGGTTTAAAGGAAGAATGATTGGTACATGAGTACCATTTGGTTTAAAGGAAGAATGATTGGTACATGAGTACCATTTGGTTTAAAGGAAGAATGATTGGTACATGAGTACCATTTGGTTTAAAGGAAGAATGATTGGTACATGAGTACCATTTGGTTTAAAGGAAGAATGATTGGTACATGAGTACCATTTGGTTTAAAGGAAGAATGATTGGTACATGAGTACCATTTGGTTTAAAGGAAGAATGATTGGTACATGAGTACCATTTGGTTTAAAGGAAGAATGATTGGTACATGAGTACCATTTGGTTTAAAGAAAGATTGGTACATGAGTACCATTTGGTTTAAAGGAAGAATGATTGGTACATGAGTACCATTTGGTTTAAAGGAAGAATGATTGGTACATGAGTACCATTTGGTTTAAAGGAAGAATGATTGGTACATGAGTACCATTTGGTTTAAAGGAAGAATGATTGGTACATGAGTACCATTTGGTTTAAAGGAAGAATGATTGGTACATGAGTACCATTTGGTTTAAAGGAAGAATGATTGGTACATGAGTACCATTTGGTTTAAAGGAAGAATGATTGGTACATGAGTA
Organism: Zoroaster sp. YZ-2022; assembly: GCA_029582265.1. Classification (NCBI taxonomy): domain Eukaryota; kingdom Metazoa; phylum Echinodermata; class Asteroidea; order Forcipulatida; family Zoroasteridae; genus Zoroaster; species Zoroaster sp. YZ-2022. The sequence goes on from CM055820.1 coordinate 38,607,341, forward strand.
CCATTTGGTTTAAAGGAAGAATGATTGGTACATGAGTACCATTTGGTTTAAAGGAAGAATGATTGGTACATGAGTACCATTTGGTTTAAAGGAAGAATGATTGGTACATGAGTACCATTTGGTTTAAAGGAAGAATGATTGGTACATGAGTACCATTTGGTTTAAAGGAAGAATGATTGGTACATGAGTACCATTTGGTTTAAAGGAAGAATGATTGGTACATGAGTACCATTTGGTTTAAAGGAAGAATGATTGGTACATGAGTACCATTTGGTTTAAAGGAAGAATGATTGGTACATGAGTACCATTTGGTTTAAAGGAAGAATGATTGGTACATGAGTACCATTTGGTTTAAAGGAAGAATGATTGGTACATGAGTACCATTTGGTTTAAAGGAAGAATGATTGGTACATGAGTACCATTTGGTTTAAAGGAAGAATGATTGGTACATGAGTACCATTTGGTTTAAAGGAAGAATGATTGGTACATGAGTACCATTTGGTTTAAAGGAAGAATGATTGGTACATGAGTACCATTTGGTTTAAGGAAGAATGATTGGTACATGAGTACCATTTGGTTTAAAGGAAGAATGATTGGTACATGAGTACCATTTGGTTTAAAGGAAGAATGATTGGTACATGAGTACCATTTGGTTTAAAGGAAGAATGATTGGTACATGAGTACCATTTGGTTTAAAGGAAGAATGATTGGTACATGAGTACCATTTGGTTTAAAGGAAGAATGATTGGTACATGAGTACCATTTGGTTTAAAGGAAGAATGATTGGTACATGAGTACCATTTGGTTTAAAGGAAGAATGATTGGTACATGAGTACCATTTGGTTTAAAGGAAGAATGATTGGTACATGAGTACCATTTGGTTTAAAGGAAGAATGATTGGTACATGAGTACCATTTGGTTTAAAGGAAGAATGATTGGTACATGAGTACCATTTGGTTTAAAGGAAGAATGATTGGTACATGAGTACCATTTGGTTTAAAGGAAGAATGATTGGTACATGAGTACCATTTGGTTTAAAGGAAGAATGATTGGTACATGAGTAAAAATGGTATTAAAGGAAGAATGATTGGTACATGAGTACCATTTGGTTTAAAGGAAGAATGATTGGTACATGAGTACCATTTGGTTTAAAGGAAGAATGATTGGTACATGAGTACCATTTGGTTTAAAGGAAGAATGATTGGTACATGAGTACCATTTGGTTTAAAGGAAGAATGATTGGTACATGAGTACCATTTGGTTTAAAGGAAGAATGATTGGTACATGAGTACCATTTGGTTTAAAGGAAGAATGATTGGTACATGAGTACCATTTGGTTTAAAGGAAGAATGATTGGTACATGAGTACCATTTGGTTTAAAGGAAGAATGATTGGTACATGAGTACCATTTGGTTTAAAGGAAGAATGATTGGTACATGAGTACCATTTGGTTTAAAGGAAGAATGATTGGTACATGAGTACCATTTGGTTTAAAGGAAGAATGATTGGTACATGAGTACCATTTGGTTTAAAGGAAGAATGATTGGTACATGAGTACCATTTGGTTTAAAGGAAGAATGATTGGTACATGAGTACCATTTGGTTTAAAGGAAGAATGATTGGTACATGAGTACCATTTGGTTTAAAGGAAGAATGATTGGTACATGAGTACCATTTGGTTTAAAGGAAGAATGATTGGTACATGAGTACCATTTGGTTTAAAGGAAGAATGATTGGTACATGAGTACCATTTGGTTTAAAGGAAGAATGATTGGTACATGAGTACCATTTGGTTTAAAGGAAGAATGATTGGTACATGAGTACCATTTGGTTTAAAGGAAGAATGATTGGTACATGAGTACCATTTGGTTTAAAGGAAGAATGATTGGTACATGAGTACCATTTGGTTTAAAGGAAGAATGATTGGTACATGAGTACCATTTGGTTTAAAGGAAGAATTATTGTACATGAGTACCATTTGGTTTAAAGGAAGAATGATTGGTACATGAGTACCATTTGGTTTAAAGGAAGAATGATTGGTACATGAGTACCATTTGGTTTAAAGGAAGAATGATTGGTACATGAGTACCATTTGGTTTAAAGGAAGAATGATTGGTACATGAGTACCATTTGGTTTAAAGGAAGAATGATTGGTACATGAGTACCATTTGGTTTAAAGGAAGAATGATTGGTACATGAGTACCATTTGGTTTAAAGGAAGAATGATTGGTACATGAGTACCATTTGGTTTAAAGGAAGAATGATTGGTACATGAGTACCATTTGGTTTAAAGGAAGAATGATTGGTACATGAGTACCATTTGGTTTAAAGGAAGAATGATTGGTACATGAGTACCATTTGGTTTAAAGGAAGAATGATTGGTACATGAGTACCATTTGGTTTAAAGGAAGAATGATTGGTACATGAGTACCATTTGGTTTAAAGGAAGAATGATTGGTACATGAGTACCATTTGGTTTAAAGGAAGAATGATTGGTACATGAGTACCATTTGGTTTAAAGGAAGAATGATTGGTACATGAGTACCATTTGGTTTAAAGGAAGAATGATTGGTACATGAGTACCATTTGGTTTAAAGGAAGAATGATTGGTACATGAGTACCATTTGGTTTAAAGGAAGAATGATTGGTACATGAGTACCATTTGGTTTAAAGGAAGAATGATTGGTACATGAGTACCATTTGGTTTAAAGGAAGAATGATTGGTACATGAGTACCATTTGGTTTAAAGGAAGAATGATTGGTACATGAGTACCATTTGGTTTAAAGGAAGAATGATTGGTACATGAGTACCATTTGGTTTAAAGGAAGAATGATTGGTACATGAGTACCATTTGGTTTAAAGGAAGAATGATTGGTACATGAGTACTAGAAGAATGATTGGTACATGAGTACCATTTGGTTTAAAGGAAGAATTATTGTACATGAGTACCATTTGGTTTAAAGGAAGAATGATTGGTACATGAATTTGGTTTAAAGGAAGAATGATTGGTACATGAGTACCATTTGGTTTAAAGGAAGAATGATTGGTACATGAGTACCATTTGGTTTAAAGGAAGAATGATTGGTACATGAGTACCATTTGGTTTAAAGGAAGAATGATTGGTACATGAGTACCATTTGGTTTAAAGGAAGAATGATTGGTACATGAGTACCATTTGGTTTAAAGGAAGAATGATTGGTACATGAGTACCATTTGGTTTAAAGGAAGAATGATTGGTACATGAGTACCATTTGGTTTAAAGGAAGAATGATTGGTACATGAGTACCATTTGGTTTAAAGGAAGAATGATTGGTACATGAGTACCATTTGGTTTAAAGGAAGAATGATTGGTACATGAGTACCATTTGGTTTAAAGGAAGAATGATGATTGGTACATGAGTACCATTTGGTTTAAAGGAAGAATGATTGGTACATGAGTACCATTTGGTTTAAAGGAAGAATGATTGGTACATGAGTACCATTTGGTTTAAAGGAAGAATGATTGGTACATGAGTACCATTTGGTTTAAAGGAAGAATGATTGGTACATGAGTACCATTTGGTTTAAAGGAAGAATGATTGGTACATGAGTACCATTTGGTTTAAAGGAAGAATGATTGGTACATGAGTACCATTTGGTTTAAAGGAAGAATGATTGGTACATGAGTACCATTTGGTTTAAAGGAAGAATGATTGGTACATGAGTACCATTTGGTTTAAAGGAAGAATGATTGGTACATGAGTACCATTTGGTTTAAAGGAAGAATGATTGGTACATGAGTACCATTTGGTTTAAAGGAAGAATGATTGGTACATGAGTACCATTTGGTTTAAAGGAAGAATGATTGGTACATGAGTACCATTTGGTTTAAAGGAAGAATGATTGGTACATGAGTACCATTTGGTTTAAAGGAAGAATGATTGGTACATGAGTACCATTTGGTTTAAAGGAAGAATGATTGGTACATGAGTACCATTTGGTTTAAAGGAAGAATGATTGGTACATGAGTACCATTTGGTTTAAAGGAAGAATGATTGGTACATGAGTACCATTTGGTTTAAAGGAAGAATGATTGGTACATGAGTACCATTTGGTTTAAAGGAAGAATGATTGGTACATGAGTACCATTTGGTTTAAAGGAAGAATGATTGGTACATGAGTACCATTTGGTTTAAAGGAAGAATGATTGGTACATGAGTACCATTTGGTTTAAAGGAAGAATGATTGGTACATGAGTACCATTTGGTTTAAAGGAAGAATGATTGGTACATGAGTACCATTTGGTTTAAAGGAAGAATTATTGTACATGAGTACCATTTGGTTTAAAGGAAGAATGATTGGTACATGAGTACCATTTGGTTTAAAGGAAGAATGATTGGTACATGAGTACCATTTGGTTTAAAGGAAGAATGATTGGTACATGAGTACCATTTGGTTTAAAGGAAGAATGATTGGTACATGAGTACCATTTGGTTTAAAGGAAGAATGATTGGTACATGAGTACCATTTGGTTTAAGTGAAGAATGATTGGTACATGAGTACCATTTGGTTTAAAGGAAGAATGATTGGTACATGAGTACCATTTGGTTTAAAGGAAGAATGATTGGTACATGAGTACCATTTGGTTTAAAGGAAGAATGATTGGTACATGAGTACCATTTGGTTTAAAGGAAGAATGATTGGTACATGAGTACCATTTGGTTTAAAGGAAGAATGATTGGTACATGAGTACCATTTGGTTTAAAGGAAGAATGATTGGTACATGAGTACCATTTGGTTTAAAGGAAGAATGATTGGTACATGAGTACCATTTGGTTTAAAGGAAGAATGATTGGTACATGAGTACCATTTGGTTTAAAGGAAGAATGATTGGTACATGAGTACCATTTGGTTTAAAGGAAGAATGATTGGTACATGAGTACCATTTGGTTTAAAGGAAGAATGATTGGTACATGAGTACCATTTGGTTTAAAGGAAGAATGATTGGTACATGAGTACCATTTGGTTTAAAGGAAGAATGATTGGTACATGAGTACCATTTGGTTTAAAGGAAGAATGATTGGTACATGAGTACCATTTGGTTTAAAGGAAGAATGATTGGTACATGAGTACCATTTGGTTTAAAGGAAGAATGATTGGTACATGAGTACCATTTGGTTTAAAGGAAGAATGATTGGTACATGAGTACCATTTGGTTTAAAGGAAGAATGATTGGTACATGAGTACCATTTGGTTTAAAGGAAGAATGATTGGTACATGAGTACCATTTGGTTTAAAGGAAGAATGATTGGTACATGAGTACCATTTGGTTTAAAGGAAGAATGATTGTACATGAGTACCATTTGGTTTAAAGGAAGAATGAGTGGTACATGAGTACCATTTGGTTTAAAGGAAGAATGATTGGTACATGAGTACCATTTGGTTTAAAGGAAGAATATGGTACATGAGTACCATTTGGTTTAAAGGAAGAATGATTGGTACATGAGTACCATTTGGTTTAAAGGAAGAATGATTGGTACATGAGTACCATTTGGTTTAAAGGAAGAATGATTGGTACATGAGTACCATTTGGTTTAAAGGAAGAATGATTGGTACATGAGTACCATTTGGTTTAAAGGAAGAATGATTGGTACATGAGTACCATTTGGTTTAAAGGAAGAATGATTGGTACATGAGTACCATTTGGTTTAAAGGAAGAATGATTGGTACATGAGTACCATTTGGTTTAAGGAAGAATGATTGGTACATGAGTACCATTTGGTTTAAAGGAAGAATGATTGGTACATGAGTACCATTTGGTTTAAAGGAAGAATGATTGGTACATGAGTACCATTTGGTTTAAAGGAAGAATGATTGGTACATGAGTACCATTTGGTTTAAAGGAAGAATGATTGGTACATGAGTACCATTTGGTTTAAAGGAAGAATGATTGGTACATGAGTACCATTTGGTTTAAAGGAAGAATGATTGGTACATGAGTACCATTTGGTTTAAAGGAAGAATGATTGGTACATGAGTACCATTTGGTTTAAAGGAAGAATGATTGGTACATGAGTACCATTTGGTTTAAAGGAAGAATGATTGGTACATGAGTACCATTTGGTTTAAAGGAAGAATGATTGGTACATGAGTACCATTTGGTTTAAAGGAAGAATGATTGGTACATGAGTACCATTTGGTTTAAAGGAAGAATGATTGGTACATGAGTACCATTTGGTTTAAAGGAAGAATGATTGGTACATGAGTACCATTTGGTTTAAAGGAAGAATGATTGGTACATGAGTACCATTTGGTTTAAAGGAAGAATGATTGGTACATGAGTACCATTTGGTTTAAAGGAAGAATGATTGGTACATGAGTACCATTTGGTTTAAAGGAAGAATGATTGGTACATGAGTACCATTTGGTTTAAAGGAAGAATGATTGGTACATGAGTACCATTTGGTTTAAAGGAAGAATGATTGGTACATGAGTACCATTTGGTTTAAAGGAAGAATGATTGGTACATGAGTACCATTTGGTTTAAAGGAAGAATGATTGGTACATGAGTACCATTTGGTTTAAAGGAAGAATGATTGGTACATGAGTACCATTTGGTTTAAAGGAAGAATGATTGGTACATGAGTACCATTTGGTTTAAAGGAAGAATGATTGGTACATGAGTACCATTTGGTTTAAAGGAAGAATGATTGGTACATGAGTACCATTTGGTTTAAAGGAAGAATTATTGTACATGAGTACCATTTGGTTTAAAGGAAGAATGATTGGTACATGAGTACCATTTGGTTTAAAGGAAGAATGATTGGTACATGAGTACCATTTGGTTTAAAGGAAGAATGATTGGTACATGAGTACCATTTGGGTTAAAGGAAGAATGATTGGTACATGAGTACCATTTGGTTTAAAGGAAGAATGATTGGTACATGAGTACCATTTGGTTTAAAGGAAGAATGATTGGTACATGAGTACCATTTGGTTTAAAGGAAGAATGATTGGTACATGAGTACCATTTGGTTTAAAGGAAGAATGATTGTAAAATGAGTACCATTTGGTTTAAAGGAAGAATGATTGGTACATGAGTACCATTTGGTTTAAAGGAAGAATGATTGGTACATGAGTACCATTTGGTTTAAAGGAAGAATGATTGGTACATGAGTACCATTTGGTTTAAAGGAAGAATGATTGGTACATGAGTACCATTTGGTTTAAAGGAAGAATGATTGGTACATGAGTACCATTTGGTTTAAAGGAAGAATGATTGGTACATGAGTACCATTTGGTTTAAAGGAAGAATGATTGGTACATGAGTACCATTTGGTTTAAAGGAAGAATGATTGGTACATGAGTACCATTTGGTTTAAAGGAAGAATGATTGGTACATGAGTACCATTTGGTTTAAAGGAAGAATGATTGGTACATGAGTACCATTTGGTTTAAAGGAAGAATGATTGGTACATGAGTACCATTTGGTTTAAAGGAAGAATGATTGGTACATGAGTACCATTTGGTTTAAAGGAAGAATGATTGGTACATGAGTACCATTTGGTTTAAAGGAAGAATGATTGGTACATGAGTACCATTTGGTTTAAAGGAAGAATGATTGGTACATGAGTACCATTTGGTTTAAAGGAAGAATGATTGGTACATGAGTACCATTTGGTTTAAAGGAAGAATGATTGGTACATGAGTACCATTTGGTTTAAAGGAAGAATGATTGGTACATGAGTACCATTTGGTTTAAAGGAAGAATATGAGTACCATTTGGTTTAAAGGAAGAATGATTGGTACAATGAGTACCATTTGGTTTAAAGGAAGAATGACTGGTACATGAGTACCATTTGGTTTAAAGGAAGAATGATTGGTACATGAGTACCATTTGGTTTAAAGGAAGAATGATTGGTACATGAGTACCATTTGGTTTAAAGGAAGAATGATTGGTACATGAGTACCATTTGGTTTAAAGGAAGAATGATTGGTACATGAGTACCATTTGGTTTAAAGGAAGAATAATTGTACATGAGTACCATTTGGTTTAAAGGAAGAATGATTGGTACATGAGTACCATTTGGTTTAAAGGAAGAATATGATTGGTACATGAGTACCATTTGGTTTAAAGGAAGAATGATTGGTACATGAGTACCATTTGGTTTAAAGGAAGAATGATTGGTACATGAGTACCATTTGGTTTAAAGGAAGAATGATTGGTACATGAGTACCATTTGGTTTAAAGGAAGAATGATTGGTACATGAGTACCATTTGGTTTAAAGGAAGAATGATTGGTACATGAGTACCATTTGGTTTAAAGGAAGAATGATTGGTACATGAGTACCATTTGGTTTAAAGGAAGAATGATTGGTACATGAGTACCATTTGGTTTAAAGGAAGAATGATTGGTACATGAGTACCATTTGGTTTAAAGGAAGAATGATTGGTACATGAGTACCATTTGGTTTAAAGGAAGAATGATTGGTACATGAGTACCATTTGGTTTAAAGGAAGAATGATTGGTACATGAGTACCATTTGGTTTAAAGGAAGAATGATTGTAACTGAGTACCATTTGGTTTAAAGGAAGAATGATTGGTACATGAGTACCATTTGGTTTAAAGGAAGAATGATTGGTACATGAGTACCATTTGGTTTAAAGGAAGAATGATTGGTACATGAGTACCATTTGGTTTAAAGGAAGAATGATTGGTACATGAGTACCATTTGGTTTAAAGGAAGAATGATTGGTACATGAGTACCATTTGGTTTAAAGGAAGAATGATTGGTACATGAGTACCATTTGGTTTAAAGGAAGAATGATTGGTACATGAGTACCATTTGGTTTAAAGGAAGAATGATTGGTACATGAGTACCATTTGGTTTAAAGGAAGAATGATTGGTACATGAGTACCATTTGGTTTAAAGGAAGAATGATTGGTACATGAGTACCATTTGGTTTAAAGGAAGAATGATTGGTACATGAGTACCATTTGGTTTAAAGGAAGAATGATTGGTACATGAGTACCATTTGGTTTAAAGGAAGAATGATTGGTACATGAGTACCATTTGGTTTAAAGGAAGAATGATTGGTACATGAGTACCATTTGGTTTAAAGGAAGAATGATTGGTACATGAGTACCATTTGGTTTAAAGGAAGAATGATTGGTACATGAGTACCATTTGGTTTAAAGGAAGAATGATTGGTACATGAGTACCATTTGGTTTAAAGGAAGAATGATTGGTACATGAGTACCATTTGGTTTAAAGGAAGAATGATTGGTACATGAGTACCATTTGGTTTAAAGGAAGAATGATTGGTACATGAGTACCATTTGGTTTAAAGGAAGAATGATTGGTACATGAGTACCATTTGGTTTAAAGGAAGAATGATTGGTACATGAGTACCATTTGGTTTAAAGGAAGAATGATTGGTACATGAGTACCATTTGGTTTAAAGGAAGAATGATTGGTACATGAGTACCATTTGGTTTAAAGGAAGAATGATTGGTACATGAGTACCATTTGGTTTAAAGGAAGAATGATTGGTACATGAGTACCATTTGGTTTAAAGGAAGAATGATTGGTACATGAGTACCATTTGGTTTAAAGGAAGAATGATTGGTACATGAGTACCATTTGGTTTAAAGGAAGAATGATTGGTACATGAGTACCATTTGGTTTAAAGGAAGAATGATTGGTACATGAGTACCATTTGGTTTAAAGGAAGAATGATTGGTACATGAGTACCATTTGGTTTAAAGGAAGAATGATTGGTACATGAGTACCATTTGGTTTAAAGGAAGAATGATTGGTACATGAGTACCATTTGGTTTAAAGGAAGAATATGATTGGTACATGAGTACCATTTGGTTTAAAGGAAGAATGATTGGTACATGAGTACCATTTGGTTTAAAGGAAGAATGATTGGTAAATGAGTACCATTTGGTTTAAAGGAAGAATGATTGGTACATGAGTACCATTTGGTTTAAAGGAAGAATGATTGGTACATGAGTACCATTTGGTTTAAAGGAAGAATGATTGGTACATGAGTACCATTTGGTTTAAAGGAAGAATGATTGGTACATGAGTACCATTTGGTTTAAAGGAAGAATGATTGGTACATGAGTACCATTTGGTTTAAAGGAAGAATGATTGGTACATGAGTACCATTTGGTTTAAAGGAAGAATGATTGGTACATGAGTACCATTTGGTTTAAAGGAAGAATGATTGGTACATGAGTACCATTTGGTTTAAAGGAAGAATGATTGGTACATGAGTACCATTTGGTTTAAAGGAAGAATGATTGGTACATGAGTACCATTTGGTTTAAAGGAAGAATGATTGGTACATGAGTACCATTTGGTTTAAAGGAAGAATGATTGGTACATGAGTACCATTTGGTTTAAAGGAAGAATGATTGGTACATAGTACCATTTGGTATAAAGGAAGACTGATTGGTACATGAGTACCTTTTTTTTTAAAGGAAGAAGGAGTGGTACATGAGTACCATTTGGTTTAAAGGAAGAATGATTGGTACATGAGTACCATTTGGTTTAAAGGAAGAATGATTGGTACATGAGTACCATTTGGTTTAAAGGAAGAATGATTGGTACATGAGTACCATTTGGTTTAAAGGAAGAATGATTGGTACATGAGTACCATTTGGTTTAAAGGAAGAATGATTGGTACATGAGTACCATTTGGTTTAAAGGAAGAATGATTGGTACATGAGTACCATTTGGTTTAAAGGAAGAATGATTGGTACATGAGTACCATTTGGTTTAAAGGAAGAATGATTGGTACATGAGTACCATTTGGTTTAAAGGAAGAATGATTGGTACATGAGTACCATTTGGTTTAAAGGAAGAATGATTGGTACATGAGTACCATTTGGTTTAAAGGAAGAATGATTGGTACATGAGTACCATTTGGTTTAAAGGAAGAATGATTGGTACATGAGTACCATTTGGTTTAAAGGAAGAATGATTGGTACATGAGTACCATTTGGTTTAAAGGAAGAATGATTGGTACATGAGTACCATTTGGTTTAAAGGAAGAATGATTGGTACATGAGTACCATTTGGTTTAAAGGAAGAATGATTGGTACATGAGTACCATTTGGTTTAAAGGAAGAATGATTGGTACATGAGTACCATTTGGTTTAAAGGAAGAATGATTGGTACATGAGTACCATTTGGTTTAAAGGAAGAATGATTGGTACATGAGTACCATTTGGTTTAAAGGAAGAATGATTGGTACATGAGTACCATTTGGTTTAAAGGAAGAATGATTGGTACATGAGTACCATTTGGTTTAAAGGAAGAATGATTGGTACATGAGTACCATTTGGTTTAAAGGAAGAATGATTGGTACATGAGTACCATTTGGTTTAAAGGAAGAATGATTGGTACATGAGTACCATTTGGTTTAAAGGAAGAATGATTGGTACATGAGTACCATTTGGTTTAAAGGAAGAATGATTGGTACATGAGTACCATTTGGTTTAAAGGAAGAATGATTGGTACATGAGTACCATTTGGTTTAAAGGAAGAATGATTGGTACATGAGTACCATTTGGTTTAAAGGAAGAATGATTGGTACATGAGTACCATTTGGTTTAAAGGAAGAATGATTGGTACATGAGTACCATTTGGTTTAAAGGAAGAATGATTGGTACATGAGTACCATTTGGTTTAAAGGAAGAATGATTGGTACATGAGTACCATTTGGTTTAAAGGAAGAATGATTGGTACATGAGTACCATTTGGTTTAAAGGAAGAATGATTGGTACATGAGTACCATTTGGTTTAAAGGAAGAATGATTGGTACATGAGTACCATTTGGTTTAAAGGAAGAATGATGTACCATTTGGTTTAAAGGAAGAATGATTGGTACATGAGTACCATTTGGTTTAAAGGAAGAATGATTGGTACATGAGTACCATTTGGTTTAAAGGAAGAATGATTGGTACATGAGTACCATTTGGTTTAAAGGAAGAATGATTGGTACATGAGTACCATTTGGTTTAAAGGAAGAATGATTGGTACATGAGTACCATTTGGTTTAAAGGAAGAATGATTGGTACATGAGTACCATTTGGTTTAAAGGAAGAATGATTGGTACATGAGTACCATTTGGTTTAAAGGAAGAATGATTGGTACATGAGTACCATTTGGTTTAAAGGAAGAATGATTGGTACATGAGTACCATTTGGTTTAAAGGAAGAATGATTGGTACATGAGTACCATTTGGTTTAAAGGAAGAATGATTGGTACATGAGTACCATTTGGTTTAAAGGAAGAATGATTGGTACATGAGTACCATTTGGTTTAAAGGAAGAATGATTGGTACATGAGTACCATTTGGTTTAAAGGAAGAATGATTGGTACATGAGTACCATTTGGTTTAAAGGAAGAATTATTGTACATGAGTACCATTTGGTTTAAAGGAAGAATGATTGGTACATGAGTACCATTTGGTTTAAAGGAAGAATGATTGGTACATGAGTACCATTTGGTTTAAAGGAAGAATGATTGGTACATGAGTACCATTTGGTTTAAAGGAAGAATGATTGGTACATGAGTACCATTTGGTTTAAAGGAAGAATGATTGGTACATGAGTACCATTTGGTTTAAAGGAAGAATGATTGGTACATGAGTACCATTTGGATTTAAGGAAGAATGATTGGTACATGAGTACCATTTGGTTTAAAGGAAGAATGATTGGTACATGAGTACCATTTGGTTTAAAGGAAGAATGATTGGTACATGAGTACCATTTGGTTTAAAGGAAGAATGATTGGTACATGAGTACCATTTGGTTTAAAGGAAGAATGATTGGTACATGAGTACCATTTGGTTTAAAGGAAGAATGATTGGTACATGAGTACCATTTGGTTTAAAGGAAGAATGATTGGTACATGAGTACCATTTGGTTTAAAGGAAGAATGATTGGTACATGAGTACCATTTGGTTTAAAGGAAGAATGATTGGTACATGAGTACCATTTGGTTTAAAGGAAGAATGATTGGTACATGAGTACCATTTGGTTTAAAGGAAGAATGATTGGTACATGAGTACCATTTGGTTTAAAGGAAGAATGATTGGTACATGAGTACCATTTGGTTTAAAGGAAGAATGATTGGTACATGAGTACCATTTGGTTTAAAGGAAGAATGATTGGTACATGAGTACCATTTGGTTTAAAGGAAGAATGATTGGTACATGAGTACCATTTGGTTTAAAGGAAGAATGATTGGTACATGAGTACCATTTGGTTTAAAGGAAGAATGATTGGTACATGAGTACCATTTGGTTTAAAGGAAGAATGATTGGTACATGAGTACCATTTGGTTTAAAGGAAGAATGATTGGTACATGAGTACCATTTGGTTTAAAGGAAGAATGATTGGTACATGAGTACCATTTGGTTTAAAGAGAATGATTGGTACATGAGTACCATTTGGTTTAAAGGAAGAATGATTGGTACATGAGTACCATTTGGTTTAAAGGAAGAATGATTGGTACATGAGTACCATTTGGTTTAAAGGAAGAATGATTGGTACATGAGTACCATTTGGTTTAAAGGAAGAATGATTGGTACATGAGTACCCTTTGGTTTAGGAAGAATGATTGGTATGAGTACCATTTGGTTTAAAGGAAGAATGATTGGTACATGAGTACCATTTGGTTTAAAGGAAGAATGATTGGTACATGAGTACCATTTGGTTTAAAGGAAGAATGATTGGTACATGAGTACCATTTGGTTTAAAGGAAGAATGATTGGTACATGAGTACCATTTGGTTTAAAGGAAGAATGATTGGTACATGAGTACCATTTGGTTTAAAGGAAGAATGATTGGTACATGAGTACCATTTGGTTTAAAGGAAGAATGATTGGTACATGAGTACCATTTGGTTTAAAGGAAGAATGATTGGTACATGAGTACCATTTGGTTTAAAGGAAGAATGATTGGTACATGAGTACCATTTGGTTTAAAGGAAGAATGATTGGTACATGAGTACCATTTGGTTTAAAGGAAGAATGATTGGTACATGAGTACCATTTGGTTTAAAGGAAGAATGATTGGTACATGAGTACCATTTGGTTTAAAGGAAGAATGATTGGTACATGAGTACCATTTGGTTTAAAGGAAGAATGATTGGTACATGAGTACCATTTGGTTTAAAGGAAGAATGATTGGTACATGAGTACCATTTGGTTTAAAGGAAGAATGATTGGTACATGAGTACCATTTGGTTTAAAGGAAGAATGATTGGTACATGAGTACCATTTGGTTTAAAGGAAGAATGATTGGTACATGAGTACCATTTGGTTTAAAGGAAGAATGATTGGTACATGAGTACCATTTGGTTTAAAGGAAGAATGATTGGTACATGAGTACTAGAAGAATGATTGGTACATGAGTACCATTTGGTTTAAAGGAAGAATTATTGTACATGAGTACCATTTGGTTTAAAGGAAGAATGATTGGTACATGAGTACCATTTGGTTTAAAGGAAGAATGATTGGTACATGAGTACCATTTGGTTTAAAGGAAGAATGATTGGTACATGAGTACCATTTGGTTTAAAGGAAGAATGATTGGTACATGAGTACCATTTGGTTTAAAGGAAGAATGATTGGTACATGAGTACCATTTGGTTTAAAGGAAGAATGATTGGTACATGAGTACCATTTGGTTTAAAGGAAGAATGATTGGTACATGAGTACCATTTGGTTTAAAGGAAGAATGATTGGTACATGAGTACCATTTGGTTTAAAGGAAGAATGATTGGTACATGAGTACCATTTGGCTTTAAGGAAGAATGATTGGTACATGAGTACCATTTGGTTTAAAGGAAGAATGATTGGTACATGAGTACCATTTGGTTTAAAGGAAGAATGATTGGTACATGAGTACCATTTGGTTTAAAGGAAGAATGATTGTACATGAGTACCATTTGGTTTAAAGGAAGAATGAGTGGTACATGAGTACCATTTGGTTTAAAGGAAGAATGATTGGTACATGAGTACCATTTGGTGTAAAGGAAGAATGATTGGTACATGAGTACCATTTGGTTTAAAGGAAGAATGATTGTACATGAGTACCATTTGGTTTAAAGGAAGAATGAGTGGTACATGAGTACCATTTGGTTTAAAGGAAGAATGATTGGTACATGAGTACCATTTGGTTTAAAGGAAGAATGATTGGTACATGAGTACCATTTGGTTAAAGGAAGAATGATTGGTACATGAGTACCATTTGGTTTAAAGGAAGAATGATTGGTACATGAGTACCATTTGGTTTAAAGGAAGAATGATTGGTACATGAGTACCATTTGGTTTAAAGGAAGAATGATTGGTACATGAGTACCATTTGGTTTAAAGGAAGAATGATTGGTACATGAGTACCATTTGGTTTAAAGGAAGAATGATTGGTACATGAGTACCATTTGGTTTAAAGGAAGAATGATTGGTACATGAGTACCATTTGGTTTAAAGGAAGAATGATTGGTACATGAGTACCATTTGGTTTAAAGGAAGAATGATTGGTACATGAGTACCATTTGGTTTAAAGGAAGAATGATTGGTACATGAGTACCATTTGGTTTAAAGGAAGAATGATTGGTACATGAGTACCATTTGGTTTAAAGGAAGAATGATTGGTACATGAGTACCATTTGGTTTAAAGGAAGAATGATTGGTACATGAGTACCATTTGGTTTAAAGGAAGAATGATTGGTACATGAGTACCATTTGGTTTAAAGGAAGAATGATTGGTACATGAGTACCATTTGGTTTAAAGGAAGAATGATTGGTACATGAGTACCATTTGGTTTAAAGGAAGAATGATTGGTACATGAGTACCATTTGGTTTAAAGGAAGAATGATTGGTACATGAGTACCATTTGGTTTAAAGGAAGAATGATTGGTACATGAGTACCATTTGGTTTAAAGGAAGAATGATTGGTACATGAGTACCATTTGGTTTAAAGGAAGAATGATTGGTACATGAGTACCATTTGGTTTAAAGGAAGAATGATTGGTACATGAGTACCATTTGGTTTAAAGGAAGAATGATTGGTACATGAGTACCATTTGGTTTAAAGGAAGAATGATTGGTACATGAGTACCATTTGGTTTAAAGGAAGAATGATTGGTACATGAGTACCATTTGGTTTAAAGGAAGAATGATTGGTACATGAGTACCATTTGGTTTAAAGGAAGAATGATTGGTACATGAGTACCATTTGGTTTAAAGGAAGAATGATTGGTACATGAGTACCATTTGGTTTAAAGGAAGAATGATTGGTACATGAGTACCATTTGGTTTAAAGGAAGAATGATTGGTACATGAGTACCATTTGGTTTAAAGGAAGAATGATTGGTACATGAGTACCATTTGGTTTAAAGGAAGAATGATTGGTACATGAGTACCATTTGGTTTAAAGGAAGAATGATTGGTACATGAGTACCATTTGGTTTAAAGGAAGAATGATTGGTACATGAGTACCATTTGGTTTAAAGGAAGAATGATTGGTACATGAGTACCATTTGGTTTAAAGGAAGAATGATTGGTACATGAGTACCATTTGGTTTAAAGGAAGAATGATTGGTACATGAGTACCATTTGGTTTAAAGGAAGAATGATTGGTACATGAGTACCATTTGGTTTAAAGGAAGAATGATTGGTACATGAGTACCATTTGGTTTAAAGGAAGAATGATTGGTACATGAGTACCATTTGGTTTAAAGGAAGAATATGATTGGTAAGTAAGACTGATTGCGGTGACACCATGTGGAATCTCAATTGAGTAGTAATTAGTTCTGAAAAGAACTGGGGGTACAACTCGACGTTTCGATCAGTATGCTCTGATCGTCCTCAGGACGAATGATTGGTACATGAGTACCATTTGGTTTAAAGGAAGAATGACTGGTACATGAGTACCATTTGGTTTAAAGGAAGAATGATTGGTACATGAGTACCATTTGGTTTAAAGGAAGAATGACTGGTACATGAGTACCATTTGGTTTAAAGGAAGAATGATTGGTACATGAGTACCATTTGGTTTAAAGGAAGAATGACTGGTACATGAGTACCATTTGGTTTAAAGGAAGAATGATTGGTACATGAGTACCATTTGGTTTAAAGGAAGAATGACTGGTACATGAGTACCATTTGGTTTAAAGGAAGAATGATTGGTACATGAGTACCATTTGGTTTAAAGGAAGAATGACTGGTACATGAGTACCATTTGGTTTAAAGGAAGAATGATTGGTACATGAGTACCATTTGGTTTAAAGGAAGAATGATTGGTACATGAGTACCATTTGGTTTAAAGGAAGAATGATTGGTACATGAGTACCATTTGGTTTAAAGGAAGAATGATGATTGGTACATAGGTACCATTTGGTTTAAAGGAAGAATATGACTGGTACATGAGTACCATTTGGTTTAAAGGAAGAATGATTGGTACAATGAGTACCATTTGGTTTAAAGGAAGAATGACTGGTACATGAGTACCATTTGGTTTAAAGGAAGAATGATTGGTACATGAGTACCATTTGGTTTAAAGGAAGAATGACTGGTACATGAGTACTGTTGCGAATACGTGATTCTTGGAGTGCGCCACCGCGCGGTTGTGTGGCAAGCGGCAAAGCGAGTTATAGCTAGGCTGCTAAAAGCTAGGCTGTGTTCGGATGGTAAGTGTTACGATTTCCTTAGTCATCAAAGTTATAGTATATCTCTTTTATTGTTCTAATGATGAATATTGGTTAGATAGTGATTATTGATTCTTTCTGATCCATAAAGCAAGTATGGTCTTGAATTACGACTTTTAGATAGTTTCAGGGCGTAGAAACCACTGAGTGTCCTAATGTCCGATTAGGTGTCAAGGAAATAGGACGTCTTGTCGTTTAAAACATTGCATACACCGTTTACATCCTCAGTAATGGTTAGCTATTTTTTCAGATTTAATTACCGATGACAGTACAACCGACCACCGAAGGTTAACTCTATGCCACAGTGCACACAACCGAAAGTGATACTGAATATTCATGAGCTCTCTGTCGGCTGTCCCAGATTCTGTGTATCCACAAGCCTATTACATGTATTTGTTAACTCACCTGGAGTGTGATTAAACTGTCCGAACCTTTTACACGCAACCTTATCAATTTGGCTTCCCTGAGGTCATTTCATTTCATAGTGACCCAGACGTGATAGCTAGTCATCATAAGCGCATCTCCAACAAGCGCTGAACCAGTAACTCCCACTAACAAATACATGGAAGATAACGCATCAAAGGCATGGGGTTCTGAGGTATCCCGCATGAGCACCACCACGGAGAACCCTGATGAAGATACAATGGAAAACTCTGTCAGGGGGCCAAATCCATGGTGGACTCTATTTCCTACGGCTCCAGACATGGATCCCAAGTATCGGAACGCGTTCCAAGCGGAGCCATGTTAGCCTAGGGCGACTAACCTTAGCACCTCCTCAAACATTCACAAATTCCTTGTTGTGGAAAAGAGAGAGAGAGGAATCTGGCAGTGGCCAGACAGCGATCTGCATAGAGACCCAGAGCCCATGAGCAGGAGACATCCCAACTGGATGATCAATTGATGAAAGCGCAGGAGGAACCTGTGAGGATCTGGCCTTACGACAGAGAGTTGGAAATTCAGAGGAGGCGTCAAATGGAAGAAGAGGAATTGCGCTAGAGGCGCGCCAAGCCTTACAGGCTGGAACATCAAGAACAGTCCATCCTGAGGAGAAAGATGGAGTTATCTAGAGCAATTGGAACTCCAAGAGGCAGAAAATAGCGGAGGCGGAAATCAGCCTCACCAGTGCTAGAACCACACATTTCTGCCATAGATGAATGAAACTGAGACTGATAAAAACACTAAAGTTTTTGATGAATCCGTTGATACAACAAACATCTGCATGCAGGCAGATCCAGTTACCAAATTGAATAAAAAGATTTACCATCCGATGTTTAAAGCCACTGGAGTTTTACATGCCACGTATATTTTACCTGAGATTTCTCCTTGAGCAGTTTCTGCAGGCGCGTATGTACGCTGCTCCCTGCGTATGTGACCATGCCAGCGCAATCTCCGCTCACTGCTGCGATCTGATGCCGAGTGCAGCTTGCCCTCAACTTAACAACTGATGTTATTTCTGTTCCTGACACAGGTAAATCATCTCCAGTGGTACTCCTCCAAGCTACGTCTGCGGCAGGTCAGGCAACCGACCAATTGCAATTCCCAGGGCGTTTTGATACCAAGATTTGATGAATCAGGAAATGATGATGAGCTCTATGCTGTCAGGTAAGATCTGCTGGGGGAATCAATATGGAGATTCCAGGAAAGCTTTCAGTGGAGGGACCTCAGACTTCCGATGTTTCGAGGAGGGCCATGGTGGAAGGCTGTAATCAAGCCACTTTATTCATCTATGGAGTGGAGTTGCAGAAAATATTTTATAATTCGTTCAAAGCTAGGTGGCCAGGCAAAAAGAAAGATGTCGCTTGGCTTGGACGAAAATCCAAA